>VZTQ01002791.1:377528-551692 GCA_013400755.1 Pelecanoides urinatrix | reverse complement strand
GAAGTCCACATTCATTTAAACTTTTTGGTCATCACTGCCTCCTCCGAAACACAATTCACACATTTTCAATTCCCTATCCTGAACGCTGTCGCAAGGAGAACTGGATACTTTAGAAGAATCAGGAATGAGAGTAGTAGAAACACACATTTTGACTAAAACTATGGGTCAAATCCAGAAGTGCTTCCCTGAGTTNGAAGTCCACATTCATTTAAACTTTTTGGTCATCACTGCCTCCTCCGAAACACAATTCACACATTTTCAATTCCCTATCCTGAACGCTGTCGCAAGGAGAACTGGATACTTTAGAAGAATCAGGAATGAGAGTAGTAGAAACACACATTTTGACTAAAACTATGGGTCAAATCCAGAAGTGCTTCCCTGAGTTACTGCCTATATTATTTGAGGGATTCATCACTTTTAAGAGTCTTTATTCCCTTGAGGTATCTGATGATGCATTTTTAAAAGACACTTGTACATAATGTACATAAGCTAGAGCTATTGTCCAGGTTAAAATTCACATTGGTCAAACACCTTGAAGAACATCAATAATAATGACTTTCTAATGTGTATATCTGCGCACGCCTG
The DNA here is from genome assembly GCA_013400755.1 of Pelecanoides urinatrix. Taxonomy (NCBI): domain Eukaryota; kingdom Metazoa; phylum Chordata; class Aves; order Procellariiformes; family Procellariidae; genus Pelecanoides; species Pelecanoides urinatrix. The sequence goes on along the minus strand of VZTQ01002791.1, from coordinate 551,107 downwards.
AAGCAGTTAACGCAACCGTATTTATCACTGACCACAGTAATTAACTGTACGTCCGACATTTACTGTAGTAAACACAATAACTGGAAGAGATATAAGAGCAGAACTTTAAATAAGCAGTCTACTGTGGGAAGTGCTATCAACCCTGTTTCCCCTGTTCGGCTGCTGCACACCTGTAATTTGGCATCATTTCCAGCTGCTGCGCAGGAAACTCTCCTCTTCACAGGCAGCGTTGTAACAGCCGTGCCAAAAAAGTGCCCAGAACACTGCGGAGCACGCGAAGGTCTCACGAGCTGAATGACAGCTCCCCAGCCGCAACTCCTTTCCCTCAAATCCCCACCCGCGCGCTGCACTCTAACTGTATTTGAAACAACAAATATAGAAAAGAGCATCAGAGAGAAAGCAAACTAGCAAGCAAGGGAAAAAAACCAAAAAACAAAACAGCCCCTTCTGAGAGATTCCCTTTTTCTGAAGTCTGACAGTACACTAAAACAGACGGAGCACCCATGGCCCCTTCAGTTCTCTTTTCAGGGCATCGGTATCTGACAAGACTATATGCAACAGGTAACAAAACCCACAGCTGGAGGTCCCCATCTTTCTTTTCTTTTGATCGCTGGGGAAGTCTAATTGCTCTATTTTATTTTCATACCCATCTCAGAGGCAGACTAATTAACGACTAGTTATGACACAGCACCGCTGTCGGCTCCGCGCTGGGCTGCCGGCGTGCCAGTACAAAGCCCTGCTTTGGCTGCAGAAGCGGCTCTCCCTGCAAGCTCTGCTGCTGCTATTCTTCCAGTACAGATCCCTTCCAGAAAACTCTTACGTTAGAATCAATGTTTCCTTCCAATTAGCTTCTACGCCTTTAAGAAAATACTAATATAATATGGCTCTCTGGGATTTGCTAACTCATCGCCAGTACTGCTTAATGCTTTGTGACCTTAAGTGATAAAGAAGAGCCTAAGTGGTAAAGCCAGTGTTAAAACTGTACATGTGCATGAACCAAAAGGCTGATTCTCATGTGCTTCTGTGCTAAAAAAAGTCAGGAGTGAATTTATGCATTTTTCTGTCTAGAACGTAGGATACACAGTCTTCCTAAGTTCATTTTCTTCGTCTGATACCTCCGCTTATAAAGCTTATTAACCCACACCCAACCTCTCGCTCTCTCCTCTGATTTGCCTTTTGCATTTCCAGACCTACTCGGTTCCTAATTCTTTCTTAATTCCTCCTATAAATAAAGACTGAAGAACCAGCAGAAAATAGCCACAGTGGCAGAAAGTCAGGTTCTCATCTGCTCTTATGGAGGCAGATGAGAACAGTTTCAAGTTTCCATGTTAAACTGGAAGGAAAAAAGCTGTTTTAAAAATCTATATTAAAGCTTTTATCTAATTAATATTTCATTACAGATGCACGGGAGGGACTAGTCACTCCTTGATCGTTTCATTCTAAAAAGCTAAAACCAGTTTGTTGAGTTCTAAATTCTTACTTTTTAATAAGAAATCTTGGTAAGTTACTAATTAAAAAAATAATTTAAGGAAATGTTTTTTCCTCAATTGGATTGTTCTTCTTATTGCTTTTTGCAGCGTGATGAACAAATATTAAAAACATACTAGCTCCCTGGCAGTTGCTTTAACTGGAGCAGAGCTTTTTAAATGGCAATCTACCCGAGATCATCAAGCAGTTAACAAATTGAAAACAGTCTTTGTTCTTTTATTAAAAATCTGACAAATACATTTTTGATAACGAACCTGGAGGGGGAAAGCGGGATGCCGATCTCCATCCGCGCTGGAGCACTGCCCTCTGTTGCCTGGCGGCAACCGGGCAAGAGGCAAGCCAGGGGTTCACGCATCACGGACACATCCACTTCGTTGCCTTGCTACACTCAATTTATTAGTAACTTCTTGTCTCCAGATGTAATAAACCGCGTTTCCAGGTTTACGGGGTGTTTTCCCCAAGCCGGAGATGCCGTGCCTGATCCTGCGCTATCACAGGACTGCAAACTTCTTCGCCGCCGGCTTTCCCCGGGGAGCTCGCTGAGCCAGGGGCAGGGAGCACCGAGCCACGAGAGGGGCTGCAGAGCCCCCCCACGGCGGGCACGGGGGGGAATCGCCCCTCAGACCCTCGCATTCGGCCGGGGGCCCCGCGGAGCCCTGCACGACGGCCGCGTCTGCGGATTAGCCCATGGCTCCTCGCAGCTGGACTTAACCGGCTGCTCGGTTTTCTCTCAGCAAGAAGCAAACCTCCTCTTGAGCAAACACCCCGCCAGCCCTGCCCACCGAAGGCAAACCACTTTAGCGGGCGGTACGCTGAGGTCCTTGAAGAAATGAAGAAGCCATTTAAAGAGAGAGAAGGCAAACCGGGAGAGGGAATATCGGCGTGCAGCTGCTATTTCTGCGATTAGATCTATTACTTACATTTGTAACGCCAATGGATTTTCCCAGGAACAGCTGTCTACACGCTGTGCCAGGAAGGCTCTACGGCACCTCGGAGTTGGCCAGACAAACACATCTGGGCGAGAGGCTCACAGCAAATTGATCCATACGGTCAATATTTAGTGTTGAAGGGTCAATCACCAGCACACAGTCTGTCTCTATTAAGAATAAGCCCAATGCTAAACTCATCATTCAGTTTCTCCAGCAGCAACAAGTCCTCTGTATCTCTGCAGATCAGACGCTTCCCATTCAATAGTTAATTATGGCAGCGAGTACCCAATTTAGCCCAGCCAGCTTGGAAGAAAAACGCTAAACTGATTCAGTATAAGTAAGATTAACGTGGGGCTGCCTACAGCTACCTGTGCAGACATACAGAAGCAAGATGTTCTCCGGTAACGGGCTCCAAGAGAAGCAATCGGTGACTGCCCTCTGCTCTGCCACCCGCGCCGTCCCTGGGCAACTCACCTAAACGTCCTCTCCTCCCCTGGAAAGCGGGGCTGGGCACACCAGCTCATCTCGCCAGCTGCCATGGTTTAACCCGGCAGGCAGCCAAACACCACGCAGCCCCTCACCCACTCCCCCCCACCCCCAGCGGGACGGGGAGAGAATCAGAAGGGTAAGAGTGAGAAAAACTCGTGGGTTGAGATAAAGACAGTTTAATACAACAGAAAAAAAAAGAAAATAATAATGATAATGATAAAATATACAAGATGAGTGATGCACAATGCAATTGCTCACCACCCGCGCTGACCGATAACCGAGTAGCAATCGCTGCTTCTTGGATCACACCTACCCTTCATATACTGAGCATGACGTCACATGGTATGGAATACCCCATTGGCCAGCCGGGCTGGCTGTCCTGATTATGTTCCCTCCCATCTTGTATACCCAGCTCAGTCAGCGACATGGGAGCTGTCCTTGGACTAGGAGGGCACTTAGCAACAACTGAAAACATCAGTGTGTTCTCAACATTCTCCTCATACTAAATCCAAACCACAGCGCTGGGAAGAAATTTAACCCTATCCCAGCCGGAACCAGGACACCAGCAGGGAGGGGAATTAGGAAAAGTCTGTGCAACACGTCAAAGACATAGCGCTGAAGGAGAACCCAAGCTTGCTGTCATTTCTTCTTGCGATTATTCCTCGCGATGCTGCCAGTCCCCGCGCAGGTGCAGAGCACCAGACCTGGCCACTGCGACGGCAGCACCTGGAGAGCCACAAGCACCCGCTTTGTTGCGAGCGGTAAAATAAATGTTCCTGGTCTTGATGAGAGCCAAAGACCTCTGATTGCTCAGTACCGCGAGAGCCAGCCTAAGGAAAATAAAACCTCCTCACATAAAGCAACCATGCATCGCCAGGCGTGCCGGCCTACTGCCTGCAGACACGTATTGATCGTAAAATTCAATTATAAATTGTAAAGACAGAGCATGGGTTTCTAAAAAAAAAAAAATTTGTTTTTACAGTACGTTAACAAGATCAGCCTGGGCAATCCCAGAGTCCGCATGCCTCAGCCTGCCTCCAGCTCCCTGGAAAGGAGTGGGAACCAGACCACGCACGGAAACCTCCCACACGCTGGGAATACTCCTCGCACGGATAATCATCAGTCGCTGTCCAGGCCAAGCTACAGCTCTCCAGTGTGCCATAAAATCAGTTTTGCGGTCTTAGTCCCCTCAAGACCTCCTATATTCCTCAACACTCCACCAAAATTCTTCCACAAACATCATGTTACAATTGCTTGCACATTGGAAAACACTTCTCCCGTTTAAAAACAAGTAATGTCACCATTGGATCTAGGATTGTCTTTGTTACCTCTCAGAGAAAACGCTCAAGGGCTTGGGGTGGATTGGTTTGGGGTTTTTTTCTTGGTAAGAGAACAGAGGAATCCAATTTAAAAACATGATTTCTGAGTGGAGACAACTGAATTTGGGGGTTTTGTTTTAACAGAGGTCCGAGCTGTTTTTCCCGTTGTCGGGGGGGGTGGTAGAGCCCTGCCTCGCGCACCAGGCGACCGCCCCAGCGTAGGACCACTGCCCAGTGTCCCCTCCTCCCAAGACGGGAAGGCCCTCAGCTCTGCCGCCGGGAACCGAGTCACCCCCTTCCCTCTTTCTTCTCCTGCCACCCGAGACTTCACCCACTGTGCGCCCCAAAGCGAGGGGCGCGGGGGCTGCCCTGACCTCTGCCCCGCGCTGCTCCGGGGGCCGGGGGCCCTGTTCCAGGTCTGCCTTTGCTCTTCCCCCCAGCCCCACTTTAACATCTTCCACGACAGAAATCCAGATCTGCCTCCTCGGTGAGGCCCAGCCCCCCAGCAATTCGTGCCTAGCCCGTAGCGTCTAGTTTAGCAGCTCAGCCCAGTTTAGCAGCTCAATCTCGGTCCGCGCTTGCTTTTCTGAATGGAGACAGTCTGCAGGGCTGCTGAAGTTTGGCTTCTCTCTTACGCTTCCCAAAATCAAAGGGAAGGATCACGTTAAGTTGGCCGGGATCCGGCCTGCACATAACGTCATGGAAATGTCCCCTCCCAGCCCCTTTTCCAGAAGGTGCCGTGCAGTCGCCGTCCAGCAGCCCTGGGCGGAGGGCTGTGTTGAGTTGACGGTTGGACTTGATGATCTTGGAGGTCTTCTCCAACCTTAGTGATTCTGTGATTCTGTGATTCAGGGCGAGTTCATTACAGCAGATTCCCAGCGTTTTCCTTCCGGGTGCAGGAACTCACAAAGCGGTTTTTATCTTCGCAAAACGCTTCAGGATGATACTGCCCAGTTCATTAAATACTCCATACAATTCCGCAAGACTTTTGCTCACCTTTTGTACCAGCATCCACCTTTTTCCCCCCCCCGCCCCCATAATATGACTATTTTTCTTGGCCTTGACTGATTTTCCAGTTCTTTAACTTCATAATGCTATTTGGGGTCGTTATTCTGCAGCATTTTGTGTTAACTTGATTATCATCTAATCTCGGTTCACCCAGTCAGACCACACAGCTTGTATTTTGTCTCTGCTGCCCTTCACTAGTAACTCCGGTACTGTACGGTCCAACAGGCTCGTTTGCAAGTTTGTTGGCAAACTTTACTTATTCCTTTCTGCATCAATTCATTAAAAATTTGCAATTTACTGAATCCTCCTCTTTTTAGATATAATTAATCTTGGACTGGATCTTCCCTACAGTAAAAGCAAATGGATGTGTCTCAGTTAATGCTACTGTTATTTTTAATTAACTGCCTGACAAAGTTCAGTTTGTTAATAGCCGTGTTCATCAATATACACACGTATCACCTAACCAACTGTAACGGCAGCAAACCTGTATATTTTGGAAATAGCTCAAGAATTGTTGTTGTTTTCACTTCAGTCAATTTCTAATATTTTGAACCAAAAATATCATTGAAAATGGGCTACTTAAGCAGCAAAACAACGCCCTTTCACTGACCTGATCGTCATTCTGCAGCAAACCCACATCCTGTGTATTAACCTCCGCAGCCAAGCACAGGAACATGCTCTCATCTTAGCTATGACACTTTAAACCTAAGATTAAATGCAGTGATGATCACTAAAACCAGTATCATTGGGAGCACAATTTGGTTCTTAGCAGCATGCGGATAATGAAGTACCTCTGCTTTCACAAACCTGTGTTGTGGAATACTGTGCTAGCAAGACTCAAAATGAGATAAAATAATTCATACAGGACACAAAACACTGCAGGATTCATTCAGTTACTCTATTATAATCAGGTTTTAGGCAAGAAAGATGCCTCAACAGAACAGACATGAAAAGCAACGGATTAACTCTTTTTCCAATTATAGTTGCCTAATTCTTTGTTGTTGAAAATCATTTAAGTCAAAGAAAAGCAAAGGGTTCCTTCCTAGGGGCTAACACAAGATATGCCCTACAGACGAGATGCGCGAACTGTTCACGCACAGCTCGCAAGGTGTCGAACCACCGCGACGGAGAGCTGACGTGGGCGACGGGAGCAGCGTTAGCAGCAGAGCAGCTCCAGCTCCGGCCGAAGCCTCCCTGCGCACCGCGGAGCACCGGGTGCTGCAGAAGCCTCGCTGGCTCCGAGCCCAGCGCCTGCCCGAAGCCAGGGTCCGGCCCTTCCTTACCTCGGGCACTACGTGCTCTCCCCAGATCCCTCCCTTACGCACGGAGAGGAACCACTGCCCTGCCCTGAGGGCCGCCCTGGCCGCAGACCGTGCCACGGCAAGCGGGGCTTGGCTTCTTGCCTTCCGCTCTTTGCACCGTCCTTGCAGACGAAGGACTCTTCCCTGCAAACTGCACACGTCTTCCTTGCAAACTCCATGCAAAGGCATCTTCCTTGCGCTCCCCTCTTGTATCAAGGAGACCGTATTGAGCTGCGAGGACAGGCTTGGCCTCGCTGAGGAGTGGCAAAAATTTAATGCTGGAGGCCCAAAAAAACATCCATAAGTGTTCATTAGTGCGTATCCTGCTCTGCTCCCCACATTAAGTATTGGGGGATGCCTGCTGCCACAACTATTCATAAAGTATTACCTATTTTAATTGAATTCATACTCAGATATATTTAACAAAAGCATTGTTTGTGAAGCATTTTAAGTCTCGGTGGCTTAGTAACCCAGGAGAGCCACGTCTGGCTGTAAAACCTCTGGGTTTGTGTCCTCCCCTACCAAGTCTCACACGGAAAAGCCGCAGAGGAGGAATGAGAGTGCAAACCTCTGCAAAACCCTCTGCAGGGGCAGCCCCGGACTGGCAGCACGGGCTGCCAGCGCCCGCACGGTCGGGCCCAGCAGCGCGAGGGACGTCCCCGGGCTGTTGGCCACCTATCCTGAAGAAACGAAATTGCTGAAGTTGCCGCTGCACCATGCCGGGGCAAGAGCAGCACGTCAGCGGAGTCACCAGGACCTCTCCAGCCCAAAAGGAGAATCGCTCCCTGCCCCCCGTCAGCTGATTTTCAAGTCCGATTCATTAACGTGCCCGTCCTTGCGAGGAACTTTGCTCTCCCTTCAGGCGCCCCGGAGCTAACTGAAATGCAAAAAGACACACATTCTTCCCAGAAGTTTTAAATGCCTGCACCTTTTCTAGGCACGAAACAATAGAGAGAAAAGAAATCGTGGCAGGAAGACACAATTCTCCCAAGTAACAAGCGATAGGACAAGAGGAAACGGCCTCAAGTTGTGCCAGGGGAGGTTTAGGTTGGACATGAGGAAAAAATTCTTTCCTGACAGAGTGGTCAGGCCTTGGTACAGGCTGCCCAGGGCAGTGGTGGAGTCCCCATCCCTGGCGGGATTTAAAAGACGTGTAGATGAGGCGCTTGGGGACATGGTTTAGTGGCCATGGGGGGGTTGGGCTGACGGTTGGACTCGATGACCTTAGAGGCCTTTTCCAACCTTAGCGATTCTGTGATTCTGTGATTCTAATTGTTGTCACAAAACCATTTCAATCACGGTTTATTAGCCATGAAACCAGTTACTAGATGTAACATTTTAAAGTACCTTTAAATAATGCTTTAACTTATCAATATGTTTAATTTAAGAAGAGATTGCCCTGTAAGAGAAAATTATGATGGGAATTCCTAAGACCACCCAGCCAACCCACCCCAGACACGAAGGTGCAGCAGACACGCGACCAACAACCACAAGCGTATCCGATTACTCTGGAGATACTCCAGAAACCTAACAGCAACCATTGAGATTTCTTTTTCCCCAAACTCTAAATCAGCTGCACCGGCTAATGCACTGTAGGATTAGAGAAATACAGTGTTCCAGATTTACAGACGCCCTGAAATTATTTCTGACAAATATTAAAATAAAGGTTATCCACAGAATTTTTTTTTTTTTTTTTTAAAAAAGGTCTTTTCCAGGGAAAGCTACATTTCGATAAACACAACTGGGGATGGGGGACGGGGTGGGTATATGAATTATCCAGGTTTAATTAAAAATTTAATTTATTTTTTCATAGAATGTAATGAATATTTAAAGCCAAAACCAGGGATTTCCTGGATGGACATATTCTCAACCCAGTCATAATTGCCATTCTGACACTAGAGTGAAAATAAGCCATCTCCACAGCGGTCAGCAGAACAGCTAGCCAAGCATTTTGGGTGAAGGCTTAATGCCACTGCCTGCATAGATGGGTGCAGATCAAGAGGGGAAAAAATAAAAAATGAGCTCTTCTCCCCTCCTCTGAGCATGTGAGATGGAAGATACTTCTTCCATGTTACAAGCCAGTAGATAAAAACATAGATCATTTGAGGTACAGATGTCAGAGAGACACAATGTTATCAATGTAATGACTCTCAGTACTTTTATTATTGCTTTAATTTCATATCTACATTGGGAAGGCTTATGCTTTGAAATGCAACTTCTCAAGACAGCATTTCAGTATATTATGGTAATCTTCATTTTAATGTCTCTGTAGGAGAAAACGTCTTCACAACTGGCTGAATATCATTACTCAAAAATATTGCAAATTACAGTTTGAAGACCAGAAACTTTCCAATTTGCTGTCCGAACTCATGTTGTGCCGATGGCTAATGCCATTACAAGGGTTTTCACTATCTGGTTTGCCTAAATCCTACGGTACAGCACAACTTCCAACGTGAACTGGGGCGATCCAGGCACCATCACCTGGAAGCTGCTGCCTGGAGCTGCCAGCTGTAACTGATTTATGCTGCAGAATATATGATTATTCTGTGCTGATGAGCCGCCATCATTCAGTACACACAACGTAAAAAGGAAACATGAGAAGTGTCAAGAAGGAAAAAAGGAATATGAATGATAAATGTCCTAGGAAATTTTTTTTTTTTTTAAACCAACCATGCTGTCTGTCTTCTCTGTCTATGCCTTTGGTCTTGTAGTTATTAATCCATCACTCATTTTCCTGAATTAGCAGATAGCAATTATGCATTCATTTTTATGGAGTATAAAAATGAATCCTTAACCTTTAACTTGTGATGGAGCATTTCCATACTAAACACTTTTCCTTTATTAGTATGCTACCCATTGACTCGGAGTGTGTGAATACTTGAAAATGGGTTCAGAGACATTTCCCTGTGTTTTACACATTTTTAACTTTAAAGAAAGATGAAAAACCATGACCTAGAGAAGCCGGTCCATTATGATAAGTCTCCATAATATTGCAGTCATTAAAAAAAAATCCTACGTGTTCCTATTTTCATTCATGCGGAGAAACTGTTTCTAAGAGACCCCAAAAGTTGAAATGGTTTTTATTAGAAAATGCCGTTAGTGGGAGTCTGGTATCATAAGGAACAATAGTGCCACCAAGTGGCTACGTCTTGCAGGCGGAAGAATCAAGATTAATTTACGGTTGTGATGGAAAGCCATAGAAAAGCAAATACAGCAATTTCAATGAAAGCCATTCTATTTACTTTTCCCCTAGTTTGTAGAAGGCTCTATATTTGTTACATATATTTGAAGCACCATAAGGTTGAGAAAAATTGTAAAAATTAAAAACTGCTTGAAAAGTCTTCCCCATTTCAAACATTTTCTCTCTCCACAAACAGAAAGGCACTGGATGCCAAGAATTTACAAACTGTAGAACACAGGCGTTCTAGTACCACGCTTTAATTTCAGAAGGGAGGGGAAAAAAAAACCAAAACCAACACAAAATAAACAAAACCCCAACAACCCACAAACCAAAAAGAAGCCTAAAGCGCAAGTCATGGGCTTTCGTCACGGCAGGGCTGACTCTTCGTCAAAAGCGTGAGCATGGCGGGGAAGCCCAGCCCCGCGGCACAGCACCAGGCCCCCCTGCCTGGGCGGGGGTCCACAGAGGTGCCGGAGGTGCGAGCCCCATCCAGCAAGGTGAAGTCTCAAGTGCCACTGGGTTTTGGGTGGGGAAGATCGTGAGCTTTCACAGGTTGGGAAGGTAACGGTCAGAACTTGAAGGCATTGTCAAGATCACAGACATGATGTGGAAGTAGCTCAAAATAATTCAAAAATCTAGTGAAACCTAAACCACTGAGGGTTTCCCTCTGGATCTTTTAATAACAAATGCACTGAAAATAATTAATTCTATGTAAACAACTGAAACAAACAGATTCGTTACTGTCAGGCAATACCTTATTTGGGAAGGGCACAATGTCTCACTCCAAGGACAATGTCCTTACTAGCATTTAGCTGGAGGTGTAAAGAAAGCAAAAAGAAAATTTTAACTGCAAGTTCTTAGGATACCGCTTTCCAAAGACCTTCTGTGCCTTATTGCCAGCAGCACAGACGATCCTTCCAGGAAAACAAAGTTCACCAAGAAAAAACAAATTCTCATCTGAGGTTTGGCTGTATATAAAACGGCACCACCTACAGAAAAACACAAGCAGAAACTCCGAGCATTTTCTCAGGCTGACACAGAAAATTAAATCCATGGTCTGTCCACTTCAGGCAGCCCGTCATCGATTGCCTTTTTATCCCACCATTTAACACGCAACAGCTGCCTTCTGCATCATCCTCCAGCCGCCTAATCCCTGCAGATCCAGTTTCCTTCTCCATAAATGCAGCGGGGGAACTGCCTTGGTGGGGTTTGCTCTGCACGGGGACGTTCCCGGTTGTGCAGAGCAAGGTACAGTGCGACGGGTGATGCACACAGGCACGTGGGCACCGTAGCTGCTAACGAGGGTTTATTTGTGGACAAGCACGCGCTCCAAGGGACGTTTTCTTCTGTGCCCCTCTGCAGCTTTCTTTAATACTCTTGACCTCTGCTCTGACTATTTTATGATTTGCTTTGTTGATCCCCAGTTCTTTCGTGAAAACTAGAGACAGGTTCTTACTCCGGATTTCAAGTGCTGTTTTAGAGCTGATGAAGTTCCTTTGTCCCTGCTTAACCCTGTGACGAGACGGGACCAATATTAGTGACGAGACAGGATCAAATATTAGTGTCCAGAAATAAAAGGTTATTGTAACCCAAGAGGGCTTCATGCCAGAATAGAGACCACTCTGCTGTGAGTGCCCGTTTACCTCCCCAGGCTTCAGGGGTAGGGATGGGGAAAAGGAGCGATTTCCACCCACATGCTCCCCAGATCTCAGGCACGACTGCTGCTGCTCCCAGGCAGGGGATCGTCAGGGAAAACCCCGTTATATCCCATTATACCCCATGATACTCCATGCTGCCTGCCCCCAACCACAGGAATAACTTCCAAAGTAAACTTTAGTCCTTGAATACCTTCCACCTCACAAGGACAGTCTTTAAAAATGGTCTTTACCTACAACCAGAGGTTGCTATGAACACCGAATGATTTAAGTACATAAAATGCTACTACTTTAGCAATTAAAATTACGTGTTTCTATATCATCCACAAGCTATCTCAAAGACTAAGGAATATGCTTACTTACTCCTAACTTCTTATTTATAATTATAAGGAAATTAAAGCTGGCATCCTCCAGATCTTGGTCCAAACGCACGCTGCCTCGGGTGGACCCGTGCCCCCGGACTCCCAGCCGGGTGCCGGGTGGCCCCAGCGGCCGCGGGTCCCTTGGAGCCCAGCCTGGCCTCGCACCCAGCTCCAAGGCAGAGGAAACCATCCCACCACCTGCGAGAGACGTGTTACGGGCCAGGAACCGGTCTGAACGCAAAGCATTTACTCCGTTCCTTTGAATGAAGTTAAACCTACTAATGGCCGGTATCTCAGAGGCGGGGTGTGAAATCATCGACAGAGTGCCCAAGAAAGCTTGAGCCTCAGGGATGAGTAGCAAAGGATCAACTACAGCAGACGAAATCTCCCTGCTGCAGTTGTAACTCCAGGACAGCAGAGAGCACTACCGCACACAGAAAACGACACCAGGAGATGATGAGTATTATGCACTTACAACTGGAAAGCAGATAAGCAGAATAGCGAACATGACAAACCATTTTCTTCTTGTACAAAAAGAGCTAACCACATGCAACAGTTTAGTACCAATTATGCCACAGAAAAAAAATAAATATTTGCAACATATTAAAAGGTGCTACTGTAGGAAAACAGTGTATATTTGAATATCCAGTAGCCTAAGGGCTAAACTTCTCACAGGAACTTTACTTAGTGTTTAGAATTACCCTAACGTCTGGTTCCAGAGAAGACGGGGAACTGCTTGGGCGCAGGAAGCTTTGCTTTACCAAATGTCCTAACACTGCTAAGGGAATCCAAGAGATCACAGCCAAATGGTCAAAGTCAGTAACATGTATATTAAAAATACAGTACAGCACTTCAAAGGGAAAAAAAAAAGTTTTTTTAAACACTGCATGAGTTTTAAATTTGCTGGATGGATAACAGCATATTGTATGAGGTTTTAATTGCAGACTACTAGCTAGTTCAAAAGAAATCAAAATATAACCTTTATAACTTCAATCAATATTTAAAACTATATGGTCACAGCTGTAGATAGTACCTTTCCACACCACAGTGGTTAGCCAAATTTCCCTTATCAGTGTAAACATATAACCTGTGAACGACACATCATTCCCGCTGACAATGTTCTTGCCACTGTGTAGTGAAAGATAAGATTCGAGAACACACCGTCCATAATTTATTTAGCCTAAACAGTATTAAATTGATACGAACTACCCGAACAATGCATCAGATGAGGAGGAATCTATTAGCATTACATCCTAATTCCCAGCAGCCAGCTTCATTTTCTGTCCGATTGCACAAAAGTGTCGGGATGCAGCATCTATCCATGTTACTGTCAGTTTACACAGCAGTTTGAATATAGTTACCATAGCCTGAATTCTCAAAACAAGGACAAACGTAAATCTCCATAACCCAGTAATTGAAAGGGCCGGGGTGAAAGCTAAGTGCCCACAGCAGAATGGGTCAGGCACACGGGCAAGGTCATAACGCTGAGCAGACAAGCAGGAACTCCAGATCACCTCAGCCCTCAACAGCAATAATCAGCAAATCTACAATCAATGACCTCCTCCCCGTCCGACAGCCTGGCCCTCTCAGGTCTCACCCCAGTCATTCCAGGTATGTGCCTAAGGACACCCTGATGCGCCCAGACTTTCTCCGCTGTCTCATCCGTACCCGTTATCCCCCAGCAATCTCTCGGGCTACGTCAAACTGCCGCTGAACCGACAGGTATGTTGTTCCCCGGCTCTGCCACCTCCACATCTCAGCACACTTCTGCTGACGCTTAACAGAAAGGCCACGGGCTGGAGAGGAACATAGAGACAGGAGACACAACCACCCCCACAGAAGCTGCTAAGCCATTCAGAACAAAACACCAAACTCGCCCAGTTCCTCAGAAGCCACAAGATTTCACCAGCCAAGGTGGGAGATCGTAGCTTTTTCAACGCCATCCGTTTGCCTCTCTGCAGGAAGAGTAATTTACTTTTGACTTCACAGGCAGGAGGAACAGCACTGTGGAAACCTATCTCGTTGCCGTGACTGTTTCTGCAAGCCATCCAAACAAGCACCTTCTTCCCTAGGTCAGCACCTATTCTCAAATGCATTATGTGGCTTCGTACTTCAAAATAATTTTCCCTTCTCCAAATTTGAAGCAGCTCAGCTTCCTATAAAAAAAGTCTGGCATAAAGAGACTTTGGGGTAGTGGCTTACTAGCAAGCCCAACTCTCCCCACTGCTTCCCAGTCTTTAGAATCACTGGAGAGAACAACTTTGCTTTGATTAGAGGAAAAACACCTCTCTCTCAGTTTCTGCCAGAGTGCCTGAGACCTGATGCTGATCTTGGGATGGGGACCTAGTACTTGTGCAAGACAAGTAATTGAGAGGTTCCTATAGGATGGAGAAGAAGCAAAGACCAAGCCCAAACTCAACTGGATTGACGGACATAGCTCAGCAATGCTCAGGGCAGTGCTTTCAAGCTCTCAATGGACAGATGTTTTTCCATGACCTTATAATTAGGTAACTTCACCAGATAACTGGCTGTTTATCACTGCTGCTCCCGTCCTGCCGGTCTGGGGAGGCTGAAGGCACAGGGGCCCCGGGCTCCCTCGCTCCCCCGTGGCCGTTCGCTGGGCTGCAGCCCTCCAGAGGGATTTCGGATTTTCTTGGGATGCTTCAAGAATTGTACAGCATTACATGCCTAAGATAACAAAAGATTTTAATATAGAAGATTTGTAAATTGAGAAGTACAAGGCCCGTTTTTGACGTGCTGAATGCAGGAGAACCTGTGAATGGGCTTGTGCACTTTTATCAGAGCAGTAAACCCAGCGTCAGCAGCAGGGCTGTGAATTGTTTTGAACACACACGCGGCTGGTCAGGTCACCACCAAGGGCAAGGCCCCAACAGCCCAGACGTGAGGAGAGTTTTGACAAAAATATTGGCATGTGGATAAAGAAGAAAGGTTAAACCTTGGAAACACTGTACAAAAAGCAGTAGAGTTTAAAAGCATTTACCATACGTGTACTGCGACACTGGAATAAGCTGAATATACAGCTAAAATTGTCCCTCTGGGTGACAGCAAATGCAAACCAGCAAAGACAGCTGAACCTGTGCCTAGCGTCTCCTGTCACAGCAAACCTCCCTGAAGACATCTTCCCAGGTAACCCACCAGTGCTTGTAATACAACAAAACAAGAACCTTAATGCTTTTTTATGGGTATGCCTTTGTTGGCAGCTTTTATGACATTGAAATGTAAATGAATCACTGCAAAAGGCTTCACTTTGGAATTCTGACTTAAACAAACAGTTTAAAAATAGACACAACTTGCACTACTAATAAAACTTGTATTCTTATACAACTAGGACACTCCAGTCAGTAATCCTCAGTCGGAAAGTGGCTGTAAACACTTTATAAGCTTGTGGTAAGAATACAGGGTAGTTCAAATAACTGAAACAAATATTTAGCAAATAGCTGCATTCCTTTTCTTCAGACTGTTGTTTGCCCTGGTTCCCCTCCCAGTGCACACCCATATGTAACAGCTCTGCTGAGGACACAGCTGCAGCTTCACTCAGCGCTGGAGGACAGAAGCGAACGGTCCGTTCCTCAGCTGACCAGTTTGAGCAGAAACATTGAACCAATCATACCAGTAGCCAACGCGTAACAATACCTAGTACAGTGACAGCTCTCCAGTTTTGCTTCGATCATCTGCGACATTATGTGTTCTGGCAGATGAACATTTAAGGGCTTCTGTTGTGCAGCTAAGAACTTGTGATGGGCTGCTAGTCTTTCGAGTCGGACTAAGTTTTCTGACTGCTGTTGCTTTTCTGATGCCTGCAGCACGGTGACATCGCGACGACACCCCAGGAATACATTCATGGCTGTCTGGCCGTGGTTAGAGCCCAGGAGCCATTTAAAGGCTTGCAAGTCTATCTCCTGCCACGTTTTACAGGTCGAACTGTAACTAGCATAAGCAATAACATTCCTTTTCTCATATTCTAACATTCCTTTTCTCACATTCTCACATTCTAATATCCTTTTTGATAGAAGCCTATGTTTAACATTCTGGAAGACCTGCAACATGTGTGTGAAGTTCATAGCAAATTCGTGCTATCACTGGCACGTGTATTTTGAACAACGGGGGCTTTTGAGGTTTACACGAGTGTAGAGAGACGTGAGCCGAGCCTCCCTGGCATCAGTGGAGAGCATTGATAGCTTCAGCTGGTGTTGAAGCAGCTCGTGCACAGGGATAACAGCCCTCTGTGTAGGCTGGCCCGCTGTTTTCCACAGGCTGGGGCACAAAAGCACTCTTAATGCAACAGCTCTTGGCATTACGCTGAGCTGTGCGTTGTCACACGCAGCCTGCCTTTCCAGCAGGAACATCCTTGTCTTACATTCCTGAAGTGCTGCAATAAAACTATCCAAAATACACACGGCAACTTTCACCGGTTTGGAATTTACTCCTCTTCGCACACCATTAATGCTAAAGGGTGCACAGGACAGACAGATTTAAGATAGAAGAATTTTACAATCCTTTAAAACTGCACCATATCGAGCCTGTAGTAAAACGCATATTCTGTCACCAATATCCACCCACATCTCAAGCAGTCTTTGAGCCTTCCAACCAGACTTAGCTCTAGCATATGTTAGTGCTACTTATTTCAACACTGAATTTTCTCCATTATTTCACTATAGCTTAAACACTCTGATCTTACTTTCAATATACTTTTAATTCTTACTGAAAAGTCAAACGATTTAAGAGGATTATAGATTTGGAAGCCAACCAAACTTAGCATCACCCCATTGGATAAATCGTAGGCAGTATACTTGTCTGGCTGTGAAAACATTTCATTTAGTCCCATCTCTCTTAAAAAAACAAACCACATTGTTTGAGAGTTTCGCTTAACACTTCTCCCAGATCAAAGCCTCATGAGCAGACCACCCCAAGGGTTTATTATAGCACTGCTGCTAGAACATGCATTTCCTGCAGCAGCTAACAATGAACGTAGAGGGGCTTGTTAATCTTGTTTATTTTTAAGTCATGAATTTGGTCCATATGGCCCTTTAGTCTCTTGCCCCTCCTGCAATCATACACTGCAATCAGCATGGTACGAGGCGGGGGGGAATAGTCTTCATTCAAGCCTTCTTTATCTCAAAAGAGAAAAGCCGCATCAAGAAAAAAAATGCCATTTCCTATCACCACACGCAGGTCTGAAGTGCTTCTCTCTGCAGCCTGTTCCAGCGTTCAGATAAATAGGTGTTTTCCTAACTTGAGTGTTTACAGTAGAATTCAAATATTTTCATTTCAAAGAGAAGGGTTTCTTTTTCTCCGCTCCCCCCACCCCACCCCCACCCCAAGGATCCACATTAGTTTTAGGCAGGAAGAAATACTTCAGAGTTGAGTAAGCCCTACACCATGCTTAATCTGCCACACTGTCAAAATGTGGGCAATGACGGACTTCGTGAAGTCGAAGGCGTGGAGTATCTGCAGCCACACCCAGCTAAAGAAGTGACTCATAACTTGGTTGTGACAGGTTTGTAACTTTTCTTCTCCAGTGGAAAATGCACAAGTTGCAATTAAAATCTGGGTGAGGCTGAACAAACCCCAAAAAATGTTTGGAATAATTCTGAAGTTATAATTGAAGTTGCACAGAATGGAGCAGCTGCAGCTGGGTGGGAATGAGAGTTTGACATTTAGCAAAGTGTCACAGAACAGAAATCTTGCTGTCACAGATATGACTAATTCACTTCTGTGTCTAACATCCGTCTTCTCCAACTTGTGAAATCAAGATAATTTCTACTTTGATCTGAAAGAAGCAGAGGGATGAGCAATTCCATTCAAACCAAATAATACAAGTTCCCTTCAAAGGTAGCTTGAAAATGAATATTTTTGCAAGATGTTCATAGTTCATCAGCTGCATAGGTCTTAAAACAGCAAAAAGGGCCATCGCTGGATGGACAGCGCATCACAGAGAAGTGACACTATCCCCCAAACCAAGTCTATTTAGATAAGAGACCACCGCGTGTTCAGGGGAGCTAAACCACTGGTAGAAAACGCAGCAAGTGACAAAACAGAGATTTATTTGGTTTTCATTACATTAACGAGACTGCAAGTATTTGGCTCCCATTTTAAACTGAAAGACTATAATGACACACCCAGTTCCTTTTGATAGCTATTCCAGTTGAGAAAGAAATGGATAGCACCTCTGCAATGCCGAGCGACTGGAACCGCGATGAACAAGCCCTGAAGCAAAATGGCAGGGACTGGCTCTGGGCAGAACAAAGCAAAGAACCACTTATGTCAAAGGAAATAACCTCAAAGCTAACTGAGATGAATCTAATTTGAAACAAGACGGAATTCCTAGCTTTCATGCAAATAAATCACACAAGCCTCTGTAGTGCTGAGTAACAAGGGAAACCGTGCAGGGGAAGGGAGGTCTTTTAAGGACTTTACCTGACGGCGGGGAAAGCACACATAGGGAACAACATCTAGGGTTTGCTGGCACTTGTCTACTTTGACGGAAGAAAACTGAAATGCAGAAACAGATTTACATCTTCACAGAACATACTATCTGAACTCATCTTAGAATTAAGGGCGGCTCTGATCGAAGCGATTACAACCTCATTACATTCAAACAGAGCACGTCCACAGCCATACTTTATGTCCTCTATGCTTTAAAATTATTTGTCTGAGACAAATCAACCAGAAGAAAGAGTGCAAACAGATGCAAATTGTTCTGTATGAGGCAACGGAAGGGATGATGCATATGCTTTTGAATTGTTGTAGGAATATTTTGCTAAATGTCCAAAGATCCACTTCTGAGGAAGTAACACACCTTCAAGGAGAATCAAAAGCAACTGTTACCCATTACCATTAAGCACATTACTCCTGCGAAGTGGTACGACGGGCAGGAGACAGGAGAGAGGATCTAGAGGAAGGACTTCTTCATTTTTGAAGAAAGAACCTGAAAATATGGCTTCTATGATCGCCTTCTCCGAAGGGCCCCAGTAACCTGGAGTGATCGGGGCAACAGGCAGAGTTTTAGTACCTGCTGACGGCGGTACCTGGAGAAACCGGGTCGTGCAGCTTTCAGACAGCGGTTTCAGCTGCCTAGGCACAATCGGAGACTGCGGAATGAAGACAAACAGCGGCAGGCTTCAATGCAGGAGGAGAAACACGCCGGGAAGAGAGACGAGGACATGCTGGTGGTGGTGTGGTGCTACAGCAAACACAGAATAAAATTAAATAAAGAGGCCAACTACCAACCATGAATCCACGTAGACTGAAATTACAAGCCAAAATACAAAGGCTACAGCATTGATCAAAATTAGACGGTTGGACTCGATGACCTTAGAGGTCTTTTCCAACCTTAATGATTCTATGATTCTATGATTCTACTGCCTGTCTGCCAGGATGGCAAAGCTGACTGCAACATGCTAAAGGGTACCCGAGAAGAGAAAAGGGCAGGAAAGGCAAAGGTAAAGTCACTCATAATTATCCCAATCTACATAGACTGGGCCAAAAAGGCCAAATTAGGCGGTAATCTCCAAACTTAATCTTAGCTACTACTAACCACTGTTTGATGGAACAGCAAGTTACTGCACAAATGAGATGTAATCCCTGGTTTGGTCCTGAGTAAAATGCAAAACCATTTTCAAATCCACACCAATGCAATTTAGTAGAAAACTCTTGTGGCTCCTCAACCAGGCATATGAAGCAACCGTTTCCAAGACCCTCTCCAAGTAGCAACGTTTTTGACATTACTAAAAAAGTATTTGATATAGAAGTGTTCACAGAGTGCCGAGAAGCTGCCTGAAGTTTTTGTTTAGCTCAAGATCTTTTCTTATAATGCCAGAGAGCAATTACTGGATCACAGCATGAAAAACACAATAGAACAGACATTTTCTTCCGTCAGGAGGTGATTCAGCTATCAAAGAGTTTCTTTTGTTTCTATTTTGGGGAAAAAAATCACTGCTTTCAGACGTCTAAAGCTGACGTGCACAAGGTATATTCATCGTGACTGTCAGCTGCAGTGAAGGTCTCTGTGGTTCTTCCCTTCTCCTCACATTTTTTCCTCTCTAAACAACCACGTGAAACACCTGACAATGCCACTGGAACATAAGCAGGACAAGAAATTGTGACTAACTAGGGTACACGTTGCCCTTGCAGCTGTAAACAGAGAGCAAAGCATATGCCATCACCCCTCCCGTTCCCTCATACAGAAGCTATCCGTAACACACAAATGAAATGCGCGGCGGCAGCCAAACTAGCGCTAGGAAAAAAAATGTTGTGCTGCTTCTTCCTGGAAGAGCTCCCCTCGCCGTGCGTGGATCCGCGGGGGCCAGGCTGGCACAGGCGCCGCGGTGCGTCACGGGGATTCCTGCTCGGGACACAGAGGCTGGTGGCAGCGAGGAAGGCGGCGGTGCCGCTGGAGGACTGGCGTTTCGGGAGGGAAAAGCTGGACCGCAAGTTTCAGGACATTAGGCTGGACTTGAAGGGACTCACTTTGCTGAGGGGCTGGGATGCAAGGACTCTGGTGCAGACAAAGAGATAGTCTTGATACGATAGATGACAATACTCCAGAGAGAGCGGGGTCTGTAGCTCAGGGCTTTGGGACAGGCCTGAGAGCAGGCATCCATGTACGAGGGGGCGGGGGGCAAAGACAAGGGCAGCAAACTGCTGGAGTTAAACAAAGTCCAGCCTAAGGTTGAGGACTGAAGTCCAGAATATGTTTATATACCATATTGATAAACACAGTGTAAAAAAATACAGGTAACAAGACCAAATACAGGGCTAATAAGGTATCCCACCAACTTCTAAACCACAGATTTTCTGTGAAGTTGGAAGACTGACAAGAATTCCGTGGGAAAAAATCTGTTGCTCTTCTCACTTAAGAATAATCAGATGTTTTTATGTCAATTAGCATGTGATATGTATCTATTAGTGAAATCTGACTCTGTATGCCAACCACTTGTATTTCACTCTGTGATAAATTTTTTGAAAATATAAATACACTTTCAGCGTGCTTTGCTTCCAAAGCAATAGTAACGAAAGGCCACTACCAAACCACCAGCAGAGTTTAGGGCTTTGTTTAATCATGAACAGATAATAGGAAATACGACCAGAAACAACTGCTGATGAGTTGGCAACAACACACAGCATATGTCAGGGGGCACGAAGCAGCTGGCTGGGCAAGATACTATTTCGAGAGAACATTTGGAAACATCGCCGTCAGTAGCTTTTCTTGCTAAGCGTGGCAAGAGCAAAGCGTCACTTTCTTCTAAGCACAACTCCTAAATACATGACACTAAACGATTAAACGGGAAACAGCCACGGCAAACACTCTGTGCTTTAATTCTGGGAATTATACAAAAGTATTATACCCATCCCACTGCTTGTGCAACAGCCTCTCTGGGCTCCCCACGCATGGATAGCTGAGCACTTCCCCAGCAATCCGATACAAGTGACCAACACAAACTTCCAGGTAGAAGCAAGCGAGCAGAGTAATATTTTAAGAAGGTTCCACACAAGTATAAGACAACTGTAAACAGTTCATAAACTGCAAAACACCCAACAGATCACAGTGAGCTGAATCTTTTTCTATCAACACGTTCTTTTGAATTTGAGTTCCAAACTTTAGAAAGCTTGTAAAAACTAACTTGTTCCTTCATTTTACTTAAATTCTTAATTGAATTCTTTGAATATAATCAGCCAGAACAGGTGCATTCTGCGTATGAATTTACCTTTAAAAAAAAAACAAAACACTTTGCAAGAATATAATGACTTTAAAAAAGAACCTGCTCATAAAATTGCATACACTAGAAAATGAACAAATGCATGCACCCATTTCAAGAGACTAATTTAATTAATAGCTATTTTAACTTCAATTTTCCAATTAGCAGAATATCCTTAAAACAATTTACCTACATCAACATTTGACTTCTCTCTCAGATTGTACATACTCATTAATTTACATAAGTTTATGGCATATAATGGCATCTAGTTCACTCCAAAATCACATTAGCGCACAAAAAAGTGGCGGGGGGAGGGGGGAACCCCACACACATACAAAAATACTAAGGTAAGAAATAAGACTGAAAGTATATCGTAGACTCCAACCATTTTGGTGGGAGGGACCTCCGGAGGTCATCTGGCCCGAAGCCCTGCTTAAAGCAGGGTCACTTTTAAGAGGTAGATCAGGCAGCTCACGGCCTCGGCCAGTCCAGTCACGACCTTCCCCCACCTCCGGGCCGCTGGTGCCAGCGTTAGACCCCCCTCCTGCGGAGGGCCCTTTCCTTACCTCCAAGCTGAATTTCCCTTGCTGCAGCTTGCATTGACTGACTTTGGCTGTAAACCACCGAGCAGTGGCTGTCCTCCACCTTCCCGAGTCACTCCCACAGCCTCGGATGGCTGAAGACATCCAAACCAGACACTAGACATATCCAACAAGTTTATTTGGTTTTAAAACTTTACCATTACACATACAGCTCACCATAATGGCAGCATGACGCATGCAAGAAAGCTGGTAAGAATACTCAGTTTCCGCTGATTTTTTTACTTAACTTTTAAATTGATGTTTCTTTTTAAAAAATTTTTAGAAGTTCAGGTCATAGACTTGATTCATGACTAGTAGCTGTCATCAAGACTTAAGCAGACTCGGGCCAACAGTGTGACACAAAACCTCCCCTCTCGGTTCAGTAACGGAACAAAGCCAGTGTTTAGTCAAGCTGAAATAAGATTTCAAGGCACAAGATCCGTGGTTGATCTACACCTATTCTGCTCATAGCATGCATAAATTTCATTTTTTTATTTAAATATGTTTCTGTTGCCAATACAAAGCAATAAAAAACCCTTCAAAAATAAAAACTTCAAGACTTGAGTTCCTTTCAAAATAAAATTAATACCATTTGAATTTCCATTAGCGAAATACTCCTCATATCTTGATACAGAAGTTTCAGGTATCCATAAAATCATGACACACATATAATATTAATTTTATATATGGATATAGCTGGCTAATCACTATGGGCTGAACGTGCAAGTCAATCAAAAAATAAAATGGACAACTTTCAACAGACAAGTAGGAGTTTTGCTAAGCACAGAACTTGCCCCACAAGTTCTCTCTGCAGAGCAGAGACTAGATAGTAAAAGGCAACTAATACCCACTTCCCTTAAAAGATTACTTTCCTATACCTACAAAGGAGACACACGCAGAAGAGTGAGCTGAAAATAATTTCGTTTAAATTTTTAAATACATAATACACTGCATAAGGAATAAACAATACAGATCAAGTAATCAATTCATAAATGGACACAGACATCACACCAAGAACTTAAAGAAAATGTAAGTCAAATGCATTTCTATATCTAAGGTGTCAGGAAGAGGTGCAAGCCTTCGCAGAAATCACCCGAGAGGAACCTTACCGAACGCAGGCAAGCGTCACCAAGTCCTTTTGCAGAAAGATCCCCAGGCATCTACCTGTGAACATCAGTTCCATAAGAGAGGAAGACTCACTGCAGAGCACTTTATTTAGTGTTATTTATCACTAACGAGACGCTTACTCCATAAGGAAGAGGATATACTTCTTTCCTCATTTGCATTCAAGATCACAGCTAACCAAGTCTCTGTTCATCAACCACTTTGTTTCTATTTCCTACAACCAAGGTGATTTAGGAAACATACCGAACATTTAAGACAGGACAACATACCTTTCTAAGCACTTCGCACTTCCCTAGAAGCAATAAGGGCTTTAAAGCCTTTTGATTCTATTTCTTTACTGAAGGAGTGGTCAGGCCTTGGCACAGGCTGCCCAGGGCAGAGGTGGAGTCCCCATCCCTGGAGGGATTTAAAAGACGTGTAGATGAGGCGCTTGGGGACAGGGATTAGTGGCCATGGGGGGGTTGGGTTGACGTTGGACTCGATGACCTTAGAGGCCTTTTCCAACCTTAGCGATTCTGTGATTCTATGATTCTAAGCCTACATTATACCACCATCTGAGGACTTACAGGTCAAAAATACATCAACACAGAAGTTTTGGAAAAACACAAAATTAATTTTGATTTCTTTCTGCTTTGGGGGATTTAGGGACAAAAATTGCATTTTCACAGCTTTCAATATCTACGCCGATTTAGGGAAAAAAAAAACAATCAGCACAAGAGTCCAGAACTAAACAGCGCATCGGTAATGTTCGCAGCTGACACGGCAGGAGCGCGGATCCTCGCAGCGCTCGGAGGGGCCGCCAGGACGAGCCCCCCGACCACCAGAGCCGGAACGCTCCGCGGCCCCAGGTGCGCACCATTACCCTCCTTTACCAGGCACCAGCTGCGCTCCCTGCCACCACCACAGCTCCACCACCGCCTGCGCTCCAAAGCCCCAGACAGGGCACAGACCCCGGGGGCCGCCTGCCTGCCTGAGGAGGACTGTCCCCCCCGCAGCTGCTGGTCCCCAAACCGCCCCCCGGCCCTCCACAGCCCCTGCAGCCCCCCGGGGCCAGGCCAGCGCCCGCCCCGCAGCAGCCCTGACCCTGCGCCTGGCACTCACTGAACGAGCAAGAAGCACGTTCGTATTTTTAGGATACAACACAATTAAAGATGCGGGCGGCGAGGGGGAGAGTAAAAATAAATCGGAAGGGGTATGAACAAGGTTATTTCCACAGCGGTCCCCAGCCGGGGCCGCTACGGCAGCCCCGGCCCTTCGCGCCCCTTAACGTAACGCTGCGTTCGTCAGGGTGAGCTCGGACCCCTCGCTGCCTGCCGCCGCCCGGGGAGCGCCTCCGCCTCCCCTCCGAGAGCCGAGCCGGCCTGCAGGCCCCGCCGGGAGGGCCTCCCCCGCCCCGGGGGCCGCCACGNGGGCCGGGCTCGGGGGCAGCGGGGGCCGAGGGGTCGGCGTGGGCTCTGCGGGGCGCCGGGCCGGGCGGGCGCCCCTCCCCTCCCCTCACCGCCCTCTCTTCCCTCTTCAGGGGTGGCAGGAGGTGGAGGCGGCGGCGGCAGCAACGACTTCCAGTGGTGCTTCTCCCAGGTGAAGGGGGCTATCGACGAGGACGTGGCGGAAGGTAAGGGGAGGGCCGGGCCGCGGCGGCCCGCGGTCGTGCAGCCTCCGCCGTGCCGCGGGCTCCCGGAGGCGGAGGCTCCCGTCCCCTGGCTCCCGCTCCGCCGGAGCCACGGGCACCAACACCCTTTTTTCCTTCCTCAACATCTGTGTCACGCCCGCGCTGAAGGAGCCGAGGCTGGGAATGGCTGAGCTGCAGCATCTCCCCAGTCCGTGCCCGAGGCTCGGAGGATGGGGGGTGTGTTGCAATGACTAAGCTAGCGCCTGTGCTTCCAGCGCGATGTGCGGTTTTTTCGGGAGAGCATAATAGAGAAGACACGGTGGCTTCCTCCTATTCTCTAATTCTAATCATTAGGGAGAAGAGGTAATGACAGTGATAAAACACGGGGGGAAAAAAAAAACGCAAATGGAGTCTGTCAGGCTTGTCAAGTTTCACTCTGACGCAAAGAGAGCAACAGACAGTGTGCAGGTCTGTCATTTGTGCTTAATTTAAAAAGTAGGGTTTAAAGGCTTTCTGCAGCTGTGAAGAGATTTTATTCCTACTTGTTAACGTTTGGAAGCTATAAATAGGGATATTTAAGTAGGGAAAATGCACACCTTTACATTTCTCAGAAACGTTCTAAGCACAACATGCTTTGGAATGAGTAGAAAATAAATGTTTTAATTGGAAAAAGTGTTTCTCTGTAGTATGTAGAAACAATGTGAAGTTTTGCCTGACTTTGATGAGAAAATTCTTTTTTTCCTAAATTTTCTGTGTTCAAACTGTTCAGGCTGGCAATACTGTTCACAAAAGAGGGGGTGAAGTGTGTGTGTGTGATTTAGGGTTCTGTGCTGTTTATTTGCTGTTTACTGTATTAACTGAAAAAGCTGTATTTACTGTATTAAGTGAAATAACTTAAAGTGCCAGTGTGTGGTCATCTTGGGTTTTGAATATTTTTTTTTTTACTGGATGCAGTAAATATTTTTTCTTACTGTCTACTACCAGGAAATTATGCTGACAGTGTTTGCATTTTCATGCCACTTGTTTGGCATTCCATGTAAAATAATAGCTATGGGAGGAATAGACTTGAAAACTGCTCAAGAACCTAGTACTCAGACTCAGTTGTTGTTCTTCCTTCGCCCTCCCTCCAAATACATTTTCTAACTTGTACTGTTGTTCTGAAGTTCCCAGAATTCTTGTGAAAATGTATTTAAGTAGCTTTTATGAGTTTCCCAAATGGTCCTTTTTTTCTTAGTAACTATCATCTATGTGACTAAAAGGCAGTTCTCCATGTTGCAAAAAATACATTTCCGTGAGCACCTGACTTCCCAGCTAATCACTGAGCAACATGAGTTTGAGTAGAGCTGGAAAGCTTCTCGTTTTTGAAACACCAATATGTCTTAAACCCAGTTAATTATTTAAGTGTGTAACAGGACTGTTCAAAGAGGAACTTACATTACTGATGAGAGACGTACCGAGGCAGAGCTCTTGGGCTGGGGCGGGGAAAGCTCTCTGTTTTGAGTAACTAGGAGTGGTAAGGGAAAATAGTGATGATGATGCTCAACACTTTTACCCTGGATTTTCCCAGACGTACCTTATTAATGTGACTTTTCCTGGAGTGAGGACTTCAGATTGTGCGTGCTGCTGCTACTACATATGAGGAATTTAATTTTCATACGGCAATTAATACAAGTAATCATTCAGCACCCAGTTTTGCAGAATTGGTACTAGAGTTTCATTTTCCTACTGGAATACAAGAACTACTTACAGTTTTTGTGACTCATTGTCTTTATTTTGGTTTGTGGACTTTCCCTGCCTGTTAGTTTTTACCTTGAAATTGCAATTAAATAAGGAAAATATACAATTTATTGGCTAATAATTGCCTGAATTTGATTCAGCAATATGTAATAAGAGTGCAATTCCATTGCTAGTTTTTTGGGCCCAGTTATGGAAATATTTACTCATTACCATTTTTTAAAACATCTTTTGCCAAACTGCCCATCTAAACCTATTTTATGGGCCAGTGTTGCCTTGAAATAGCCTTGCTGCAAATATTACATAAAACCACTGTGAATTTCATTTAAATTTTTGTGATAGTGAAAACTTGCTATTTCTGTAAATTTTCTGAAAAATAAGCTCTATAGAGAAAATCTGAAAGCGACAACATAAAGTAGCTGTCAAACGTATTAAGTGCAGACTTTTGCTAAATGTTCTTACAGACGATTCATTCAGTAGTTGAAATTACGAAGCCTGATAGGCAACTTTAACAAAAAGTCACTTCTTTTTGAAGTGCAATTCTATAATACTTTTTATACTCAATAGTTGTTTCTCATGTGTAATGCTTTAATAAAAATATTAACATGGCTATGACAAATTGCTATAGTTAGATTTGCAACTGCCATCTCCATTCCCAGGATTTTTTCTAACTAGGTCATTAATATAGAAAACCACTTTGTCTCCTCTTTGTCTTTTCTGTGTATTCACTTTCTTCAGTGAGTAATCTTTGACATCTGTACAGTGCTCTGTTTAAATAAATAAAGAGCAGTGTTTATGTGACCAATCTGGCCATTTCAGAAAGATCAGGAAAATATACCAGCTATTGAAATACATAGTTTTCTAAAGCAGAAAAGTTTAATTGGATTCAAGGAGGAGGATTGGAGGATAAAGTAGATCTTGAATGAGAGAATTGATATTGAGGATGGCAATAAGCTTGACGGGGGGAGGTAATTTAAAATTATATTGTAATTTTGTTGCTAGTGCAAGACTATGTGATAACGAAATCATACTGATTGCCTGTGAGACTTGTTATTCTTGGATTACCTTTTTTGGTAGAAAGTAGCTTTCTAAATAAAGGCGCTTTTTTTTTTTTTATAAAGCTGTCTGAGACCTAATCAGTTTCGTGATTTCAGTGTTAATTTGTTTTGCATGTTCAGAAAGTTCTGTTTTGGGAGTTTTTGGCAAGCAAAATATGAAACAGTTTATTAAATAATGTGCAGATGTTCTGCATATAATTCATGCCCACTTCTGGATGCAATTAACAGAATGTATTTTTATATATATGTAGTATATATAAATCTTCCTAACTGACTTGTGCTAGTGACGAGTTGGAGATACTGGGAAGAATGTCTCATCCTTGTTAGAACGTGAACCTGTATGCTGTGGAGATCATGGGTTTCCTGTTACTGACACTGGGATTTCTTTGGGTTTTTCAGAGCAGTCAGTATGGCTTTTGGGATTGTCATGAACTGTTCCCGTCTGTAAATGCTGTTTTAATTTGGCACTGGTTAGATACATCTTCCTGTTCCAGATATAAGCAGCTTTAACGGTATGGTTACTCCACTAAATGAAACAGGTACTGCTTTCCTCTTGGAGCTTCATCAGCTTAAGTCTTAAATGGTTTTAAGTGTTATATTTGAAACCATTTTTGAAGCAGCTGAGTGTGAAGCCTAGTCTTGCACATAAATGCTGGACAGGGTGCCCTTTTGTAACAGAGAAGGGCTCCTTGGAAGCTCCCGTTCATTAACTTGAGGATGAACCTTTGTAAGGTATTTCACATGAGCAAAACTTTTGTTTTTCAAAAAAAGTTGTCGTTGACTTTCAGAACACTTGCCTTGTTGTATTGGATTTTCTACTTGTTAAGAAATTTTGTATCTCCATTTAAAGATCAAAGAAAAATACTGTTTTTTTTTTAAATTCTCCAACTACTAATTGGTATTGACAGTACTGATAAACTAAAAGATACCTTGTTATCATCAGTTCAACAAATTCTTTACTTCTGTCTTAAAGCTTGTTACAGTGCTAAGTAAGTCCACCTCAGAAGTTTGTCAGAATGCAGAACACAAATAGAGAAGCAAACCATGATCTAATAAAAATATATTGGACTATAATTCTGTAATTGTTCTCAAGTCTGGATACAAGAGACTTAAAAACACTCTTAGTGTTAAATCGTCTTTACAAATCAGTGGTTTAAAAATGTTCTCATGTGTTGTTCAGGAGTTTAATTGGCCTATTTTCACTGCTTTTTAAAGCAAATTCTGGCATGATTTCAGACTTTAAAAAAAAAATATTCCAGAAGAGGTACAACTTTTTGACATCTGGTTAAAATTGCATGGAAGAAATGACAGGATTGGTTGCTATCTTTAAGATTTGGGGTTTTTTTCCTGTAAGAACTGGAAAACATGGTAATTAATGACTCCATTGTCAAGCCATATGTATTGTTTCCTTTCGTCATAAATAATTGGTTATCCCTGAAGATGTCACTTAGTACTGGAATGGGGCAGAAGGTGGGCTTGTAAGCTGTGTTTTGGGTTTGTGGGGGTTTTTTCCCCTTGACAAACAGTGTTTTGCCATAAACAGGACTTGATGCCTGCTCTTTGGCCTTCCCTAAAACATTATGCACTTATCCCTGCTTTAAGGTGATATGTAGTAGTTTGCTCTTGCCTTGATCCTTTGACAGTTTACCACATCTCTACTCCCCAAAGGGCTGTTGTGAATATTCTGAAGAGCCACCATTTCTTGCAGGGCCCAAAGATCCTGAAAGTTTCCTTGATCTTCCCTGCTTTGTGTGTGTTTATATGGTGTTCTGCACAATACATATGATGACATTATATCGACTTTGGGAAATGTTTTGGTGTTTTTTAGATGTGGGCAGAAATACTATTTTGCAAACAGTTTTGACCTGAGCACATGTTACGTATGGTTTCCTGTGGGAGAAAGTAGTCTTAATGTTTCAGGTCCCAAGTCTTCGAACAACCCATGGACCAAGAATTTGTCTTTACCCTTTATTCCACAACTCACTATTACCTAAAAATGTTGTTCTCAGCCAGTAGTATTTAATAAGAAGTGTTCTTTTGAATTCCAGTTCTGTCAGACAACAAAAAACCCAGGGTGTTATGCCACTGGAAGGTAAATTGCACTATCATACTGTATATTAAGGTATAAGTAACTCTGGAAGGTGTTGTGTGTGAGAAATGCAATGTGAACTTTTGGAAGTTTCTCTCTCTCATAATCATTAGAGTATGACTACTCTTAGTGAGGAAGCCCAGATTTACAAGTGAAGAGCTATGCTTTAAAAAAAAAAAAGCTCCAGATCTTCAGGCTTCATAAAAGTAGTCATGTCAAGTATGGTTTTCTGTGGAGAAGAGAATCTGTCCTGCCAGCTAACATACTTACGGTGAATTAATATCTGTAGTCTTCACCATGGTATCAAATTTTGATTCTTTTTTTTTCTGGCTTGTGCACATGATGGGTTAATGGAACTGCAGGGACAGGAGGAGGAGTGTGAATATATAAGTGCAAAAATGTTTTAGCATTCTGAGAATTGTGAAAACGATATCTATCTTTTTTGTAAAGGAAACTAGGAAATATACGGCCTAGGTGGAGACCTTTAAAAGCAGTCAGAAGTGGTTCATAAATGCCTTAACTTGCTGTTGAAGTTCACCCATGGCTTTTGTATCTAGAATCCTTTTCCTGACTCAGATACATAAAAGAAAGTTAGGACAATCTTGTCAGAAAACTACAGATGTGTAGGTTTATGGGCATTAAGGGAAAAAAAAATCTCAATACCAGTGAAAGATGGCAAGTGGAATATTAAAGAACAGGTAAGGAAATCCTTTAAAAGACTTAAGCAACCACTAGGCTACAAGGGAAGACAGCTGGATGATACTTTGATTAACCTGTGAAGCTGTGGGAATGCATAGCTTATGAATGAATGATAAACACTTGGGGTAAGCAGTAGGTATCAATTGCAGAGCTGTAAGGCGGGAATGCAAAATAAAACATTTTGAGTAGTGGGAATACAGAAATTAGTACAAGTCTTTACGTCTATACTGTTAATCTGTGAACAGTGGAAACCACTGCCATTTGTCTCTCCGCAGAATGGTAGGCTGTGATGACAGCAGGTTGTGTTACCTATTGACCCAAGAAATCTTTGATACGGTTCCCACGTGCGCTCTCATTACTGTGCCATTTGTTGAGCATTTTAACATCTGGGGGGAAAGCTTAATCAAAAATGACAAAACCCACTTTATTTAAATTTAAAAAAAAAAAAAACAGGAAGGTGTGAAAGCTGCAACTGAAAGAGAAATTTTATTTACCTATCATGTTAAGACTTAATTTATTAACGGCTAATAAAAGTACAATGAAAAGCATGACAATTAGCTACTTAGGGAAAAAACTAACAGAATAACATGAATTAATTAAATATACTTCCAGTAGGAGAAAGCTTATTGAATTACTATTCCAGAGGTTAAAAAATAATACTGAGGCAATAGATTTGCACACAAAATACTGGATCGTGTCATGAATATTATAAATAGCCTCCATAATTTCTCATTACTTGTAAGAAAAGGCATGACAAGCTTTGGCAAGCATGAAGATAAAGTTTATTTCTGTCTTACTGAACTTCAGCTTCACTGCTCCCTTTTCTTGGTGCTGCTTTAGCCTTTCTTTGTGCTAACACATAGAGACAACTACATGCGCTTTAAACTCAGTCAAGACAGTTGGGTTTGGTTTGGCTTTTTTTAATATAATTCAAAGGACTTCCAGCATCAAATTATGATCTGATTCCATTGAAAAGACAACGCAAATTTAACTAAATGTGGAAATTGCACTAATTGTCTTTTATGAGATGCAGACTCTGTGGTGACTCTTAAATCAGCTGAACAAGTGTTTGGTTTGGGGGAGTTTGCTGGGCAGCCTGGCCTTTGGAACAGGTCTTGGGAACAGTTCGACACCTTATGGTGCTCCTTTTCTACCAGTTTGTTACAGCACTCCGAACAGAATGGCCTGCGCGCTCGCTCCTCAGAAGCCAAGTGGCTTAGCTCCAGACGGGGTGCAGGACACACAGGAGCTGACCGTCTCCGAGAGAAATGCTCGTTTGTAGTTTGCCATGGCCTGTCAGTGGCAGCGTTGACTTCAACCAGCTTCTGCTGCTTCTCGAGCTGAACCGTGCTGGCCAAGCCGCTGCGCTTCTGTTGAAGCAGCTCGGGTGCCCTGTTCATGCCCTCGGTTGACCTTAAAT
This sequence comes from Pelecanoides urinatrix, assembly GCA_013400755.1. Taxonomy (NCBI): domain Eukaryota; kingdom Metazoa; phylum Chordata; class Aves; order Procellariiformes; family Procellariidae; genus Pelecanoides; species Pelecanoides urinatrix. The sequence goes on along the minus strand of VZTQ01002791.1, from coordinate 519,341 downwards.
CTGTTCAACAATTTAAACTAGTTCAAAAAACAGAGTTATTTTGGACTAAGTTAAACTCTACCAGGTGCTTAAAGGCAATTCAAGCTGTTTCGGAAGTTGTTTGAGCATTAGGGCATAAAAAAGTGTCAGACCTGATGAATACTTTAGGCTGGCCGAGTGCTTAGCAGTGTAAGCTGGAAGAAATTTGGTCTGAGCAAAACTATACCACCTTTGGTTTATTCTCCTGACTTCTGATAGATAACACTTCTGTGTTAACTCTTCAAATAAATCATAAAAGTGGAAATCTAAAAATTGAGTATATAAAGTGACATATTCTGAAAAATAGGCGATTTTGAGTAACTTCTATGTAAATGTATATTGTCAAGTGATTACTGATAGCTTTAAAGTTCAGCTCACCTTTCAGTGCAATTCAGAGAGAGAAATCTGATCTCTATCAATTGTTAAATTAAGAAACAATATTTCAGGAAATATTTTAGGAGCAATAATAGCAATACCGATCTTAGTCCATCCTCGTTGCAGAGTAACACTACTCTGTCATTGACCGTTCTGGCAGCCACAGTACGGAGCATCCTCATTCACCCAGAAGCAAATCAGTGAAAGGTACAGAAATGAGAGAGAAGGGAGATGCTGAGGACTGGAAATCAGTGCTGAAGTCAGAAACCTGCCGTAACTGAAATTTTGGTAGTGCTTGCCTGCCTCAACACGTAGAAGATGAGGGTAGGTCTGGTTAGAAGCAGAGTGCCTGCCAGCAGTTCTCTGCTGTGGCCTGGCGTGACAACTAGTGACCCAAATCGAAGAACTGTCAAACTTTACACTACCTGCTTCCCCTCTCCCCACCCCAGAAGCCTTTTAATGCAAACGGATACCACTGGTGATGTTTGGGAAGTGTTCTCTTGCAATTATTGTAAATCAAGTAACAAGCAGTTCTGAGGCCCTGTGTGTCTGTAACTTGTTAAGCTCAAATATGATTTTGTTTTTTAAAACATTTTTTCTATTATTTACCGTTTAGCAGGTGTTAGCCTCTGAATTTCTTCATTCGCTTTGGTAATCTGTTCCCTCTAATGGGTCTCTATCTTTTCTCTTTTGCTAATCTTACTTGCTCCTTTTAGATTTTTTTTTTTTTATTTGTCTCTATTTGAGTCTTCTCTCTAGTTGCTCTGAAACTGGTTTTCCTTGCCGTTCTCTGCCCCGACTAACCATGTTTTTCACCAGTCGTACCTCGGAATGGGATGTTGTCACTGTCTGTTGCAGAAGAGAGCTCTGTTCGTTCTGATGTCACGTCTTGCAGTTCAGCCCACTGTCACAGGGAGATCCCAACTTCTGATTTCCAAGTTGATTTAGGAGCACATAACCTGCACTTACCTCCTTCTACGCTCTCTGCTTCATTCCCATCAACTGTAGGAGGCCCTACAACGTCTCCCGCAGCTTTCTGCAGCTGTAGAATAAAACGCTCTGTAGAATAACAGTGTGTGTTGGAGGGAAAGGTGTGTCACCTCTGATCTTGATTACAGGCACAGGAATGTTCTTTCTATGTTTAGTTCCCACTGGCAATCTCCCTTACAGTTTGTGCCAGCCGCCTGGCTTTGGTCCAGATACAGTCATTTCCTCTCAAAGCATGAGCCTCTTCAGAAAGTTTCGTAGTCCTTAAAGCAGTTCATTCTTTGCATCTCCAGGACAGAGCATGGAAAAAGGTGCTGTGTATTAAAAATATTTTTCAAGGGGAAGAACAGGAGCCAGGTCTACTAACATGCATTTTTTTTGTCAGTCTGTGTACTGAATGGAAAGCAGTGTGTTTAGAAAATTTTTAGTTAAAATTCCCTAGAAGTTGGAGCAGCTCCCTTTTTAGATAGTGTTTGCAAACAGTGACTGTTTGACTTCCTTGTTCATTAAATGTCTGAGGAGTGTGTTTTTGACAAAAGGCTTTGTATAGCTTATAAGAATGAGAGAGAAGTTGATACTGCTTGTGTCTAGTTAGTGTCAGTCCTAAGCATGGACTACAGCTGCAAATTCATTAATCTACTGGGTGAGCTATGGAGTAATTATGGTTTTTTCAGTTTTTAGGTTTTAAGTGAAGTAGCAATGTGCAGCCAGCTTAGAGAGGAAAAGTTCACAGTAGCTAATTTTAGGCATCTAATTTAGGTGTTCTGGATCTCTTTGCATTCTCCATTACCTAAACAGAGAGCCCAGGCGTTGATATCGGTGTCAGTTAGACATACCTAGTATGAATCCTTTGTGGGTTTAAATTAGTTTGCAGGTATAAGCTTGCAATCATCGCAGAAGCCTAACAAATTTTGGTCTCTGTCATCCTGCCTCCCTTTGGTCCCCAGTATAACTAGACCCGGAGGCTTTGGAAGTTATAGAACTTCAACAGATTTATGACAGGAGTTTTGTGATACAGGGAGGTTAATATTCAGCAGTGACGCTAAAAGGCTTAGAGCACTTATAGTGAATTTTGAAACATCTACCAAGACTTACAGGGCAGTCTCCTGAGTCACTGAGAATGGTTTCCATTACATTATTATAAAGATGGATATTTGTAGGCTTCTGATGTGTTGGGAGGGTGTTTACTACCCATGGAAGTGCTTAGTGCTTTTAAATTTGGGGATTCTACAGAATCATAATTTAGTTGCTAGCAATCCTTTTAATATACTAGCTTTGAAAACAGCTAGGAGTTTCCTACTCTGTATATAGACTGTAACTTAAGTTAGAACTCCTTTCCAAAAGTGAGGCTAAAAATTAATTTTTCATGTCTGGAAAGAAATATTGCCAGACTAATATCTTACTGTAAAGCCATAGGTCTTGCTGCTCTTCATAGTTTACAGGAGGAAAGTTTACTTGGCCACTTCCAGAACAGAGTCTCCTAGCCACACTGGAACAAAAATGGAGGGAAAGTTGGACAACCTCTCTGTTTCTGGAAAATCATAATTACAAAGGTGTCTTGTATATGAGGATAGTGCATTAGGATGCTGTACATGAGCAAATGTCATGATAGTTTGTCTTTCCTCACCCTTGTGTACATTTCATTGTGAGTTATTTTGCTAGTGTGAAGAAAAGGCTGAAATATTCATCTGGGAAATAAGACTGGTGCTTGTACACATAAGAAAAAGATATGACATATAATAAAAAAGCTTTAAAAATTCCGAAGTTAATGTGATGATTAAGAACCTGCAAAGACTTGCTTTTTTTTTCCTAAAAGTTTTAAGCTGACTTGGAAATAAAGAGTGGATGTAGATGGGTAAAGTATGTGGAGCAGAACACAGTGATTGGTTTGGAATGAATTTGGTGGTTTACCTGTAGTCTCATAATTTTTTTTTTTTTTTAATTTTACCTGCTTTGAGATAGGATAGTGCTGAGGATACTGGATGGAATTATTTTGGGGATCGATATGCTTCAATTAAACACGCCTATAGGGAAAACTGGTTTTAATTCATACTTTTATATATAAAAAAGTATGGTGGTGTTGAAAAAGTTGATTTATCTTATTCCAAATTTTTTAACTTAAACAATATTTGAAGTAAGCCTCTATTTTTCTCCTATGTGCCCCTTCCACTTACCTATTGCCATATAGCATGTTGGTGATAGATGTTGGCATGTTGGCAACATACTATTGCAGTGCTGATTTAAAATTTCAAGCTGCTTTTTCCAGTTGGTAGTCAATTAGGAAAGAGAGGCATTCTCCACTGGCATGATCATTTTACCTATGAATGTTGTTTACCCTCTTCTCCCTGTGCATTTTGTTTAAAACCATAGAATTTGGGTAGAGTCTGTGTTTTAGCATGTTTCCACAGTTCTTAACGTGAAGGAACCCAAGATTATGTTTGGCTAGGTAGCACTGCTAGTAAATAATAGCTGTGTCGGACAAATGATGTTGACTTTACATGCAAAATGGCGTACAGTGTATTTTGAGCAAATAATTCAGTAAGTATTTTGGTAGTGTACGTGGGAGAAATTCTTTTCCCTTTCTGAAACTGAATGGAAAAGTGGTTTTTGTGACTTACTTTGAAAGAATTGCATATGTTAAGGAGTCATTTAATTCTGCTAGGATTTTTACTGATGTCTCAAAGGGTAAAAATTATCCGAGCTAGAATGGCTTTCAGGTTTTTGTGGTAGTGGAATTTTAGTTTTGCTACTGATAGATCTTTGTAACTCAAGGGCTACTGAAAATGTCATAAAATTACTCTACCAAGTCACTTCACTGATTGCTTACCTCATCGGTTCCTTTCTTTTTTCCTTAGTTTACTACTTTCCCGTGGTGTCTCTTGAAATGCCTGGGTTTTCTCCTGTGTATAACTGAGTGATAATGGGATGTAGGAATTTTTTTTGTTCTAACACTATTGTCAATCTTGGAGTAGAATTTAATTAAGATTACATCTCCAGCTAGTTCACTAGCTTTCTCATTTTAGTACAAAATTCTTTGCTTATGTCATGATATTTGGTATTTGTAACTATAAAGCCTCTTAGCCAGCCAGCCATTTGTAAGGGCTTATAATTCATACATTCACACAATTTAGGCAATGAGTCTCAATTCTCGTACATCTTGTTTTCCCCATGATTGTCAGGCAGGAAGAATGAGTTGGCTTTAAAAGATTTTCACGGTTACCATATACATATGTTATACAGATTGTTATGAAAGTGACTTATTTGTTTTCTTTCTTAAGAAAGAAAAAAGTTCCAAATTAACAAAAAGCTTTACACGGACCAGCTCATACACTGTGTGTATGTAATAATTCTTTGCCTGTCTGAGGACCTAAGCAGGATATGAGACATTACATCAGAGAAACGTGACAAGCTTTGGAAAAGTGAAATAGAGTATCAGGTTGACAAATTTTTTCTTATCTGCCATAGAAAGTGTATTTAAGAAATAGTTAAAATTGCATACAAGGTACCCTGTACATTCTTTTGACTTGCTTGGAGTAAAAAGTTTGAACAGGGTTGACTGGGAAATCAGTGAGCTAGAAACTGGTCTCTTCATAGCCATCTAAACCATTTGTCCATCATCTCTTGAGTCCTGTTTATTTATAGTGTAGGAAGGACAGGGATTAATATTGATAATCTAGTTTTAGTGTGTCCATAACCTGAGTTTTCCTTAACCTTGCAAAGAGAGGAACAGAGGTCCCATTCACATGCAAGCTGACAGATCTGGTGTCATTGTTTAAACTTAGGCATTTTGCTGCTTGTTTTAACACTGAGGTGCGGTGCAATGTTATTGCTGTGCTCAGTGTGTAGGTATAGTTTTGACAAAGTGGATCTTTATGGTAAGTGGAAATACGTAGCTTTTCTGTTTATATTTTTTGATTGAACAGACATTGTACCACTCTATAGTCTTAAGATTTTTATTTACATATATGTGTGTTTAAAAATACATATTAAAATACATATATTTAAAGGTGTGTGTATATGTATCTTAAGATTTTATCAGTGTTGTGCTACTAGAAGCTCATAATTCTAAGGCAATTTCTAAAGTAAGAGATCATTTAGTACTAGTGAAACCTTTATACCATACGCTATTTTCTGTAGGTAACTACTTATTCCTGTAAACTCAATTTAGCAATTTGGAGAGGGGAAGGATTGTTTGGGGGTTTTTGTGTTTTCAATACTTTCTACATAGTCTGTTATGGAGGCAAATGGCCACGTACCAGAAATTGTCTACAAAATGTGGAATTGGTGCAAAGAGAATAGGGGGATTAATTTTTATTCTGACTGTGTTTATAGTGAAAAGCCAAAGAGTTTGGGTCTTAATTACTTGGAAGGGAGTCAACAGAGAAGGGTCAGGTTTGCAAAGAGCTCTGTGGTTGATGACTTGAGAACTTGTGAGGTGGTGGTCGCTGTAGTTGGGTGGCACGATGGCAGGTGAGGGTCACTGTGAATGGAGAGGAGATGAGCTAGAGACTGGTTAGAAACTAGCAGTATGGTTAATTTTTAAAAGGTCACCTGGGGAAGGCTTGGTGTTTTCGGTATGGAGTACATGCAGAAAGGGCGTGCGTTTTGTTCTAATGTTTTGGGTCTGTTGAGGATTTGGGATTAGCCATCATTCTCTTCTTTAGCAAAACGGAGTCTTCTCATAACCTTTTAAAGAAGGATGAATACAAAAATAGACGTGTCCAGAAGCAGGTTAGTAATGCGATTTTAAAGACTCGGATATATCCATAGAAAGATTTTTTTTTTTTAAATAATTTTTTTAATCAAAGAAGGTAAATCATTACCTTTATGCATTAGGAAAAAACTGTTTCAAGGGAATGTGTTAATAAAAGATGAAATATGAATTATATATTGGGAAAACTGATTAGACTTCCTACTTGCCTTCCTCATAAGAGTGGGAGATTATTGAAAGGAATTTAAAAGATAGCACATCAAGATCAATACAGGAAAGTAGTTTTCATCTAGTCACCAATTGCAAACTCTGAAACTAATTGATATCATATACTTCAAATCTTACAATTTTTATACCTGCATAATATAATGAAATATTTGCATGGCTGGTAAGCAACAGTATGGATAAATGTTTACGTACGATTTTATGCCGAGTGGTTTGTTAGTTTTGCTACCATATGCCTAAAACCTGTGACAGACATTTATAGCCCCTTATCTCTCTGCCCCTTGGTTAGAAATTGTTTAATGGCAATTATTTCTTTATTGCCACCTCCAAAGATTACTTGTGGCGGGCAGTGGTGAATAAATACCGGTTGTCTTCAAGGTTCAGTCCCAAGGGCACTTAAGTCAGTTTAAACTGGAGGTCCTGCCATCTTTTCCTGTGCTCTCCTGTTCCTTCAGCTGCAATCATCCTTGTCTCTGGTATGCATGCTGACGCTTCTGCACAGAGTTGGTTCAGGAAGCTCTACTGGAAGAATTTTCTTTCTTTTTTTTTTTTTTTTCTCCCCTCCCCTTTGGTAGAGAGGGGAAGCCCAGTTCAGGTTCCTGAACTAACTCCATAATACTCCGCTCAGGGGAAAGGCAGGTATGCCTCAACCTCACGTTGATCAGTGCAAGCTGCAGTGCTGTTCCAAAGTAATACCGCAGATGAACCACTTCTGATATGATTCTTACTTTTGGAAGCTCTAGGCAGGCATATCTCCTTTACATATTTCAGCATTTACTGTCAACAGGTAGAATAGACAGTTTGGATTCTTAAAACGATATGCCTTCTCTTTAGGATTGAAGGCCCTTGAAAGCTTAAAAAATGAGAAATGAGGAAGTGGTTTAGATTGTAAACAAAATTTTGTTAGGCTTTGAAACATGACTTAATTTCTGGATACTGATGATGTGAATCAAGAAGTTGTGCTGTTGCATTAATACAAGTTGTAATTTGTTTTGTGTTCAAGTCTTGAAACATTTTGATTTGCTTTACACATTACAGTGCTATTTTATTTCTGTTCTGTTTACAGCTGATATTATTTCAACAGTTGAATTTAATTACTCTGGTGATCTTCTTGCAACAGGAGACAAAGGTGGCAGAGTGGTTATATTTCAAAGGGAACAAGAGGTCAGTGACTTGAAAAACAAAAGTGCTGTTACTACACTGTTCTTGTGTTGCACAGTCTCACTTCATCTTTTCAGGCCATGAGGTTTAAATGGTTGGACAGTTTTCTCAGAAAAATCTGAGTTAGCCAAATTTCTAAACATCTGCCTTGTGCTGAACTTGGTAGGTTAGTTTGGTGGTGGTTCAGCTCCCCTGCCTTTTAAAAAAAAAAAGTAGTCCCAAAAATACAATGAGTTCTTTATATATGTACCTAGTATGCTCGTATCATTTTGCAGAATTGCCTTTGGACTTTCCTCTGAACTTTACACTTGGTCAAATTGATCTAAGACAACTTGTAAGATTGAAGATAATGTAAGAAAAGTTTATTAAAAAGGATACATGTTAAGCTGCAAGGACAACAGGATAAGATGGTTCAAAATGGAAGAATTAAGCATCTGATGTGTTTTAGGATCCTATGAATCAAAAGCAGTGGGAACAGCTACTTCTCTGGAAACACTTGAGCGTTTTCAGTTCAGAGGGTGGGAATAGTCTCCCTCCTACAATTACAGAGATTTTCAGCTGGCTCTTTGCAGTGGTATTCAGTTGTGCGATAATGCTATAACGTATTCTGTCCATTCATCAATGCAGATACATCACTGAGCTTTTTATATCCAGAGAAATGGCGTGTATTGGAAAAGTGCACTAAATGCTGAAAAATAATTGTCATGCCTTGTCACGTCTGCGAGAAATTTGGAATTGTGTTCTTTAAAAAGTCAATATTCCACACAGCAGTTCTCACCCTCTCCCCCGCCCCCCCCAAAGAACATGTTTATCCTTTCCTTTGAAGAGCTGGTGAGAATTTGGGCCTTTGATTTTGAGCCTTCTCCTGGATCAGAAATACCAAAATTGGTTGTGGAATTTTAATTCAGCTTGTTTGTGCATGAAGTATACTAGTCTTAAGGTGCTGTGTTTTTTTTTCAGCAGAATCCCACTTATTTTGTTGTGTTGTTCAAATGATGCTCAGTTAACAAACAGCTGTCCAATATTTTGCATTTCATCCTCACTGTGATACTATTTATAAAACATTTTACTGAAGGTGACCTATCGGTTTTACTGTGAGGGTTTTTTAGAGGTAGTGAAATGAAAATACTATTGCTGAAAAAGCTGCTGAAATGTTACACTACTACACCTAGACAGCTCATGGCTCATTTATCATTTAGTCTGCTGCATAGACTTAACTAAGGCACAGAGAGATCAAGGTCAAAAGTGTCCACCTGCTCTGACTTTCTTGATGCTAGTTCAGAGTGGAACTATTATTGGTTGGCTTGCAGCTGTTAGTGCTCAGTTCTGGAAGTCAAACCCCAGCTATCACGTCATTTCCTCGCAGTGTAAAAAAAAAAAAGTTTGATTATTCACACAGGAATATTCAACTGTCTTCTTGAGAGCACATGCAAACTGTAGGGAAGAGTTGGGCATAAGAGTCATTTTTCTTGTGCAAAACTGCAGGATTTCTGGAGTGGAAGAAAAAAAAACTAAAATAAATATCTAATACTGGAACCTTAATAAAATCTTACAACTAGTATTTTTAAACAGTGTGGATTTTAGACTAGGTTAACTGGTTAATAACAACTTAGGATAGTTATAAAATTTCCCATGCACTTTAATTTGGGAAGGCAGGATGAAATGTTGTGCATCATGTCCTGAAGTCAACTGACATTATTGCAGTTCCAAGCAGCTGATTATTCCAACCGAATGTGTGAGTAAACAGTGAGACCACTGCCTAGTGCCAGACAAGGCAGCTCGCGCAAAATGCGAGTGGCTAGGTAAGTAATACAGATAACTGTACTGAATAGTGTTAGTTAGAGGATCCCGTCCAAAATGCTTAAAAGCTAAATGACAAGCACGGAGTAAAATAAGGTAAAGTCTCAGAATTAACTAAAACACCGTACTTGTGAGAGATTGCAGGAAAAATAACCTTATCAAAGTTGCCAAGTCAAGCGTGGAAACGTAAGGAAGTGTCAGAGCAAAGGTTGCCTTTGCAGCCTTACGTTGGCCTAGCCGTCTTCAGCGACGTGAGTCACTGCTGGCTGTTCCATGGTAACGTGCCATCAGTCGGTGTGCAGGGAGACTTCTCCTGCAGTGATTCTTGCCTGCCTTTGCAAGTAAGTGATTATTTCCAATTGTGTTTTGGGGAGTTTGTTTTTTCAGAGGTTCTGGGCACTGCAAGCTCTACAAGTGGGGCTGTTCTCCAGACGTGAATCACTATCTAACATCAGCTTACTTGAAAAGCCTGATAACTAGTTGCCTCAAATCTGATACTGCAAATCTGTGGATACTTGTGACTTTGATCTCTGTCCTTGCTACCGCACCTGCCAAATGAGGATAATACAAAGGGGTCTTCTAGTTCTGTGAGGGGAAAAGTTTTTGTGTATTTATAGTAGCCTTTGGTACATCACAGTGAGCACTGTAGAATGGCTTAGATGAAAATGTGGTAACTCCAGCCTTCAAGTTTTTACAATAAAAAAGGTTGTCAAAGCTTAATTATAAGCCTTGATACCACTTCTGGACACAGCATGTTTTAAAATGAGTAGGAGAGGAGCTAGATCTAATGTCCATGCTTGATCTTGCTGTCTGTTTAGCAGAATGACTTTTTGCAGTTGTGTTTTTATAAAAAACATATTTAGTTACTCCATGCCCTATGTCCTTTAACATTTATTTCCTAGTCTGGAAACCCCGCATTATGACCATATTGTGATGATGAGAGGAATGAGTTTTGGAAAAGGAGGGGAATGGAGATCAGGTGAAGTGCAGAAGCTAATCACATGGAGTTGGTGGTTTAGGATTTAGGACGTAGCTAACTTCTCTGCTCCAATTCTGTTGAAACTGCTTTGGAGAGGTAGCGTAGCCTAGAATTCTTCCAAGCAAACACAGGAACTCCTTTGCGGACAGCGTGCCTCTTTGAAGTGCTTTGATACGTTATGTTCTATGAGTATACACATATTTATATATCATGATACTTTTTTTTTTAAAAGGAAGTCTGTGCAGTATATGGATGCTAAACTAGATACAGTATCATAGAGTAAAGATGTAAAATTCATCAAGATGTGTTGTAACAAGTTTACTTTCTAATTGACTATTTCTTGTTTGTATGTACAATTCCTAATGAACCGAGTAACATCAGCTTCAAGAAATATTATGTTTCCTTGCAGAATAAAAGCCGTCCTCATTCTAGGGGAGAATATAATGTTTACAGTACCTTTCAGAGTCATGAACCTGAGTTTGACTACTTGAAAAGTCTAGAAATTGAGGAAAAAATTAATAAAATTAGGTGGTTACCACAACAGAATGCTGCTCATTTCCTGCTGTCTACAAATGGTAAGGACACTTTATTTTTGCACAAAGAACTTTTTATATCATTTGAATATTATCTCACCTATGATCCACTTGTGGGGTTTTTATGGAGTGTTTTGGGGTTGTTTTAATGTCTTCTCTAATTATATGCAAAATATGTTTTGATTGTAATACTCTGTAAATTACTGATTTATGAATGTAAAAGTAATGAAGCAGCAACAGAACAGGAATAGTTACAGAGCTATGTTCTGTGGATATACTGACCATGCTATCAATTTACATACCCTGTTACTCTGCTTTATAGTTTTTGTATGAAAGGATTCCCAGTATGCTAAACCGTAGCAGAAATGTGAATTTGACTTGATCATCCTAATTTTGAAATTGATTTTTTTATGAACCTAGATGAATTTTTAATAAAAGCATTTGAAATTGCAGCACTGTGGTTACAGTGCTCCTTTTGCTTTTCCAAGACCAAAACATCATGTGTGCTTTGAAAAGCAACTGTTTAAAAGACAACAGTCACTCTAGGAGTAGTATATTTATACCATTTTCACTGTGTACCTTGGAAGACATAAAAGCAGTGCAAAAATTACAAGTTGGAAATTACAAGTTTTCATGCACTTTGTTTTTTTTTATTTCTTCCAATATTTTAGTAGTGGTTATTAGGTCTGTATGAGTATTAGGTCTGTTTATTTTGATGCGTCATGGAGCAAGCTGTAAATGTAAATGCAGAACTGTGTGTGAAAAAACTTGCTCTTATTGCCAGAGGAATATGCTTGTTCCTAACAGTTTGGATCACTTTTTGCCTTGTACTTAAATGATTTTATGTAATGACTGATATCCTACCTGCTATATGAAATTTTAAAAGTGGAAATGACTTCTGTCTACTGGACTTTGAGATTCAAATAATCTTATTTTGATGTAAGTCTTACTAAATTTAAAGCAGTCTTTAAACTGTACCATCTTAAAAGCTTTAAAGATACGCAGTATTTTGGGGAGGAGAGGTTTGTTTCCAATTAGCTAAGGATCTCACTCTTGGTGTGTACTTACTTTCTGCACTTGGAGAGACTTCCCCAAGTAAGACCTGGGAAGTACATGCTCTTGGACACGGAACCCTAAAATAATGGGGCAAGTCCTGTTGTCGCTCATTGCCTTTGGTTGTCTCCTAGCAGACACCTGCAACAAACTTGGTTTTTAAGGTAGGTAGTGTAATTCATGGGCTTGCTGGGTTTTTTCCCCTAGCATTTATCTGTTAAAAAATAATTTAGATAGTCATACAGGGCTTATTGGTGAATTTTGGTAATTGGTGTGTGAAACTTCCCTTGTGAAGGGTCATTTTGGTGAATGGTAGGCATAGGGCCTTATTGTTTAGGCAGAAACTTGTATTTTATTCAAACTGAATGTTACATTGGACTTAAAATGGAATCCACCTTTTTTTCCTCTCCATTTACTGATATTTTCATGCATTTCTCATCCGCATTCTCCAAGTGCATCTGTCTGGTATATTTTTTGTTTGTTTTTCATGTATCAATTCTGCTAAACAACACAGCTGAAGGCAAAGTACCTCAAGTGTACCTAGGGAATGCTGTACTCTGAATTACGTTGTTGTTTAAAGGACTCCAGCAGGGTCCTTTCTGTTGCAAGCAGGGGAAACCTAGAGAGATAAATAATATCCACTCTGCTGATGCCATTATTTAGTGATTTTGTTTTGAATTTAATTCATTCTCAAGCATGTGAATTTTTGTTGGTTTTAGATAAAACTATTAAATTATGGAAAATAAGTGAAAGGGATAAAAGAGCCGAAGGTTATAATTTAAAAGATGAAGATGGAAGACTTAGGGATCCTTTCAGAATCACAGCACTACGGGTATGTTTCTGCTCTTTGACTTTAAATATGTTTTTGCATGTACTTCTCTACCTTTGTATCACAAAGTTGTCAACTGAAATGTTTAGATTAAAAATGATGCTGTGGTCAGGGTCATTGAAAACTTTAATAAAAAATGGAGACAATTCATTATATGCATGTAACTGTTAAATAAAGTTCCTCTGGAACACTTGAGGCAAAATTTCATTATTATAATACTATATTATTAGCTTCCCGATAGTTCGTTGGGTTTTTTCCTTGGAACATCTTAGAATATTTGAAATGGATTTTAAATTTAAACTGTGTTTTAAAATTAAAACAAAATATTTTGTTAGAGACAGCCTTCATCCACCTCAGTATATTCAAATTGAAGAAGATTTATTGACAGCAATGAAGTATAACAAAATGTTATTATTCAAGCCTGAAAAAACAGCATTTTGGTGTATTTCTGTCTAGGGCTGCACTACTCTGTACCCAGTTCATAGAAAACATGGACTTATCCTGCTGTGTTCTTAAAATAGTCTAATGTCTTAGTGCGACGTGAAGGAAGGTGCAGGGAACACCTCTATTTTAAAGGGCTGTAACATTCTGACTTCTCTTCCTGGCCGTGACTGGTCCGTGGAGGATGGTGCTGTGGTGTCAGTGCCTCTCACTAGTAAGGAGGAGTAGGTGCCCGGGTCAACCTTTATATCTTCCCCGAGTGCTGCTCTGTGAAACGGGCAGGTAGGGTCCTTCTGTTTGGCTTAAAGCGCATGCCATTGTGAGTTTAGGAAGAACTCAGCTTTGATTGTATTGATAATTTTTATTTTTTCTTCAATATTGCTCACGTTGAACTTGTTCGGTCTTTTTTCTAAGAGTAAGACTCAAAAATTTAAACAGGGTGCTGGGTATTCTATGGTTAGGTAGCAGGATGTTTTGTTAGAGGTAAGTTCTGAGCATTTGGAAAACCTAATTTATACTTGAATAGTCTTGACATTTTTCCACTTGCATAGTGATGTAGTGGTAAGGTTAGTGCTCCAAACTTGGGGTCATTTAAAGCAGGAGCTCAGGAAATGAAATCATGTGGGGTTGGGGTTTTTCTTGTTGGTTTTTTATGTTGTTGTTACCATAAATAGGAGTTGAACTGAAGCTCTCGCTACTTTCAAAGCCAGTGCCACTCCTGACACTTGTAGGGACTGTACAGTTGTGGGGTTTTGTTGGGGTTTTTTGCCTTGCTTTTGCTTTAATTGAATATTGAACTGAAGCTTTAGGTACGTGTGAGCCTAATGCATAATCATGTTGGGAAAGGATATCTGCGTCCTCTGGAAAGTGTCTTTCTACTCAGCATGTGGGAGCCAAGATTTGATTGAGTATTCTAATGAAAATATCTAAAAACAAGGAAATAAATTATGATACAATGCCTTAGCACAGTGGCTGGAAGTAAATACGGATGAAATTTAGGCCAGAATATGGCCTAATGGTTTTACATGGTACTGGCTATATCACTGAAGGAGTACATTAGCTTCTACTTTAAACACTGTAATATATTTAGGACTCATCACTTCCCCCCCCTGAATAGGGGGAAGCATCAGAAAGCAAGAACCTCTCTCTCAAAAGTTAGTCTTCTAAATTTGCTGCTTTTCTGGGAAAGGAGGGTTGGGCTGAGCTGCAGACCTTGCAGGGCACTACATCTTACAAGAAGAGATGATGGAATGAACCAAGTCTGTGCAACAGTTGGCAGAAGGGGAAAAAACCTTGCCTAGAGTTACCTCCATAAGTTAAAATGATCAGGTCTTAGAGATCTAGAGTATATGTACCTTGGGCTTTTATGGGCTTTGTTTGCATATTTTGTTACAGAAATATAATTCCCATTTGTCTGTAAAGAAGTAGACATGGAGAAGAAGCAGCACTTCAGAGCTGCATCCTTTGCATAGAGACCGTGGCATTTCTAAAGTACCATTCCTGATAATTCACATTAATGCATTTTCGATTTCACAGCCAGGCTATGAACGCTCATGTGGTGAGATGGGAAAATTGCCTAATAAAAATTAATGGATTAATTTTAATCATTACAGTTTGATGTAAACAGTCTGTGAGATACAAACATGGTGAAAGCAATTACAGAGCTCTTGGATTAATTTGTTTCTTGTTCCAGGAAGACAGATTATCTTGGACACTGTCATAACTTTTTTCTTGGTTGGATGATGTAAGTTAGCGTTCTGTTGAATTGTACGTACTGGAACAGCGTAGGATGTCCTTGGGCAAACTTACACTATTCACTTGCTGGTCAGCAAGCAGGAGCTAGAGGGAAGCTTAGTCCACTTGACCCTGACAAACCATGACAAACCCTTTAGATCAGCTAGTTGTGGAAGTCGGGCATCCATGTGTTCCTAAAATTGTACTGACTGTTAAGTGAACAAATTGGGGGGTTTCTTTGCAAACTGTTCTTATCAATTTCACAAGCACCCTTCTAAGATACAGGGATTATTTTTAAGCTCTTGTTTCAAATTAACATAATCTTCTAATATCATTATAAACATACGCTGTTTTCCTGATGGATGAGGTACAAAGCTGCTGTATGTGACAGGTAACTTCTGCACAAGTCAGTGTCTGAGGTTTTGTGTTGGTAGTATTGCAAAGTCAGCATTCATAGGCTATTTTATTACTTTTTTTGCTCAGTGGATTTGAAAAGTGTTTAGTCACTAAATCAAAACAGAAATCTGTGGTGTGCAACTGATTAATATTTTCTGAATCAGAAAACAGTTTTATGCCAAAATTGACTGTTCTTTTTCATGTTTCAGGTGCCAATATTGAAACCCATGGACCTAATGGTAGAAGCAAGTCCCAGAAGGATATTTGCAAATGCACATACTTATCACATAAACTCTATTTCAGTAAATAGTGATCATGAAACATACCTTTCTGCAGATGACCTAAGAATTAACCTATGGCATTTAGAAATCACAGATAGAAGTTTTAGTATCCTTTTTTTGTTCTCTGTGAACACTGGGGCACGTCTTAGTTGTGTATGTTTATAGAATCTCTTTAATTTTACTAATTAGAGTAGGTGTTTGGATCTAGGGATTAAAATACAGGGTTTAAAAATCTGGCGCGTTTAATACAGTGAAAGCGGGCCTTAGGATGCTCTCATTCATTCTTGAGTGCAAGCATTCTTTCAATGGAAAATTGCCAGTAGAAATATTGTAGATAGTTTGATTTCTAAAGACAAACTGAGGGATTTTGGGAGCAGCCTTTATTTGTGGAGTTCAGTCAATTTAAATAAGAGTTGAAAGATTTGAGAAGTAGATCCTTTGTTACTGTAGATACTTCTTTCCAAAGTTTAAGGTCTCTTAACTAAATGACATTTCTCTTAAAGAAAACAAATTTCAATTTTTCTCCATGTCAAATCATATCATTAACTGCAGAAATAATTTTCAAATCTTTTTGAAAACCTGTGTATCCAAAACTAATAGTATGTCCTACATTGACAAATCTGCAGTAAAATAAAAAATACTAAATATTAAATAGGTCATATGCAAGATTTCTGAAGCTTTAGGTAAATAGATGAAGTATAATCGGTGTCCAATAGGAAGTGTTAAGAAGGAGGCTTGAGAGGAGTCTGAAATTATCTCCAGCATCTGTTAAACTTGATTTGTAAAATCTAGTTGGTGGGGTTTTTTTGTTTTGGTTGGTTGTTTTTTTTAATCTACTCAGGTCACTTTACTTTGTGTAGATAGCACACAGTGGAAATTATGATCTTGCCCTGGTTTTCTACATTGTTTTTTTAACATTTTTTAATAATTATCCGCTAGAAGTGATTTGAATGTGAAATGTTACATGTCTTTACAAAAACCTTCCCAGATATTGTAGATATTAAGCCTGCTAACATGGAGGAGCTGACAGAAGTGATTACTGCTGCAGAGTTCCACCCTCATCACTGTAACGTGTTTGTCTACAGTAGTAGCAAAGGAACTATTCGACTTTGCGACATGCGTTCTTCAGCCCTCTGTGATAGGCATTCAAAATGTAAGTTAGGATGCATCTTTGATTTATGGGTTTCTTGCTTTGTTTTCATGCAAGATAGAGTGTATAGGTGTTCTGCTTATAAATAAACATACCAAGTTCTGCTTATTGGTAAAGAGCATACAAGGTAAGGGGTGGTAGTTTTGTAGAATGGAACATTTTAATTGTCTTGTTCTAGGCCATCAACAAGCAGAAGTGTAGCATGAGACAATTGACGATCTGACTCTGCTCCTGTTTACCCATTTATGCATCATAAACTGATGGGAACAAGTGCTTTTGGCACCAGTGAGACCTGTCTTCTGTCCAGACTCAGTCTTGGTGCTTCTCAAAGGTATCTGCTTATCAAATGCCAGTTCAGGGCAGTTTATTCACCTTTGTGCATTAGAAACTGGGCTGATGCTGCCAGAATCCGTTTACTTTGTGACCATTTGCAGCTCCTAGGATAGAATTAATTCTTAAGAATATGCGCTGCATTTGAAGCGAGTTTCCAGGGGTGAAAGGTGAACGCTCTCTAGTCTGCTCAGCCACATAAACGTATGTAGGTGAGGAAAGCTTTTCTGTTGAAGTCATAAGGATAACTGCCTATGCCTTGCACGCAGCCTCTTGTTTCCTGTTCACTACTGTAATAGTTGTGGTTTATTAGTATTACTAGTCCTGTGGGGTGACCTACCATACTGATATTTGCAGGTAAGCTTTCTATAGTGCAGATAAGGTTTTCTTGTTGGTGGAAGGAAATATTTGTGCAATGGGAAATGTGGAATGCTAGGCCACTTCATCTGTTTAACTTAGTGTTGCATTAAATTACTTAGAAGCACTTTATTTTTTAACTGCTTGTCACTGAATAACATCCTGTTAAAAGGGGTCTATTCAAAAATGAAATAAGTAGTTCTGGGTAGCTTGTGTTATGAAACGACTTCAAAGATTGACTCCTCGATTTAAATAATTATTTCTTTATCTGCTTTGTAAAACCATGCAAATTGCATTTCAAGCGTAGATACTAATATTTCATTTCAGTAGGTTGTGTTGTACAACTTGTGTTCAGATCTAAAGGAAAGTACGTTGTACGGTAGTCTCAAAGTGCATGGGTCGTGCATTAAGATACTGTGTTTGGGATGCTGGCGTTCTCATCTGCTCTTGTTCAACATGATTTGTAGGTCAGTTGTAATGTTTGCTGTACCCATGTGCTGTTTTTCAACTTTTTTCTCTGATTCATCCTTAAGACCTGTGAATTGTAGTTTGCTGATGCTGTGCTCCAGTTGAGAATGTTGGAGATAGGCATCTAGCAATCTCATGACTAAGAGCATAGCATTGTTCAAAAAAAAATTACATTTTTTAGAAGTATTTAACAGCAACTTTCTTTAAAAAGAAACTAGTATATTGATTTAAAGTTTTCCAAGTACTAAAAAATGTTCAAAGCTGTGAAACTTGGTGTTGTTTCATTTGTAATTGTCTTCTATTTACAGTTTTTGAAGAACCTGAAGATCCTAGCAGCAGATCATTTTTTTCAGAAATAATATCATCGATATCTGATGTAAAATTCAGTCACAGTGGTCGATACATGATGACAAGAGACTACCTTTCTGTTAAAGTGTGGGATCTCAATATGGAAAACAGGCCTGTAGAGACATATCAAGTATGGTGTTCAAGTTTTCTTAAATATCCCTTCCTTTCCCTTTTCTTCTTTTTCTCTATATCTAATACCAATTTAAATGTTCCAAAAAGGTTCATGAGTATCTTCGAAGCAAGCTTTGTTCCCTTTACGAAAATGACTGCATCTTCGACAAATTTGAATGCTGCTGGAACGGTTCTGATAGGTAAGTTGGGACGGTTGTTTTGGTTTGTTTGGTTTGGTTTTGGTTTTCCCTCAAGCATTAGGAATTTGGTTTCTAGTCTTGAAACCCATTAGCAGTACTTAACTTTAAAGATGTAATTAGTTACATTCAAATCACGTGTGGTTTTTGGTTTTGGTTTTGTTTTCTGCAAGAAGACTTCATTTTTCAATCCTCCACCCTCCAGTTGCAAAGTGGAATGAACTTTTGTGTGTCAGTTTGCTCCTAATGTGAATTATTGCTGGAGTTTTATGTAGTCAAGACTGGCCTTTTCAAGCCATGAAAATGTGACTCAGTTTCATTCTTGAAGTGTATAAAAGAATATGCATTCAGTGTCTTGCAAATTTTCTGTAGGCTAAAGAAGATAAAACTGCGTTAGATAATTACTCACATTTGTTGCCAGCAGTGGAAATGCCTTGTCTTGCCTGCAAGTTCTGGAAGCGTTATAATCAGATAGCAAAGCCGCTGTGCTGGCACACGTGGTGCATGTTTCCTGTAGCTATGGTAATATTAGCTACCTGTTAAAATGCTTTCAGAACCCATGGATAAGATCGTGGCAGATCTGGAGCTCCTATCTGGATTCTTTGTGTTGGCTTGCCTCGGGGATTCTTCTCTTTTTTTTGTAGGAGTTTTATGAGTATATCTGAAATACCTAGAACAGTGACTTGTCTGCTGCTAAATGCTTGCAAGCTGTTCAATGAAAAGGTATCAGTTTTGATTTGACAGTAACAGGATCAGCCTGTGAAACAAGCTTTGGCCTAAATCTTATCAAATATTGAAGAACAAAAGATCCACCATGTAGTTTAGATGGGGACAGCGATCAGGGAAGTGAAATCTCATAAGCTGTGCACAGGAGTCAGCAAAGAAGTGAAACCTACCTACATTGTTACTGCAGCGATAGTTGAGATTGCATGTACTGCTACATGCCGCTTACGTACTAGTTTCTTAAGTAAACAATATTAAAGAAAAATGGTTACTCTGAATACCAGGTTGCAAGTGGCCGAGGTTGCAAGTGGCTTTGAGTTACTGAGGGCAGAAATATGCTGTATCAGTCAGTTTACAAAAAAAAAAGAATTCCTAGCAGTATTTACAATATCTAACATAAAATTCATGAAGTAAGTGGTGTATGTTTTTCACTAAGCTAAAATGCAAGAAAACTGACCCTTATTTCTGTGTTTTTTTCAAGCAACTCCAGTCTATCTTTTTTGGAGGGGGGGGAAAAAAAGTCAAAGCAAGGTCATCTCATTTTAACATAAGTTGTCATAGAAGTTGTGACACTTGCCTCCCTTTGAAAAAGAAAAACAATATTTCACTCGGTGCACTCCGTAGTACAATCTGAGTGACATATGTTGTGGTAATAGTATCTCATTCTCATCCTAGTCATTACTTTTTTAATGCCATAAAGACAATGTGTGTCAGCAAATAAGATGACAAGGGTGAGGTGGATGCGATTTTGACAATCTGTGGGACTTTTGCCATGTGGGAAACGGCTTTTCCAGTTTCAAGTGGTGGAGATAAATGTTCAATACAGAAAATAACGAACAACTCGGCCTCAATTTCAAGCATATTTTTTGTGAGGGCTACAAACAAGCTGTCCATTAGATATATGAAAGCATCTTCGGATGCAGATTTTTTTCTGCCTCATTCAGAAGCAAATTTGATACAAATTTGTACAGAAACTCTGAATTGTTTCTGCAGGGCTGCATCTCACATTCACATAAAGGGGTTTCTTTTACTGCTTCAAGACAATTTTTCGTAATTAATCCACTGGCATGCTCATTGTTAACGTGCAGAGTGCCAAGGAAGGCGCTTTCATTTGTGATAGTCTGGTGAAATTAAGCAGTTTACCATGGCTTTGCTTCTGCCGTAACTTTTGTTGCCATGGAATAAAGGGTAGAGTAGCAATGGTGAAACCCGCCTTGCTGACATGGAGATGAATACAGCATCAGACTGCTGCTGAGTGCCGGTGGCAGGAGGGGGGACCAGGGGAAGACCTGGAAGAGAAGGCGGTGGGGTGGAAGGTGAAGTCCAAAACCAGAGCTGAGCAAAGGTCTACCTCAGAGAGGAGGGGAGGGTAATGCCACGTGCTGGTCATGAACTTGGTCTGACAGTCACTTTGTGTGTAAGGGAGGGAAGATGGGGGTTGAATACTATTTCTGGAAATCTAATAAGATTTGCCTTTCTTCTTCTTTTAAACAGTGCTATCATGACTGGATCTTACAACAATTTCTTTAGAATGTTTGACCGAAACACACGACGGGATATCACTCTAGAAGCATCCAGGGAGAGCAGCAAACCTCGTGCCATCTTAAAGCCGCGTAAAGTGTGTACAGGTGGTAAAAGAAAGAAGGATGAGATAAGCGTTGACAGTCTGGACTTCAACAAGAAGATTCTTCATACAGCATGGCATCCCATGGAGAACATCATTGCTGTAGCTGCCACCAATAATTTGTATATATTCCAGGACAAAATTAACTAAAAATGACTTACTTGAGGACAGAGTCGTCGTCTTGCATAGTTAAGCTCAATTGTTTATCTGTAAAAGAGAAGGCCGCCTTGTCCTACCAGTGAAGAACATTGATGCACTTACTTCCCTTTAGATAAAGGAGAGGATCTGGCCTGGTTTTTGAGTTCACGGTATAGTTCTGCCTTCGGTGGGGGTAGGGAGTGTCAGTCGCAGTTTTCTGGGAGAAACCCCCCAGAGGCAGAATTGATGGACAGTGCTCAATAAGGCCAATACTCAAAACAAATGTATTTATTTAAGTCTGAGCCTTCCTTTCCAGTTTATAGACCAAAAATTTAACACCCAAGAAGAAAAAATTGTCATAAAAATGTAATTTCTATCTCGCGCTCTTTCTCTGCTGTAATATTTGGGCCTTTCAAAACATATATTGTGCTTAATGCCTGTAAACATTCCTCCTCTGGCCTGTATCTAGGCTTAGGTGTTTTTACCTTTGAGCACTTAGGTAGGTCTTGAGTTGGGTTCGTAGACAGGTTTCCATGAATATTTACTCACCAACTGTACCTATAACCACACCTTCTGGTGTAAACCACTTAATAAAATAACAAACTATAAAAAGAGTTTTTAAATCTGAAGGTATGTATTCAGTCTTTTTATTTTTTTTTTATTGCATGTACTGAGATTGTGCAAAATAATTCTAATGGGTAGATTTGACAATGTTTGCCCCAAAACATTGATTTTTGACAGACTAATACAAACTTCTTTGTGTAGTATTTCAAATTCTAAATTTAGAGTTTCCATGAAATTGTCATTTAGTTTAAGTTGCACTGGTTTTCTTGTAAAATGCTATCTGTGTACCAAGCAGGAGATTGCAAAGGTTAGTATAAAGACATCCACCGCCTTAATAGAAAGTGACCACCTCGCACAGAAGGGAAAACAAAACAAAATTTCTTCTTTGAAGAGAAAAATTCAGTTTATCTGATGCCTCTCAGTGTTAGATAGAGACATACCTTATGTGCATTACGTTTTTTAACCTTTTTAGTATTCGTCATGAAGATATAGTTTATTTTAAATATTTGGCATAATATATTGTATTTCACATTGCAGTTCAAGCCAGCAAAAAAAAAAAAAACTATCTTGATTATGCCAAGCAGCAACGCAGCTTAATACATTTTAGCACGTTCCGACTTTAACACCAAGATGTCGGAAAACACTGAGGCTACGAGCTGGTGTTAACTGCGGTTGTTGTAACTCCGTTCTTGCTAACTTTTTTTTAAGCCTTAGGTACTTTTTTTTTTCCTTCTCCGTCCAAAGAGGCCTAAAATGCATCAACCTTCTCTTCACCCTAGACTAGCCCGGGTGAGCAGCTGTTCCTGGAGCTGTTGCAGCACGTTTTAGTAGCATCGAGTAGCTAGACATTACACTATGAAATGTGCCTGCAAATTAGAAATTCTTTCTGAAGAACGAGATCCCTTGAGCTTCCCAGATGAAACACAGAAGTGTGGTTTACACTCCATTTTTCTTAAAATGAAGGTGTATTGATTACTGAATCAGATCTGCATATGCAAGAGCAAAATGTCTCCGTTCTTACCCTCCCGATTACTGTCCATAGAGTGCCACTCTTGCTCACAGTAAGCTAGTAAGTACAACTAACTTTGAGGTTCTACAAATAAAGTTTAAATTAAAAAAATCTTATACTGTATATTGGTTGTGACACTATTTGAAAATCTTGAAATGTGGAACTTCTGGGTCACTAAAGCATTAGATTTGACCTTGTTCCTAAAATACATAATAGAGCTAATACAATGGGATTGTACATACTTGTTCAATTATTTTGACCAAAAAGTTTAATAAATTTTAAATGTTTACCTGGACTTGCTCTGTGTATTTTGACAACTTTTTCTTCCGTTTGTGACATAATTGGCCAAAAGAGCCAACCTGAAGATTGTTTGTATTTCCATTTTAAGTGGTTAGTTTTTGAATGGTCATACCTCTAACTCGGAAAGCTGTCTGTTCATATTCAGTGAATATATCAGTGCTGTCTATTTTTGATCTATTTTTTCAGCAAATGTAAGTGGAATATGAGTAAAAAGAAAAAGGATATGATGAAATCTTCTATTATATAAGACATGATTTGCTTGTACCACTTTCAATTAAATAGTTTTTGATGATTCATGAAATTTTTATCATTTCATTTTATCTAAAAACAGGCTTCACTGTCAATTTGATAAAATTATTGTTCTTTCAGATGTTTGCTCAAAACCACCCTTGACTTCTGGGACCATTTCGAGAGCGTTGCGCTGCCTGCACGTACCGTGTCCCGAACGGTTAACTTCCCGGAGGTGACGCGTGACGGGGTGGCGGGGACGTTGCGCTGGAGGTGCGGTGCATGGCTCCAAGGCGTGGAAAACCCTGACGCGCGCCTTCCGACGGGCGGTAAGCTGCGTGCGAAGTACGGATCCGCTGCTCCCTTCCGCAGATGTTTCCCTCAGGCCTCAGTTGTCTCTGAGGAAATAACTGGAAGAGCAGAGGTTGTCTGTGCTAGAAACTAGAGGTAAAGTTTTTGCAAATTGCTTTAAACAGTCACTTATTTGGGTATGATGAATCCTTAATGCCCGGTTAACTAGGGATTCAGTGAACGTTGCATACCCAAGACAGTTTCTGTGGATCTGGGGGTTTTGCAGATAATCCTCACTTCACAAGACTTGTACAAGTGTTTTAAATTATCAGCGTAGTTGTTCTTTAGTGAGCAGAAAGTTGGCATCTGTGATTGCTGGTTACGTGG
The DNA here is from genome assembly GCA_013400755.1 of Pelecanoides urinatrix. Taxonomy (NCBI): domain Eukaryota; kingdom Metazoa; phylum Chordata; class Aves; order Procellariiformes; family Procellariidae; genus Pelecanoides; species Pelecanoides urinatrix. The sequence goes on along the minus strand of VZTQ01002791.1, from coordinate 495,593 downwards.
TGAAAAAGTGTTGGGAGAAGATGAGTCGCCCTCTCAAAGGTCTGCTGCTTCCCCTCGGGAATGGGTTTGGAAATGGCAGGAATGGGCTTTAAGATTAAACTCTGAATTCCATTGTCGTTTTACACTGAGCGCAAACACACACAGACTGAGAGAAGCAGAATTCCTCATGGAAGTGCCGAGTGGCTCCAGAAAAAACGCTTGGTCAGGTGAAGGAAGGAAGGTGACCCCGTGTGTAAATACAGCCCGGGGGGCTCTGCCCGAGGGCGGGGGTTCGATGCGCAGCGGTTTCTGAAACGCGGGACCTGGCATCGGTGTCCGGGGACCAGCCCCTGTGCCGTGGCCGCGCTCCTTCGGACGCTGACCTGCGCCGGGGCACGCGGGCTGCGCTCGGCGAGCGGGTGGTGAGGGTGGCGAGGGGCGCTGCGCGTGGCTGGAGGACAGCTGAAATTTTACAACCTGCTGAAACAGAACGTGCTTCCTAAGAGCTCAGGCACGTAATTTGTACTTTTAATTTCCCGGGGAAAGGAGATCGGGAGGGGGTTGAGCGCAGGCCTCGCAGGGGAGGCCGGAGTCGCGGCGGGGAGCCGGCACGCTCCAGCCCTCACCCGGGCTCGCCCCGGTTGCAGAACAGGGGCGTTCGTGAGCGTAAGCTACGCAGGGCACTGTTCTGTGCCGTCTGTGACTTCTGTCAGGTGGCCTTCAGACCCGTCTGTGTGGTGTGCTAGAAGACCATCTTTGGGCTCAAAAGTCAGCGAAATTGTTTCTTTTAAACAAAGGTCCTTGTCTTGTACCCTGCCCGAAGGCTGTATCTGGAAATGAAGTCACGTTCCAGGCTCCCTGGCCGGCGTGCAAGGACCTTCCCGTGGAACTGCCCTGGCCTGGAACGGCGGAAGGGCGGCGAGGGGTGTTTTCTGTGCCCACGATCACCCCTGCGTCGCCGCGTGACCCCGGGGGGGGGGGGTTCTTTCTCTCTCGAAGGGTTTCCACCTCCTGGCTGTTGGAGCGGCTCTGGCGGCAGCTCTCGGGAGGCCGGTGTGGGGGTGATCCCCATCTCCACGGATGGGGCCGGGGAAGACGAGCGAGCGTCGCCTTGTGAGCAGGAATTCGTAAGCCGGCAGGCGCCGGGTGTGCAGCTGGGTGACGGCCTGCAGTCAGGAGCACCCCTGGAAGCGTGTGCTTAAAAGGCCGTGCTGAAAATGCTACTTACTTACCCCATGACCTTTTTTCTTTTTTTTTTTTTTTTCTTTTAAAGAAAATAAGTTTAGTTGCAAAACTGACTGAATTTTCCATTTCTTCTGGTATGAAGTGTGAGGATCAAAGGGCTTAAGGTCTTCAGCGCAAATTTTGTCAATATATAGTGTGTTAAGGCAGTTCTAGGCCATTTCTTTCAGTATTTATATTTATTCTGGACTACTTGTCCACTGGCTCCATGTGCACTTTAAAGCAGTTTTCAAGAATTGATAACTGAAATTTGTATGAGGCACCTATCACAGAAACCGATGTTGAAAACGCAAAGGCAAAGGGCCGACATTTGACCATGGAAACCTGATGGAGCTCTGTGAGAATGCTGTGAGCAACAATTGGATGATAATGTCAAATATTTTGCTAGTTTAATGGCACCTTGATGACTAGGTTGTTTTGTTGGTTTTTTTTTTTTTTCAATTAACTTTGCTTCTTTCAATTAAGTTAAAAATAATTATTATGTGTACACCATTTCAGCTTGGGTCAGGGCAGCCTAAGAGTTTGCTACTATAGACAAGCCTCTGATTCGGAAGTTGCCCGTCTGATGATTGGTTTAGGTGTTTCACACATTGTTTTTATCTGGAAGGGGTAATCGACACCTTGGGCGTGTCACAGAAATATGGTGGACAGCGGGATGAATATGCGGTTTTCCGAACGATGTTCCTAAAAACGTGCGTAAACGTAGCGCTAGCGGCTGCGTGATACTTGCCTAAGTCAGGACTCCAGAACCTGAGCACAGCGAGGAGGATCCCAGAGCACACCTTGCTGCTGCATTCTTGATGAAATAGCGAGTCACGGCCCAGATTATCTGCAGAACGAGTGTCTGTGTGTGTTACCTTCAGTTCTCTGTCATAACTGAAAAATGAACAAAATACTCCTGCTTGATGGCTTTAGGAAAAGCAGCACACGCTTGCACATACGCACTGAAAAGCTCTGTTGAAACTATACTCATCCACTGCAAGGTCAAGATGAGATCTCATCCACTGAGATAATTATGCATGTAATTCTAATTAAAATGAATGTAAATTAAGAATGAGTAAGAATGAAATGTGTAACTACCTCTAAAATCCTCATTCATTGTGCCTAATCGTTTTGTTGGTGTTGACCATGTGCGAATGTTTGTGGAACAAAGAGCCCGAGAGGACTTTTCTGCCGCCTCCCTGTTCCTGTCTGGAACCGTTTGCTCCGGTTTGACCACAAGGTTTTAGTGAACGTTGGGCAGCGAGCGAGGGTTTTACCGGGGCGGCGACGACCTGCGGGGCAGGGCACCAGGTTGTAACGGCTGGTGCGCTCCTCCGCCTGATCCCAAGGGAGGGTGGAGCTGATGGAATCCTAATTAAAAAAAGGACACTGCAACATAAACCGCTTCTCATTTCAAATCAAAGCTGCAGTGTAGATGAGAAATGTTTTCTCAGCAGCTGAGAGGTAGCAGATGTGCCACTTGTCAAGATGCCGGTATTGATAAAGATGCAAATAGAGTGGTTTAAATTTTGTTTCATTTTACGCCTGTAATCTGTGATAACGGTTACATAGGACGTGGAAGGTGCTGCAGGCTGCGCTGGGCTGTTTCGGTTTGCCAGCGTGACGATGTGCTCTGGCTGCTTCCCGTCCCACCTTCGCTTCCAGCGTTCGGGCTCCAGCCTGGGGTGGAGGGTTTCCAGCCGCTGCGAGAACAAACGTCTGCTTCCAAGTCTTTCGGGGGTAACTCTGTTCCCTCCGTGCAGGATCTCTTTGCCTCTGTGTTAAAAAGAGGAAGGAGAAAAGAACAATGAACCGATGTCGTTCCTTTGTTCACAACAGGTACCTTCACACAACTGCATCTTGCAATACACAATAGCACTCAAGCGAGTATCACGGCAGTGTAATTCTAAGATGCCTTTAACCGTTTCTGTGAATCTTTGTTAAAATACCAGTCGTAAAAGAATGTGAACCCACAGTCGGTGTATCTTCACTTTCTTGTTTTCACTCAGATACTTAAATGGAGAAGGGTAAGGTTAAGTACAACGTGAACGTGTGCATGCGCTGGAGCTCACAGAATACCCCAGGCTACTCGCTGTAACTCGAGGCACCGCGGGTGAGTGGTTGGGCTTTTAGCAGTGTTTATAAGGAATCTTTTATGTAAATTTGGATACAATGGTATAAAAAAAATTTGCTTTATCGAAGTGGGAGAAGCAGTTGATCTAATAGTAATTGTGATACCAATGTTTTTAATACTATTTTGGTGGAAACTCCAACTGTGGTCAGATTAAAAAAAAAAAGTGTGTGATTTCACATATGGGAGATACTATTCAGAAATCAAAATAATTCTATAAATCCACTTTTCACTGCACATACAGTAAAAAAACCCAAATTGATCCTGGTTCTCCTGTGAAAGGCGCGTTACCGAGTTCCTACGAGCGAGAAGCGACGTTCTGCCGCGGCAGGTGAGAGGCGTGTGCTGGGCTGCGCCGCAGCGTCTGGCCCCCGCGCTGCGGCGGTGCTGGCGACGCAGGATGCGGCTCACCTGGCGTGAGGAGGTGCCCACAAACCACACGTGTACAGGTTCCGTTTCAGGCACAGAATAAGTCAGTACTGCTACATAAGGGCAAAAATAAAGCAGAAAGCGAATTTATTTTCAAATGATGACAGTGGTACAAAGCAGAATATGTATTTGCGAGTTCTGAGTGACTTCCACGCGACAGCTTAGCCATAGTCAGGTTTAAGAATAAGCAATAAAAAAAAAGTGTGCAGAAACTTTCACTTATTTGTCAGTTATGCAAGTAAACAGTGTGAAACTGTTGAAGACAGCCTTGTCATCCACTTTCAACAATTATTAGAGAAAAAGGAATGAGAAAACTCTGAATCCACAGGGAACCTTTTTATTTAAATATACAAAACATGATATTTTGGCAAACATTCATTTTCTTCTCATTAAATAAGGTAAAATCACTGAATGAAAAGGCATTCCATTAGTAAAAACAAATAAGCAACCCTTTTTTAAATCTATACAAGGATGAGACAAATGTAAGATGCAAGTTTATTATTTTACAGATAAAAAGACTGAGAAGCAATAGTCTGTAAGCAGATACAACGGAAGAAACTTCTATTAATCAGGGAGTTAAATAAATACCTTTGCAAAAGAAGCTATTTATTAGGCACTAAAGTCCACATTCAGGCTGTTGTGCATCACACTCTGAACTAGTAAAAACTGATGGCAGTTTCGCTCACACGCTAATTCCTTCCAGCTGGCTCCCAGTGCCTCGGCATTTCACGTCTCTCTCATATGTGAAAGAGAGTGAAGAAAAATCTATGTAAGGAAGAAACTGCCTTGAGAGAGGCAAAAGCTCCTCTGCATTCCCATATATGATACATAAGGCCACACATTGTTTTGGGCTAATCTCTTATTGTCATGAGCACAGCAGCAGTGACAAATATTCACATCTATGAAGTACAAAGAAACAGCAGTTTAGATGAACACCTATGAATCACAATTGCTATATTAAAGCTAGGATTGCTTTTAAGCATCAAGTTCTCTTAATTTTCAAAGATACTTCACTACAAAGCAATATAACAGATGCTAATCCATCTGAAACAAGCTCTATGAATTATCCAGAAGACTATATACGATATATTAGCTTTAGTGTCTCTTTTCCCACTCTTACGAAACTAGGAACACAACATTTACAGAACAAGTACACACGGATCACGTAGTCATCGCTAGCTCAGACGTTTCTGTTCACCTCCTGTATTCCCAGATGAGTATTTGCTTTGAAACTGCATTTCAGGTGCCTTTAAAACGTGCTGCTTGAAGCTGTGGTCGTAAGGCGTCTTCCAATGTAGATCCTGAGGACCAAGAACATATGGTCAGCGCGTGTTGCATTTCATTCCAGAAAGAACATACAGCACGTAAGGAACACTTTCCTCATCAGGTAACTAGTTATTTCATTTCCAGCAGGAACAGGCCAGGTACAATTAAGGAGGCAAATCAAGTGACTGCTATGAAACTCGGTTTTCAGTTGCTGGTGACTTTGTGCGTACCCTCGTCTAGTAACGCTCCCCGAGTTCTGAAACCGAGTAATTCTGTGTAAGCTGTTCAGTTTCAGGAGTCGGAGATAAGTACAGGGTCAGCAAGAACACACTGCTTCAGGAGCTCTCCAAGACAGATGTTTTATTACCTTTTTCCTTTTGTTATCTTAAGATTTTCCACTTGCTAAATACCTCTGAAAGTTGTTAACCTCTCATTTTACTGTCATCTTCATGTACTTCTTACTATTTTTCTGGTCATTATTTCACAGCTGCCCTACATTGCATCTTCTATTCACATACTACTTGTAGCTTAAAGAAATTATTATTTTGAAGTGTAACTGTTTTACTGATACTACATTACGCACTTTCTGAAGATGTGACTGTTACTCACTCATGACAGAGCTGGAATGATGCAAATTTGCAGCAGTGGTGGAAGTGACCAGGACAAGAGTAAGTACTTAAATCACCGAACTTGTGATTATTTTAAAAGCAAAATTCCATTAGGCTTTTATTCTATCTTGTGCAGTTATTCATTTTGATTTTGGAAGGAGTTAAATTAGCGTCATGCTGCTTTTACAGTATCATGTGTCTGAGATCTTGATGTTGTACAAGAAGATAACCTGTGCCTTCATCCATCCAAAAGGATGCACGCCGCAGGGACCACGGGCCATTTGGGCTGTCCCTCCCTGCTTCCAGTCACTGCAGCTGCGCAGAGCCCTCCTCTCCCCCTCCACCTCCTGCATCCCCTCACTCCCAACTTCCGAAGCCTTGGTGAGGGTCAGGACTCGCGCAAGGGAGTGAGCAGAGAAAGAGCAGGACCAGGGCTAACGGCAGGTCCCGGGGAAACAGTCGTCACCCCAGAACTGCGCGCTCCCGCGTGGCACAGCGTGCTCGGACGGGAGAGCGGCCAGACACGCCTGGATTCACAGCATTCCTTGCCGGCATCAAGGAATCTGCCACGCTTAGGCGCAGGCAAACTCTGATCCTGACTAAAAGGCATTTATTCTCTTCCCTTTAGTCTGTGTCCTGTAGCTGTTTTTAAAGAAGGATCATCTAACCCCTAAATCATCCAAAGAAAATCAATTCCTGTTTTGTTTGGTGTCCCCCATCCCTCCCAGGTGTGAGTGGAATTTTAGAATATATTAAATAGTACCTTCTTCCTTTGCCATTAGTTGTGAGATTAGAAGTCACATCTCCAATGGAACCAAGTATTGTGCAAGTATAACTACAGTTCATATATATATAACTCCTAATTTCACTGCCCCTCAATTATTTTGAAAAATTCTCAACTAGTGAGGAAAGCAGAAAAGGAAAACTTGATACATTCAGCAATGCCACAAGCAGACGAGTAGAAAGCACTTCCTGAATAACTAACTATCCCCCTTCTGTGGGGAAAAGTGTATCACTCATCTTTTCGACAAAGAGGGAATTGGGAGCCAGAATCAGGCTTCAGAGAAAACAGGTTAAAAAAATCTACCTTTTTTTTTGTTTAAATTTAAACTTACCCTAGTCCAATGGCAAGCAAATGAGAAAGAAGCAGAGATGGAAGAAAAACCTTCAAAAATTCCGCTGAGAATATCCCCCCTTTCTTCATTACACTGGTATTTCTCATGCTGAGAGTAGCTGTGCGCCTGGGGTGCTTAAAAAGGAATTCCCTAGTTTTGAGGAGGAAAACACGACGACAGTATTAACAGATACGTATTTAGACTTGTGGAAGTAAAAGCTGCATCCGAGTTCATCCAGAAACGCTGACAGCACTCACTTCGGTGGGATGTTCTCCGGCCTGCTGGACCAATCCCATATCCAGTCTGCATTCTTCCTCAGGAGCCTTTCTACTTCTCTCCTCCTTTCAAGAAAATCTTCTTCAGACTGAAACAAAGAGCCGTGATCAACAGCACTCAGAACTGGGACAGGCAGGAGTTAGTACTGCAAAACAAAGCTCCTGTTCTGCATCTAAGACCGTGCGCTAGACCACCCCTGAAGCTCCCTTCTCTTCCCACTGTGGACTCTCCACATCGCTTCTACTGAAGTATTTAGACCCTAGATAAAGGCAGGGGGAGGAGGGAGACCTGTCCTCAGAGCAGGATGTGAATGGGAAAGACCATATCCATATCCCATATTTGCTTAAGTAACGACTACCCTGGAAAAAAAATGCCAGAGCCCTGCATTTAATCCGTATATATAGGATCTGAAAATATCTCCAGTTCACACATCTGATTGACATTCAGCAGAGGAAACGTTTTGCCTGCGTTCAAAACTGGATGGAGGTCATGCTTACCTGAAGATCCTTGATCAAGCTAATACAAGCCAAGTAAAACTAATTCTAGTCTCATAAAGCCACCTGGCTTTTGGGCCAGTATTGGGAATACTGGTGAAGTGAGCCCAGGCCTATCTGCACACATCTGTGCAGGAAAAAAAAAAACAAACAGTGGCTTTGTTTTCAAGTGAATTACAGCATAAATGCTGAATAAGAGTATAGTTTCTTGCTTAATACATGTGCATTAAATGGAGCCAAAGTCTTGTGATAAAAATAGTATCTCATCACAGAATTAAAATAGCTACATATGCAACACACACACACTTAAGAATGGAAATAAAATTGTCCAGGCAGCTTTAATTCTGATGGTTTTCTGACTTTTGATTATTTGTTCTCAAAGTCTAAATAATGACCTTTAAACATATGAAGGGTTTTCTGGAAATATAAAATAGGAATAATTAATTTCCAGTAATGTATTTAGCTAACCTAAAGGTGGTAATTCATTCAGCTAGATTCCTGTAGGACTTGTAGAGATGATGGGGAGAGTGTCAGATAAAAGAGCAGCAATGGGACCAGGCACATTTCATGTAATTTTGAGAACTGATTAAAACTATGTATTATTGATACAGCCGTATAATTTAGAAACTGTATGAAGCTGAAATACCATAAGGTTAAATACTGTACAAACAGAGAACACAGACTTTGTTTTAAAAAGTTCGTAACACTGGGTAGAAAAAGATAATCCATGAACTAATACAGCCAGCCAAGGAAATCAGGAGCCCCCGGGAGGATAACACCCAGCACACACACAGCTACCGATGATAAACAATAGTAACTGAAAAAGGGAAGTGATGGAAGAAATCAGGTTTTTTGAAGTAAAATGCAAGGGTCCTGAGTTCTTCCTAGAATTAAAGAAATAACATTGCACGTTGGAGCATGAGTAACTGTTAGTGCCGGCAACTTTCGCCAGTTTATCATACGTTGCTATTTCTTTTCATGCAGAGGCCCCAAGTGAAATATAATCTTGGATTTCTAATTGCTAACTGCTAACCCCGTCAGAATTAGTCAGAGGCATGGAATATACTTCAATTTAACAAGAAAATAGTATCTCTTTGTACATAAACAGTGCAGGGAGAGTGATTTACCCAAGATAATACAGCAAGTCTCTGGAAGAGCAGGGAAATTTACTTAAATACTTGAAATACTTCATTCCTCAAAATGTTTTATAAGTAATTTTTTTCATAATAAAGCTAGTATCTAATTACAGTGAAGACAAGATTTCAGCCTGTTATCATGCAACAAGCTATATATTGATAAAAAATGTTTAATATACAGTATCCTTTCTCCCCACTCTTTTCTGAAATGTATTTACTAATTTTCTTTGTAAGTATGTAAACAAATGTACAAAATGAAATGAGAAAGAACAGTGAGTTTTTGAAAGCAGCATGTAGAAATGCTAAGTACTAGCTGTTAAAACAAAATGGAACCATAAAGCTATGGCAGCGCTTTGAAAGTTTGTTATTGGCTGTCACTTTTAAGTGACTAGAAATTCTTGCTGCTGTCAGATTCACTTTTTAAATCCATAATGCACCGGTGGTAGTGCATTTAAATAAAATTTCATTGTGGGGGATGCATGAAATGTACCAAGTTGACAGTCAAAGGGGGAAGAGGAAACTTCTGCACGGCGAGTTGTCCACAGAACATTAATGTTCACCTATATAGCCATGTATATACCCACCCTATTGATGCGTTTCCTATACATCTTAACATAAAATCCAATGGTTTCACAATCTGTTAGACTTACATCATAATCGACGTATTGAGCAGAGAAGAATAATGCCCATTTCACAGGACAAGAGAAACCATGACAGAGAACACATCTCAAGATCACCAGAAGTTGGAGGCTTAGCCAGGTGCTGACTCCAGCTCTCTTGAATTCTAGACTCACAGTTATCTTCCAGATTACCTTTTTTCCTAAAAGCTACTTGTAGGCTCTGAAGGTTGGCCTTTTCAACTTGTGGCTGGAAAGTGGCATTTGAGAACCCAGCCATTTTAAAAGACAGTAGACTAGGCACTTAAATCCTTCTGAAAAATCTCAGGATTTTAAAAACAAACAAACAAACAAAAATATCTGTGCAAGTCAGATACAAATACACAAAGCCTGATTCTGCAAAGATTATTCTAAGTTACTAAGTTATTTAAGTCTCTACATTAGCAGCTTCACCTTTTATTTCCTAATGCTGATTTTCAAACAATGAGAGTAAGAAATTCTTTCTCCCAAAGCAAGATGAGATTTTTACCTGAAAGCTATTCTTTTCTCCACTGCTGTGACTCTCTATTTCCAAAGCTCTGTGACTGTCCTGAGGTGTCTGGGAACGAGGAGGGCTTGATAAAAAAAGAAACACAGGTAAGAAAGAACTCATTAAATTTTTTATGACATTGTTTATGGTATGAACTAAAAGCTACTCAATAATGCTTATATGCACAGTTCTCCCAAAGAGCTATAGTGCCCTGACCATAATTTAAGAGATTAATCTGCCAATGGGTGATATAATCCAGGCATCGAATTCAATTAATCTTTGATTTTCTAACAATCTGCCAAGATGTTTGCTGCACAGAGCTGTTTTTCAGCAGTGCAGAGTTATGCCTGTGAGGCTGTATGATTTGGCCCGCGTTACTTACTAAATAACAATGGGCAGCAGATGATGAATAAAAGTGAGGTTTGGTTTGAATTCAAACTAGACAGATAAGGCTAGGAAGTTCTGCATCCTGCTGTCTATTTTGAGTCCTGTAGTTCCTTTTTTTTTTTTTTTTAAATAAACTTTAGGCTGCAGACTTCACAGCCCCTCAAAAATCAAATAAATTAATTAAGAACACTGACTGGCAATTTGCATCAGGTGTCAGTTGTGTTATTGTGTTGTACTCCTAGAAATCAGTTATGTTCTGTAAACTAGATACAGGACAATTCTTTAGCAATTACCTAAGAAGTATTAACTGATGTACCTCATTACAAAACACAGGTTGCTTTTTATCACCTTTCTCTGACACTCCTGTTCCAGGCAGCAGTTAGCAGCGCCATACGCTCTTAAGAACAGCACTGATGCTGCTTGCACACAGAGTGATCCTTTAGAATGACAGCCACACACGGCTCCAGAGTATTTTATTTACTAGAACAAGGCTGTTGCCTGTACACAAGCAGCATACCCGTGGGAAGTTCAGCTGCTGGACTTCTTTATCAGGATACACCAAAACCCCAAGATGGCATCCTCATGAGATTGAGAACTCTTCTGGAGTCCTCTCCCCTGTAACTTCTTTCTGCTTTCAGGACTGCTACCCAAGCATTACTCTAGTATTTAAATACCGATCTTTTAAATATGAAATTTTCCTGTCTCTTCCTCTCTGCTTGTGTGTATATGCATGTGCACACACATATACACACATGTGTACGTAAGCATTTCTGTATTTGTCTGCCTCTTGTGCATAAAAATGGCTTTGTGTAATAGTGACCTTTACTTTGCTTACAATTTGGATTTTGTTTACCTGTCGCAATGTGAGCTTTCTCTTGAACTGCTTCTTCCAGATTCATGTTGAGCATCGAGGAGTATTTTCTCCATGTCACCATTGTGAATGGAAATAGAGGCAGGTACTTGTTCTTGGCTCGTTGGAGTGACAGTGTTTCCACTGCCATTTCCATTGCTGCTGAAGTGGAGTTCTACCCAGGAACCTGCTTGGCATAATTGAAAACAGAACCAGAATAAACCAAGTGGTTTTGCGTAAAAGGCATGTAAAATATGAGACTGTTGATCCTCTCTGGCGTGACATTACAGTATGACATGCAGAAGTACTAGCATTGACATGTCAGCTAATAAACATGATGAAATGCCAAAATGCGAAGGCGCTTTTGTTAGCAAGCTGGAAAGTCTCACAGAACTGAAAAGAAGCTGGTCAGTACACTGTGTCTCTTTCTACAGCTGAAGATCTTTTATTTTGGGATATGTTTAATTTTTATTGTTCAACATAGGTGGTAGCCAAATAAAATAATCTCAAGGACTTTCTCTGCCAAAGTTTATTTATTCCTTCGTTGAAAATATTTTAGGCTCAAGACTCCAATAACTGTGTTTTGTTTAGCCTTTTTTCAGTAAGCATTTTTAGGTGTTACTGTTAAGCAATAGAGGATATGTGGCAACGACTAGATCATGTGTTTGCTACTCGCAGTATATTTAACACAGACAGTCACATGTTGCTTTGTTTTTTTAAGAGTATGCTGAATAACAACTCTCTTCTGGGCTAGCAGTAACCAATGCACAAAAGGACCTGTATCTGTTGTCTCATTTATAAATCAGCTCAAGGGACAGATAATATGTAAATTAGGTGTCAGTGGAATTTACCCATGTAACACGTTTACGTGTGTAAACAACAGCAGAAGTAGACAGCTTACATCCTAGACAGCCCATCCTAGACAGCTTACAGGAAATACAACAGCAAGGACAGGAGAAAGAGGGCAGCTGAAAGTCCCCGAATTCTGGTGAGCACAGCAGGAAGGATGTCTAAGGCATAAGCAAGGAAAGGGGGAGACACAGCCAGTGGTGTTGACCGTTCCTGCTCTAGAGGAAGAGAGGCTGGGGCAGAGCTCGTGAAGTAAACCACGTTCCAGAATGCAGCAGAAGGGATAAAGCAGCAGTTTTAAAGGTATGCAGAAGGGGAGAAGCCAATGCAGAGATCTAATGTGAAATAGAAACATCAAATGAAGAAAGATATTCCGGTTGTGAAGAGACTGAAGGTTCATAAATGGAAAGAAAACAGCAAAAAACCAAACTGCTTAATCTGCATTAATAACATTAATCTCTCTCTTCTGAAAAGTCAGATGGTGACAAAATCTTTTGAAGGGCATCATACTGGGTTACTGAGTCTTGAAGCAACATTTTTCTGGAAAGCCTCTTCTACTTCACAACTGTTTTGCTGTTTTGGTTGGTTTGTGGGTTTTCCCCCGCTCCGTGTGACTGTATGTGGTATGCGTCTGGGTATGCGTTTATACCCAGACAAACTTTTCCCTACTCTTTCCCCCCAAATTTATGAAAGCCCAAGTTGTTACCCAAGAATGATCACAACCACTGAAGTTTAAATTAAGACAGCATCCAAATGGAGCTCTGGCTCCAGCTACCTTGAGAGTATCAGCTAGCTGCTACTCGACCTTGCTCCTCAGCACATCCCACCTCAGCTTCTGCTCCTCCACTTACAAAAGCAGAACAGCTTCATGCCGCGTGGACTGCGCTACGATGATCCGTATACACGGTCATCAGCTATTTTCCTCTGCGAAGATGCGCGCTATTTGAGGCACGCTTACATGTCAACAACCATCAGCACCACGGGCCAACGTAACTGCTCCACACAGCAAACTAACACTACCTACCGAAACCTTACTGGACACAACACAGCGAGTGTTTGATAACATGGAGAAGATGAAGATTGTAACAGAAGGATCACAGTACGTTTTACATATTTCCTTTTTCCCCCCCTCCCCCCTTTTAAACACTCTTGAGAGTAAGGTTGTGCTAGTGCACTAGGAATGTGTTTATATTATCATTTAAAGATAAAAGAGCCTGTATTTTTATGAAGTTGGAAACATAAGCATGTAAGAGCACGTGTAACATGGCAATGCAAACTGAACAGACTGAGTCATGGGGAAGGATTTTTGAAGGGAATGGTCTTATATGATATTCCAGCCCAGGATACATGCTGCGGGAGTACAGATTAGCATTAAAAAAGGTACTCAATCTGCTCTGGAAATCTTAATTTCTTAATATATGGCTTTCAAAACTGGAAACAAAAAAGCAAAATTCCACAGTAAGATGAGACCGTCTCCTTAAATTGCTAAAATCACCACGTAAATCACACAATTTAATATGTAGCTGCACACAAATCTTTCATTTTTAAGGTAAATTGGCTTCTGACTTTCACTAAACGTGCAATACATGCAATGGACCCTGATCTCTCCTCAAAGACATATCCCAGACTGTCGATCGATGGTTTCTTTTGACAAGGAAGGATTTATAATTACCACAGCGCATAGATCTCAGGAGGATCTATATTAATCTAGCTATACTTGGTAGTTCAGCTACACAACCGAGATATCATGGATTTTAAAATTTGACCTGTTCTTCCACCCACGTCTTAATATCTCTGCGTTATTAGGAAGCTCTGTAGACGGTTTAATGAGCAATTACTGCCAGGTCGCTGTACGGTCACAGGCTAACGGAGGGGAAACCCGCCACACGCAGGGGCTGACCGGGCACACGCCGGCCCCGCAGCGGCAGCCAAGCGTCCCCCAGGCCCGTCCCTGCCCACGGGCAGGCGGCCGCGGGGTGAGCCCCACGGGGCTGTTCGACCACACGAAGGCAGGAGCGCTTCGGGCGCCCTAAGGGCTGCGAGACGCTGCCCCGCGGTTTCGCCCTCCGCAAAGCGCCCGGGCGGAGGCCGGGGCCGGGCCGTGAGGTGAAACCCGACCGCCGCGAACCGCCCGTGCCCCAGCAGCGGCGGCAGAGGCACCGCCCGGCCTCCAGACAGGCCCGGGGCGGCGGCGGCCCCACCGCTCGCCTCAGCGCCGCGCCGCCCCTCAGGGTAGCGCCGCCCGCGGCCGCGCAGGCCGGCGGGCACCGAGCGAAGGTGGCCGGACACCGCCACCGCCCCCAGGCCCGGCCTCCCCCGCAAGCGGCCGCCGGCCCTTACCCTGCAAGTTCTCCTCCTGCGGGCTGAGCCGCGACATGGCGCGGCCTCCGCTGCTCTGCCGCCGCGGCGGAGCCACACGCCGAGCGCCGGTGCTGCGGCCGCGGCAGGACACGCACTGACCGCCGCCCGCCGCCGCTCCTCCTGACCGGGCCGCCGTGACGTCAGCGGCCGCCCCGTTCGCATTGGCCGCTACCGCGGGGCGGGGGGCGGGGGGGGCGGAGTCGGGCGGGTCGCGCTGTCGCTCACGTTCCCTCGCGGTCCCTCAGGGTCCCGCACATTCCGTCACGTTCCCTCAGGATCCTTCGCGGTCTTTCACATTCCCTCACGGCCCCTCAGGGTCCCTCACAGTCCTTCGCGGTCCCTCACGGCCCCTCAGGGTCCCTCACAGTCCTTCGCGGTCCCTCACGGTCCCTCAGGGTCCCTCACAGTCCTTCGCGGTCCCTCACGGCCCCTCGCATTCCCTCGCGTTCCCTCAGGATCCTTCGCGGTCTTTCACATTCCCTCACGGCCCCTCAGGGTCCCTCACAGTCCTTCGCGGTCCCTCACGGCCCCTCAGGGTCCCTCACAGTCCTTCGCGGTCTTTCACATTCCCTCACAGCACCTCACGGTCCCTCAGGGTCCCTCACAGTCCTTCGCGGTCCCTCACGGCCCCTCACATTCCCTCGCGGTCCCTCAGGGTCCTTCGCAGTCCCTCAGCGTCCCTCAAGCCGCCATCACGGCGGGAGCCGTTGGGGAAGGTGAGCTGCAGATCGGAGGATCTCCCAACCCTCCAGGAGCAACAGGAGAGGTGCTGTCCTGGCCTCCGACAGCAGCCGGGAGAGCCCAAGCGAAGAACAGGGTAACTTCCTCAGAGAATGCCTCATTTTCTCGCTCCATACCCACTCAGCACTGTACGCCTACACTACACACCCATCCGTGTCCTGCAGCATGCTTCCCGCTCACATTTGGTGACTAAATACGGTGCTTCTTACACAAAGTTATGCAGAGCAAACACAAAACTGTACTTGGATTTCAAGGGAAACCATATCTGATTGCAAAAGCACAAGTGTTGGCCTCTAAACCAGCCTCTGACAGCTCTCAAACTAATGGCACAGGGCCTTGAAATAGGTGATAATGAATTCCTTCTCTTTTTTAATGTTGACTAAGGCTGTAACACCATCCGAGCAGACAGCGAGGGCTCTCCAAATAGGAAACCACTTGGTAAAGACTAGTGTTGCCATTTGAAAGCAGATACTGATTTATTGCTGGGAATTTATAAAGTCAAATACATAAAATTTTATTTTTCATAGCCAGAGGATGGGTAAAGTGTTGTTTACTTAATTAGAGGATGCAGTCATTTTCTCTAGGTTGAAATTGTTTTCATTTGTGCCTTTCTGCAATAGGCAATCACAAAGCCCAAGTAAAATAAATCTTCTAGTAAATTTTCAGTGAGTTACTATAATAGCAAGGAGTATTAACTTACAACCTTCCCAGAAAGACAAGGTCAGGATTTTATTAATATGTGCATTATACTCAGTACAGGCAATGGGTTATTGGACAAACTGGAGTAATGGTTTGGCCAACGAAGACATTTTCAGGCTCAGTTCTCCAGCTTTTAGTCCATCCATAGCACACCATTTTTCCACGCCTCAGTCCTAGGCCTCCTGGGACTAACGCAGAGCTTTAAGTAGGACTTATCCTTAGCATAAGCCCAAGGCAGCTCTCCGGAGCAGCCCACCAGCCATGTGTTGTGCAGCCGCACATCTGGGCACAGCTGGAGGGCTGCTGTACTGCCGCGCTCCTCCTGGGCAGGCAGGCAGGCAGGGGCACGGCGTGCATACAGCCCCTTCAGAGATCAGGCCTTCCCAAGCATGCCAATGCCTAAATTATCTTCTGTTGTGCCTGGCCACAGGAAATCTGCTGAGAAATTTGTGTTTAATTTGCATGATTAAAAATCAATTTTGTTCTGCGAGGAAATTTAGGGCAAATTTGTCCTTGGCAGAACAAAATAAAATGTTTAATTGAATAACTGTTCAAGAAGCAAGTTCCTTATGTTTCTGCGCTTGTTTATTACCTCCTCATATGCTAGGCCGGATAGATGGGCACAGACATGGCTCTGAAAGCTGGAGGCTGCCTCGGGTTTGGTGCTCATCCTGTAGCTCTCTGCTGCTCTCTGCTGCCCAGCAATCCTCCCTTCGCACCTCGCTCCGAAAAGGAAATCCAGGCAGCCTTGAATGCAGAAAAGAGCAAGTTCATCGTTCCAGGCATGTGTTAGTCTTCGCCATGTGAGTACTACACCTGCTTGCCTCAGGGACTGCGGCAGTGGTTAAGGAACAGAAGACTCTACGCTGTGTTGACATGAGTATGGGCTGACTGGCTGAGGAGGAAGGAGGGGGTCACCAAAGCAACTGCGATCCCACTGACACTCTCCCACCTAAAAAAAACCCTACATGGAGGAGATTTACAGCCACAGGATACTCCCCAATCAACAGAGACCTGAATAGCACTTTCCTCCGCTCTAGCAATGAGCAGTAACTCCACGATACTCATCCCAGGCAGAAATGGGCTCTGACAATGTCTCCTACTAGCACAAAAAGCCCTGACAAGTATTTTGTCTTCTGGTGCTGCGCATATCCTATGTGAAGCAGTGTATTTGCCTGTTGGGCTGTTGCCTGTTTCGGCAGCACAAATATCACATTGTCTCTGAACTGGCTTCCTCTGTTACCGGTTTTCGGCAGCAACAGGCTCTTCTCTAGGAGGAATTTGGGAAAACATAGAGCTCTGTTAGGGTTTCCTGATGAAGTCTCTCCTGGGAAGAAGAGAGGAGCTGACCCCACCTCTTCCCCACTGCGGGATGCACTTTATAATCGGGCAACTGTATGGGAAGGTAAGAAAGACAAGGCATCATAGTTTCAAGCCCACTGTTTTTCTGGCACGGTGGAAATATCTAGCTGGTGTCCAGTGTATTGAAATTGCCTACAGGTAATTAGATTCTTCCGCTGCCCCAGCATGCTGGGTGAAGCAAAAAGGTGAGGTACGAAAGGGAACTTGGAGCAATGCTCCACCTGCTGCCGTTAACACACGGAGATTTTGTTAAGGGATTTCCAGCAATATTCTGGAAGGAGAATGTGCGGCTTGTGGGGCAACTCTTCTAAAGTAGGAACTTTGTTCATTTATAGTAAAACTAAGTTAAGTTTAATATTTCTACCAATACTTGACGGTACTCCCTTTCCTCTGCATCGCTGCAAGGAGTCCTGGCCAGACCTCCAGGACACATGGCAGTGTGCCTGCAGGCTGGGCAGGCTGGGGGCACGGCTGGCTGCTTGCCAGGGCACCCCACCGAGGCTGTGAGTCAAACCCAGTTTGTTTCAAAATAAAGTCACTTTCTCCACCTTATAGGAGGAGAAATTGTTTTTATTTTGAAACAAAAGGAACAGCATTGTTACAATGTTGCAAACTTATTTCCCAACAAGGAAACACCAGGGAAAGTTCACTATGTTTAACCCCTGAATGCGCATTTATGATTTTACAGTATTTGTTACCTTAAAATTCACAGACAAGGGGTTTGAATTTAAAAAAATTAATTACATTAAGAGAAAAAATGTTATAAATTGCTGGGAAATGTATCATTTAGGTAGTAAACACTGAAGTGTTAAAATTAAATTTTCAGGAATTTTTTCTGTCAATACTTCTCTGACTTCAAAAACTAATTAATATTGCAAACCATGGGTCAAAGTCTGGTCTGACTTCTATCATCTCAAGTTAATGGGAAAAAATTTACTACTGTAGGTGTATTATGGTGTAGCAGGTATAATTACATGGGTAGCTATAATNTGCTGTGCTGGCTCCCAGCCCTGCTCCTGGATTACCTGGATCTTCTGACCTGGTTTATGGACAAGCCTTTGCCTGATGATCGCTGGATGGGGCGCGTTGCCCTGCCCTGCTTGCCTGGCACAGGGGAAGAGAAGAGGCAAGAGAGACCAGTCACCCAGTCAAGTCAAGGGGGACTTGGACAAGCTCAGAAAAGCTTCAGACCTTGACAAAAAGAAGTGACAGCCCCTTTCTTCAGTGCTAGCCCTCAAAAAGGAAGGTTAGAGTAATCTGAAAGTCCTTCGAAGGCAGGCATCCAAAGGCCTGGCGTTGTTGTGCAGATGTCAGCTGTCAGCGCTGCTTGTCAGGGCTCTGCCGGGCAGCCCTCGCAAACAGCTTTGTGCTTCTACTGCTCCCCAGCACTAAAACGTCCCCACCGCACAACGCATCTCTGACGCTCACTTTCTCTTTGTCCTGTTTTCTGTTGACTGATCTTCCCTTCAGGAAATCCGTTTACCAGAAGCTTTTTCCGCTTTAAGGCAGGTATAAAACAGGGTCAAGTTAATCTTCTTCTATACTAGTAGATATCATAATACAGCTGTGACAGCTTACCTCTGGGATCTTTCATTAGTAATTGGATGAATGAATTTATTTTCATATAAATCTTTATGGTAAAAGATTTTTGGTTATTGCCATAAAAGCACTCTGCTGTGATCATGGAAAATTGTAAATTGTATTGGATGAAATCTTTAAAAGCCTCTCGATTTGTTAAGCTGCGATCCTCTTTCAGGTTGGAACTCGCTTTAATTTTGTTTACTTGCATGTCAACAGAACAATTGATACATATCAATTAGTTCCTTTTAAATCAGAGACAGTGACGACCTCCTCCATGGCCTAAAGAAGGCGATATTATAGACAGTTATGAAGTCATGCTTGCTGGCCAGACAACTTCAACTTTGTGTTCAGTTTTAAGTATGTGCTTTTGAACTGATGTGGCAGCTTGCAACAGTTGTGAGGAACAATTATTTTAGGCATTACACAAAAACTGTTTGTAATCCCAAACAGATTATAATCTTAAATTATTTTTAAAAAATGGATAATATTGATTGAAGTTTCTTTGGTTTCTTATTGATATAAATCAAAGCAATCTATCCCAACTTTATAATGGACACAGTGTAAGACAGGTGCAACCAGAGGGCAGTCTCAGGACTGATTTGGGAGAATGTGCCTACATCACTTCAGATGGTGACATCACTGCGCACAACACGAGAGACAACAGTCACTGCTTCCGTCCTCTCCAGTGGCATGCTACTGCCGTTTTGCTCACCTATGCAAAACACAGGTCTTCAAAAGCTGCTGAAATCTGAGAATTACCTGTTTTCAGCTGCCAACAATGGCTTAGTTATTAACCTTCCTGGCTGCCTCTGGAAGTCAAACCAGTATGTATGTTTCTATGCTGTGCATTTTTTGGAATCGTGTTCATCATTAACTACCAAACTGTTCTGAGATACTAATTTCTGAGCTGTCCATACTTATCCAGGCTGTGACATGAGGAGATCTAATAGATACACAGTCTATTGGTTTGACTTCTTTATATCTGAGATTTAAAAACCAAAACAGTCTTGGCACAGCGAATGTAATGATCTGATTTAATATACAGTCTAAAGAAGGAAAGGAATTAGGGGCTAGGTCTACGCATGATAATCATCCCAGTTTAAGCAAATGTATTTCTAAAGTGATTTAAATGGAGGCAGTCTTATGTAGACAATCTTAAATTGGCTTATATTAGATTAGAAGTGGATAAGATTGATCAAACTGTTGGGCGCAAGCCATTGGGTGCTGCTGGGGAGCCCGAGCCTGCTGGCACCACAGGTTCAGAGCCCCCTGAGCTGCCTCTGGGATGGCACAGCCTGAGCCAGAGCCTGCCTCCGCACCTCAGCCCTGCTCCCCACCACCCCTGAAGCCCCAAAACGGCAGCCACAAATGTCACCAGTCCTGAAAGCTGCTGGTGAGGACCCTGATTTTGTGCATTTCTTCTGGCAGCCCTAGAGTCGGCTGAGCTCAGGCATCCCCTGATCAGGGAGACTGTGAATGGGACATACATCTTATAGGTAATGAAGGAAACAGAGAGGAGTAACATAATGTCTCCCCAATCCATCAGGATTCAGGAGAAACTAAATGAACACAGAAGTTTCCTTTTGTATAAGAGGAAATTCCTTTTGTGTAAGAGGAAATGAGATCTTCTTACAGGTGAAATAACACCAAGACTTGGGTGCAAAAAAGCCCGAGTCTTCTATTTGGGCCAATCTTGTTATTTTTTTGTGAGATTTCATTCCTTCAAGTTTAATTTATAAGCATGCACCACTGCTTCTTGCATATGCTTGTCTCTGTTCTATGTGTTATTTCTTTCTTACAGCAATTTCTGATGGCCCAGTGACAAAAGTCTGATCAGTAGTATCATTCATTCCTTACAGAATCATCAGTTGGCTTTGCAGCCTGGACAGGTGCAGGAAACAGGACTCATTGGCTGTAAGTAGAACTTAATTTATTTTAGATATTCAAATGGATACTCTACCATTAGGACTCAGAAATATCATTGTGTTACTTCTAAAAGATATTCGAAACAGGTTTGACATTAGAAAAGCAGATCGAAGCTTACCTGAAAGACAAGTAAAGGAGGGCTCTCTCAGGACATCCTTTATCTGGCTGTAGCCTGGAGGTGTCGTTATTCTGCTCCAGAGGTTGAGGTGCAAAGGAATCTCCTGTAGAACAGGCCAATCAACAGATGTGGCCGTCTATTCCTCCTGCCGTCTGCATATTCTTCAGCAGAGCAGTGTCCCTGGTTATCAAAGCATTGCTTAATACCCTTTACCTCAAGATCTCATCGCAGTTATTTTCTTGACTAAGAAGGTTTTATTTTGTTCCATTTGGAGAGTAAGAAGAAAAAAAGCTGCCTCTGGCATAACTACTGCAATCTCAGGGCTTTGCTGTGTGTTTTGTACCGTGTCTTTCACATTTATCTCTAGCAATTACTGAGTAAGAGGCTGAGGAGAAGATTCATGCCCAGTTTCTGTAGATAGCTGTGCAGAGTGCTACATGTAAAATCACCTGGTTGACCTGCTGATCTGTATTGCAGGTAAGTTGTAAACTGTGTGCTGAGATAGCTGAAAAAGACAGAAATCAGAATGTTTAAAACAAAAAACAGACTTCTGTTGGTTTGCCTTTCAACTTCTACAATGGAAGAAATTCTGACCACTTCTAGTATGAATCAGAAAAGTGGAGTATAAAAATTTTTTCAGCTCTTATTTACTTGCTTACTTCAGATTTTTAAAGATCATTAACTTTTTGTTCTGCGCGATAAAGCACTGTGCAGTGGAGTGCTTTGGACAAGCCTGCAGTGGATACAGCTCAGTAAATGGAAATTGCCAGAAGAATGTGTTTTCCCTAGCACTTGCCAGCTGAAAAACAAAACCCAATTCTTTGAGTGATGTAAGCTAACGATGGCCTCTTGCTTTATATCACTTACAACACTGCATTCAATGTTATTTGTGTTACTTACAAACTCCCACAAAATGTTGCAATTCAACTCTAAAAATAGAAAATAGCTTTATTTATCCAAGGGTTCAAAAGCTATTGTCTGCACGGTTCTTATCAGAGCCACAGCCAATCCTTGCATCTTGAGGGAGATGGTTCCCCAGTTAAACTGGGGAACTGGCTGGAATATGTGTGATTTGGTGGTCTGCCCATGGTGGAGTGGGCTGAACTGTAGTGAGGTGATCTAATTTTTAAAAGTATTTGTGTGATAAAGGAGCAAGAAAAAGTGCTGAGTTTTTGTCAAAGCTGAAGACAGAGATTTCTGGAGTTGGTAGTGCACCTTTGCCTGTGTTTGACACTAAATTCAGTATCTCTGTGTTTGTAGATTGAGGCACTTATCCTGCAATGTCTCTTGCAGACTGGCATAGTATTTCCACAGAGACTTACTGACTTCAGTGGGATGCCAAACAGGCAGAAAGTTTCAGATAAGCAGCCAGGACTGGGGCTTAGGAAAAACCCTGTAAATGAGGAGTATATGGCTGTGAGTAATATTACTGTTTCACATCATGCAGCACAGTATGGATGGACAGGAAAAAAGAAATTTTGAGTCTATGACTTTGATAGCAAAAAAAAAAAAGAGATTCTGTTCTGGCAGCTTCCTATCACTAGAAATTTTGTCATATTTTTGTCTTTCTAGGTGTTTCTATGAAGTAAATAACAGAAATTTTGTTCTGATGGTTTTCTCAAAGTGCCACTACATGTACCTTTGTCAAAGGATAATTAAACTGCAGAGCAGGGGGAGAGGACATGAGAAATAAGGCAGTGGTTAACCACAAAAAAATAGGAACAAGTTTCTAGGAACCTAGTTAGAAGTCGCACACGTTTCTTGATTTTGCATTCAGGTGCTGCACAGAGTCGGGGGCTTTGGACTTGGGGAAAACCAGGTTTTTAAATTGAAAGTTCCAGATATTTAGGTATTCTTTAAGGGGAAAAAAACCCCACACCTTCCTTTCTGAAAACTGAGAATATACTTCAGGGTAGGTTTCTGCTTTCCGTTCCTGTGCTCAGATGACTCTGTCATGCCTGTCAGCAGTTCACTGACATTCGCTGGGAACGGTTCCCAATCTTCACTGTCAGGAAGATATGAAAAACAAATAAGTAGGCCCCATATCCTCTTCACTTCTAGACAATTTTGCCGTGTGGGGCTGTTATAAGTATCTTGTAACCAAATACATTCATTTTACCTGTATTTGTTATTCAGTTCTGATGTAAAAGGGAATTTTCAGTGTGGTGAGTTTGAATTTTGAAAATGAATAATTTTCCAGTTACGAAAAGTAGTGAGAGACAGCAAGCTAAGGGTTAAAAATACACTTTTCATATCTGCAGTGCTTTAATTCTCAAATCATACCTTACAGAAGTTCATAAAGACACCTGCCTTTTTTCCACCATATTACCATTTCCTCATAATTTCAGAGTAGCGGGTTATTCAGTGATGACATTCCTGTAAGAGATAAGCTCCAATCCCTGGCCCTGCACTTACACATGTAAGGATTTCCATATAACTTGGTTCCATCTCGTTGCTAGGAGCAAGTGCAAAGGCTCCTAGTTATTTCCAAATCCGAATATCCTTCAAATCTTGTCTGCCCTTTTCACTAATTTAGCCCCTGCTTCAGGAGGAGTTCAGTTCAGATTCAGTCTGTGCTGGATGCAAATCTCTGGCTTAATAATTAAGCTGAAAATGCAAGTCCTTCTAGCAGCATCCAGGTACAAGGGGACCTCAGTCTGCGCTGGAGGTGAGCTGGTTTTATACCAGCATGCTTGACTTGGATTTCTGTAAGGGAGGGCTTTCAGTTTTCAGGGAGCCTGTGTGATGACGTGCCTGCACTCCGCTGCAAGCTGCAGTGACACTGCAATGGCTGAGGGGCGGCTGCTGGATCTTCGCAATGAGCTCATTCTCCCCGGCGGGAGCAGGATTTACAGTGCATCACCCAGCAACTGCAGCCTTCTTGTGAAATTCATCTTTAGCTTCTCCTCAGTTAGGCTGGTCTGATTCTTCACTTTGCGGGTGTGTACCTGGTGAGCAGATTTTACTGTATGGTTGATTTTTTTTTTCTTTTTATTTTCTGTCCTCTAAATGCTTCCCCGGACTGATTGATGAATCATTTCTCATCCGATTCCACTATTCAGAGGAGAGAGATGGAAAATATAATCTTATGCAGCAGGGATGGATTATTTTTTTTTAGCCTTTTGCAGCGTGAATCATAAAAATCCTTTTAAATCTGTGTGCTAGGAACAGCCTACAGGTTTTAAAATGAAGTGCACTGCATACAAGGAATGGTACTATCCTCAGGTAAAGCAGACAAGCAGTGTGCATCATGATGGAGCATGCCTGTGAGGTTAGTTCCTATATGTGTTTATGCATAAATAAATATGTACATAATGTGTGCTTTATATATATCTATATGTTACACATGAATCATCTACTACCTAAAGGATTTGTATAATCCGTTTTCAAATGTCCTGTTTTGCGTTCTATGTTTGGGATTTTTTTCCCCCTAATGCCTAGTTTCTCTTTGGTGTGGTTAATAAACATACCTCTGGTTTGCAGCAGCTTTGCTCTAGGACGCCAGCAAGCCTATGGAAATAATGCCTCTGCCTTTCATTGGTTAAGTGGGCTGAACCTTCCTGCTCCATTTATCACCAGGATCTTCATAGAGTCTCTGTCATACGTGACTGAGTTGAAATGTCAGGGCCTGTAATTGCTGATAAATGTCCTCTACAGCTGCAAATGTTGGTGTTTCAGGGTAATACAAGTTATGATGAATTACTGTAACAAAGTAATCTGGTTTCTGTGCTCACTGAGTAACTGATTTGGACATTTCCTATTTTCTGAACTCCAATGCATATACTGCGTATCTTGAGAACTGCTTCCTATTCTGTGCTCTTTAACTTGTTAGATTAAAAAAAGAAAGTTGGGGGTTTTTTTTCCAGCTGAGTGCTCCCTTGGTGGTTTTAAATGTCATTTATCTCATCAAGGTTTCTTTTCCCTTCAGTTAATATGGCTGTGCCTCTACTGACACTGTTTAAAATGCAGAAAGAAATTAGAAAACAAATACATTGAAGTCAGATTGACTTTTGTCTGTTATTTCTTCACATCATGATACTTCCAGAGAAATGTGTGTAGTAAAAAATAGTAATTTACTGGCAGGAGACATTCACTGCTGTCAGTCTAGGCTGATAGCTCTCAGCTGATATACAGCATTCTTAATCTACCATCTATTCTACACTTTTACTCTTCTCTGTAGGTTTAAGTGCATGGTACGTGCTTAAAGTATGCTCAGAAATTGAAAGTTTGGTGTAGGGGCTGTCTTAATACTTTTGCAGTGGACTTTCTGTCTGTTCTGTATTGGCTCTTGTCAGCTTTCTGAGTAGTAACTGCTTGTTCTTCACCTGGAAATATCAGACTGGTAGGAAGTTCAGCTTTTGTAATGGTGAATTGAAAGGCAAGTGACACTGATATGAGGATACAAGAACGCCTTGACTAGAGGAAGTTGCATTTGTCACTAGGGCCCTGATAGAAAAAATAACACCCCATTTTAAAATGACATTTAAGAATGTGCTTAAGGCCCATTGGTTGTCTTGAAAAGCACTAGTCTTGAATATATTTGTGGAACTGTGTGCCCATAAATCTTTCCCTTATTATATGCTCTGAAAGTGACAGTTGTCAACACCTCCTACTTGGTGAAGTTTCAGAACGTGCACTGTCAATTTACATGAAGAATAAAACTTTGCTTCACTTTTTTTTTTTCCCGCAAATGCATCTCTGAAATATTACCTTTTATTGTGGATGGCTCAAATTCAAAATAGTGTCAGCAAATGAATGGAAGGCCTTTAAATAGTGATCTTTGTTAACACTTTCCTTTAAAACATCTGTCTTCTAGGTTTATTACCTTTTCTGGTGCAGCTCTTCAGGTACAATCAACAGCAGAGGTTCAGCTTAAATGGAAAAATAAAAAAAAAAGAAGGTTCTAAAAATTTTACACAAACCAATTGACTGGGATGTAGGATTTGAACACCAAGCTATTCCATCCAACTGCTCTGGTTGTGAGACTCTAACAGAACTGAGTAATTTTAAGACAGATAACAGCATTTGTACTAATATATGTTGTGGTAAAAGCAGCCAAATATTAGCCAATACTTCAGAACTCCAAAGTAAATCATCCCTGTAATCCTATCTTTATTTGACCACAACTGGTTAGTAGCATTTACCTGCATGCGAAGGAAAAGGGGAGCTTACTTGTCCCTAGAGCATCAAGTGTTGGCTATTATTGGTGGCAAAATACTAAGCAATTTCTACCAGTCTTCTAACCTAGAAAGATAACTCCCTGATTTTCCTTTGGCACTTACAGCCAAGTGCTCTTTAGTCAAATAGACCTAAAACCCCAAAAGATCTCAGAAATTTAATATATTTCTGTAGAAATTATTCTAATGGAGAATGACATCCTTGTAGATTTTTTAAAAACTCTTCCGTTCTATGCAAATCCACAAATCATTTTTTCCAGGAACACGTGATTAGGGATTTGTTATTCACTGATGATGCAGAATCAAGATGTAGGATCAATAAATTCCATCTGTGTAGCTTCGTATATCCTCCAGCCTGACCCTCCCTTTTGTACTCCATAAAAACAGAGGCAATGTCTGAGGAGAAATAGTTGGGAAAGGCTTGAGAAAATGTCTAGAGGACAAAATTTGTTTCCTCAAACACACACACAGGCGGCAGGGTGTGGAGTGTTGTCTTGAAGCCCAACAGATACCCTGTTGCGCTGCTTTTTCGATTTACTCCACTGGTGCCACGGTCGTTTGACCTTGACAAGGTCATGTGCAGACAGGGACCTTGCTTTTCATGGAGCTCAGGTGAAAAGAAGAGTCAGTTTAAGATGCGGCATGTGTATTTTCTATCCTTTTAACTAACGTTTCTGGGTTCTCGTTTTCTCCTGTTGTTGTTTCCAGGCTCAGCTGCCATTTCATAACTCCCAGCTTGGGAGGCCTGGCTGCTCGGTGAGGCTGGCTGCACGGCTGTGTTTTGAAGGAGGGCAATGCCCTCTGAGCTTCCCCAGTCTAACTGGGATGAGGTGTCCCTGGACTAACTGAAACCTGCATCTGGGCCGGAAAGCTGCTGCCCAAATGTTGTTGGATTTTGCCATAGTCCGTAGCCAGAATTTATTTATCTGGAAGTAAGTTGGTATTGATTGCAGAGCAAACTGTTAGCTGTGCAAGGCTGCTGTGGTGTGAGATGCTGTTCAGACTGGCCATCAGTCTGTGGCAATCCTGATTCCTCTATTTCAACCCTTTGAAAATCAGCACAGATGGAATTGATTCAACTTGGGCTTTTAATACCAAAGAGACTTCTCATCTTTTTGCTGACTGCTCTGTTTCATCTTGCATGACCCTTAGTTGCATAATAGATTTGTCCCCTGGCACGTACTGTAGGTAAAGGACAGCATTAATGAACTCCAGATGGCACATACTATATTTTACCGGGATGTAAATCTGAAACAAATTCCATATTAATGGTGTTTAATTAAAAAAGAAATTGCACACAAAAGGCCTGATTCTGATGCCACCGAGTCAATATCAGAAATCTTACTGACTCCAGGGACTCAGGATATGCCCAGAGAGAGAATTTTGCTAAATATTTAAAGTGTCTGAAGATTTACTGATTTGCACTAGCTTCTAGTAGGACTCTCATACTAATATTCCCATGGTCCTCCTGAAAAGTTTTTGCTACATTTTGCATTTTAACTAATTCTACACTAATATAATGATTTGATTCATTTGATATTGGATTATTTTTCTAGCTGCCTCCATAACAAATGAATTCTACCCATGGTTTATAATAAGAATGTGTCTAGTTTGGATGAGGACAGTGCTTTTAAAGCAAATCTCTTGATTATACTCACTTGCACTTTGGTTTGCATGATGGTATGGCCTCAACATCCACAATCTGGATTCCTTTTGGATAAAACTAAACCAGAAGGTGTTTTCCAACCAGTAACTGGTGCTTACACCACAGGATAACACTAGATTTAGAAGTTCCATCAAAATGTTCCATAAGGTTGGCTTTTTATAGATACAGGGTTCATTCTTATATGTGGTATTTTCTTACTCTATGTGAAAAGAAATATTGGCAAAGAAAGTTCATAAGAAACTTGAAGGCATAGTAGAAATCTAATATAACCATCCAAACCACAGATTTTTCTTTACCTCAAAGGCTAAGTTTCAGATTTTCACATGAATAGGGAAAAAAGTTCACTACATTTAGTTGATATGGTCATGTTTGTATGTTGAAGTAGACAGTAATTTATAGCCACAGCCTTGTGTACTACAATGTGATATCTGAATTTTGCACTGGTTCAAAGACAGGAGCTAGCAAATACCGAGTATTTGGTCCATAGCAGTAAATATCTATAGTAATTTATGGGACGCTTGTTGGCATTTTTATCTTCACATGTTGCCTGTATGGTTAGCAAAATAAAATGATTAATCACAACTCATTATTTCATTATTGTCTAATTACTTCTTGCATGCTAGGAAAGGCCAGATTATCCTGACAGTATTTCTTGGGAAATACTTTTTGTGTTGGATGGGAAGGCAGATTATCCATATGGTTCAGTTCAACAAAAAATGGTTGCAGTACACATTAACGTCTAAGGGAGAATGAGGCAGAGCGCGGAGTACGTGTCTGTGAACACGCAGGTGCCGGTGCAGGTGACCGCACTCGTTGCTCAGCTCTTCCACCCACTTTCCACAAAGCCTTTCCCTGTCTGGAAAACGGTGGTAATACACTGAGCATGTTGAAGCTTGCTGTCAGTAAATGTTACGTGAGGGTGAGTCAGGTCTTGCTGCTGTGACTTGTGACGATCACTGGAAGTTTCAAGATATCTAGTTTGTGTTCAAAGCAAAGTCAGAGGAAGCTACAGGCAAAGGAAGTATTTGCATGGGGTTTGCAAAGTAAAAATGCAAAGGGTCTTAAAGGAAAATTTATTAGCTTGATCTGTAGTAATAATAAAGAAAAGGAAAACACACTGACTTAACGGTCAATATTAATCCATTTTATCTCAGATAATGCTTGCAGTTGTTAAAAGCCTTTTCTCACCAATCAAAGCAGTTTTGGGATTTCTAGTGTTTGAATGGCTCCTTAAAAACTTACTTCACTGGTGGGTCACAACTTTTTACTGCATAAGCTCTCTATTTTACCAGTTGTCCTTGAGGGAAGCATTATGGATTTTGTTTGTGTAAACAAACATCTGGTATTTCCACAAAGACATTCGCTCGCACTGGCCACAACTCAGAGCACTGCTGGGAGCTGCGGACTTCCCTTCCCTCCAGTGGGTGCCTGCAGGTTGTGGACCTGGAAGGGCTAAGGCAGTCTTGTCACACCGGGGTGAATGATTTATTATTTATGTTGCTTGCAGAAGGATTCATTATATATTTTGACACTTTCACCTTTTTCTTGTGTCTTCCTTTTTGTCAGTATTTTATGCAAGGCTTTGTCAGGTGCTGTTCGGGTTTGCCTACAGAGGTTGTGAAGGGGGCAGGGAGAGGCTCGCTGTGCTTGTTACCCCATCAGACACCGGCCTGCTCTGCGTCTGTCCTTTTCACCTCCTGGCTTATTTTTTTCCTGCTCCATAATACAGACTGTAAATTCTTTTGGCATTTGTTGTTGAACAGCTCAAATAACCATGGGTTAGGCATTGAGAAAGACTAGTTCACTTTAAAAAGTGTAGTAAAGGCTGATTTTTATCTCCCAAGATCACAGATAGCAACATTTAGCAGCACAGTTAGAGAAAAATCAAAACAAGGTTTTGCAACAAAGGGAGCTATTTTGGTTTAGTTTTCTCTCCTTTTCCCAAGCTTTCTTGAACACGTGGCTGGTTCCTGCATTTGCACAT
Source organism: Pelecanoides urinatrix (assembly GCA_013400755.1). Lineage (NCBI taxonomy): Eukaryota > Metazoa > Chordata > Aves > Procellariiformes > Procellariidae > Pelecanoides > Pelecanoides urinatrix. Next base: position 466,088 of record VZTQ01002791.1, on the reverse strand, counting down.
GCAGAAATTCCAATGCCACATATTGCTCATACCTGTTTATGCGATTTATAGGGACAAAATGATCACTGCCAAAGCTTTGGACTTCACCGGTTTGCAAGCTTGTAGTGGAGGGGAAATCTCATTATGCTTAACAGCCCTCAGGATACATTCAAGCTTAGCAGGAGTTAAAAAATCAGTTATTTGCTCACAGGTGCCCCTCATTACACTGTCAATTAGCCCAGCAGGCTGAGAAGTGCTGACCTGGTTTTAGGTAGAGCCTAGCAGGGCTGTTTGAGGGAGTTCTGCCAGGCAGCTCTTCCTAAATAGAGGCAATTTTGTTGCTTTCTTTGGTTTGGGATTTTTTTTTTTTCCTTGAACTAAAATTTCTGTGTGTTGCTTAAGACTGACATGGTTTTGGCCAGATAAGACTCTATAATCACAAGTTAAGCAAAACCATAGTGGAGAAGCAAGCAACCCAGAAAATGGGACTTACCATGGATTTGAAGAGGAATGGAAAAGAGAGGAATGCTTGATATGCTCCTGGAGTTGTCCTGCATGAAGTAAGCAGTGGGTAAGGATGTCTGAACTGGCTGAGACAGGCAAAGTAGACAGCACAGGACAGAGAGAGTTACTGAGTTTGTGTGTCAGGCTTATCGTCAAGAGTAGGAGCAGAAAAATATAACTACGCTCTTTTTCTTTCAAATTTTGTTTTGGTGTTTTAATTATTATTATTTTGTTTGTTCAAAGGGAAAATCTGATATAGGGAAGTGTGTGAAATGACTTTCTTCAGAAGTGCTGGGTAACCAGCAGGATGGCAGTAGATGGCCGGAATCAATTTGGTATTGACAGAGATGGCACATCCAAACCCACTGGAGAGCGGGAAGATGAATAAAACCCTCAGAACACCCGCAGGCAGCTGGAGTGAGCTCTGCTGCTGTGTAACATGCCGCTCAGTAAAGGACTTGTAAAAATTTGGGGAAAAGCTCTAAGCATAAAACTTTTTCCCTCCTTTGCTTGTAAAATACATACTATTATGAGAAATACAATGTGAGAATTTTTTTTTTTTTCAGCCAAAAGTTAAGCTGAGGTGGAGGAATCCCCATTGCCCTTCTATTAATGGTCTGTGCTGTGAATAGTGCTTTACCATGTGAAAGCCCCAGGAAGGCCTTGGGGATGGCAGAATGAGTTAATGCTCTACCAGTCAGTGCGGGTGTGTGCAGCTGTTGCTGGGCTGGTGTCTTCTTTGGGTAGAGCCTATGCCACTGACAGCCTGGGAGAGCTGAGAATCCATAATCTCAATGGAAAGTCTGAATTTTGCTTGGGAGAAGGAAACTATAGGTGTTCTACTTTTTTTCTGTTTTCATTCTGTTATCATCATCTATATTTGGCACTGGAGAGGGGGATGTATGGCAAGGGAACAAAGTAGGCCTTGGGGACAGGAGCTGACCTTACAGCATGGCTTGTATTTGTTCTCCAATGTCTCTAGCAACCTCTCACGAGGAACATCAGGAGTGTAGAGCAAATGATCTGCACAGCCCACGATGCATACCCGTTCCTAGATAAGAAGTTGGGCATTTTCTGTGTGTACAGAGTTCATGTGGAAAAAAAAAAAAGATGTAAGAAGTTTCTTCCATCAGTTAAAGCTAGAGGCTGGAGAGCTGAGGTACTCAGCAAGAGCAGACTTACACCAGCACTGCGTGCTTTTGAAAAATCTAAAATGGCTCCGAACAAGCAAGACGGTTATTTGTTGGCATTGGCCTATTTATTGGTGTTGGCAAGGGGCTGGGCATCAGTAACAGGTCCAGTTTAGTTATAGAATCGTAGAATCATTAAGGCTGGAAAAGACCTCTAAGATCATCGAGTCCAACCGTCAACCCAACCCCCCCATGCCCACTAAACCATGTCCCCAAGCGCCTCATCTACACGTCTTTTAAATCCCTCCAGGGATGGGGACTCCACCACTGCCCTGGGCAGCCTGGGCCAAGGCCTGACCACTCTTGCAGGAAAGAAATTTCTCCTCATGTCCAACCTAAACCTCCCCTGGCACAACTTGAGGCCGTTTCCTCTCGTCCTATCGCTGTTACTTGGGAGAAGAGACCGACCCCCCCTCGCTCCAACCTCCCTTCAGGCAGTTGCAGAGCGCGATGAGGTCTCCCCTCAGCCTCCTCTTCTCCAGGCTGAACACCCCCAGTTCCCTCAGCCGCTCCCCATCAGACTTGTGCTCCAGGCCCTTCCCCAGCTCCGTTGCCCTTCTCTGGACACGCTCCAGCCCCTCCATGTCCTTCTTGTCGTGAGGGGCCCAACACTGAACCCAGGATTCGAGGTGCGGCCTCCCCAGTGCCCAGTCCGGGGGCACGATCCCCTCCCTGCTCCTGCTGGCCACACCAGTGCTGATACAGGCCAGGATGCCGGTGGCCTTCTTGGCCACCTGGGCACACTGCCGGCTCGTGTTCAGCCGCTGTCGACCAGCACCCCCAGGTCCTTCTCCTCTGGGCACTTTCCAGCCGCTCTTCCCCAAGCCTGGAGCGGTGCCTGGGGTTGTTGTGGCCCAAGGGCAGGACCCGGCACTTGGCCTTGTTGAACCTCATCCATTGGCCTCAGCCCATCGATCCAGCCTGTCCAGGTCCCTCTGCAGAGCCTCCTGCCCTCCAGCAGATCAACACTCCCGCCCAGCTTGGTGTGGTCTGCTGTTATTGTCCGTCTCAACATAATAACTGCTTTCCTTCCCCTGATGCTGTCAAAAATGTTTGGATGTATTTTACTGTAAGAGCAATAACAGTTATGTGGGGGGGGGAAAGTTGCTGATTAACTCAGTGTTGTGAATAAAGAAAAATAGATGCTTCTGCTAAAAATATCATTACCGTCATTTAAAAATAAGTCACTCAACAACTGTATTTGACACTGAAGAATATTGTACAGGCATGAATATTTTTCTTCTGCTTATATTTCTATGTCAGTCAACAAACAGTGGTATCAAGTAGTGCTAATCAGCTCAAGAGTAGACGTACCTCCTGGGAAGGAATGTCTACATAGAAATAGATGTACACGTAAATCTCCAAATCATGAGTGAAAGATGGGGAGCAGAAGATGCAAGGGTTTGTTAAAACAACAGATGCCTCTCTGGAACAGAGGTTGAACGTATTACTGTATACCAGCACTAAATGAAACCAGGTAATTCAGTTACTAATAAAAACTGTCCTAGAAATAGTGAAATACATTGCTCCTGCCTCAAGCCAACTCTCGGGCTTAACGCCTCATCTTTTCATTTGCCTTAGCATCCATTTTCTCTTTATCATTTCTTTAAATACTGCTGTTTCTAGGAATGTATATAGTAACTCTGCGTGTGATTTAAGAGCATTGGAAGTATCTTCTGTCTGTTTATCATCATTTTAACCCTGTGTTGCAATACTCTCAGCTCCAGGCACATCGTGTCACGTATGGACCTAACAGTTTAGAGGTGGGGCAGGCATTTTCAGTAGCACTTTCTTGAATAACTCAGGATATGTAAGCATATGCTGAAATGGCCACTCTGTGTAACCCCAGACAGGTAACTCCAGCCGCCCCAGTGCTGGGCTTTGCCTGTTTCAGCAGTGGCAGGAACTTGCTGACTGACTTTGCGCTGAAGCTGCTGATGGCCTCTCAGCTCTTGTTTATTGCCTCTTACTGTTAGTGACCTGCAGCACAAAGCCTGCTGCTGCGCTGCTGAGCATGCGCCTGCGCTGCACGTTTAACACAGTTACCAGCGGGATGAGCCATCGACTGATAATTGGGTGTATGTTTTACTGTCTCAGGCTTCCCTTGGTGCTGCTGCCATCCAATGCTGCTCTGCAAGCATGTTACTAATTAATTAAAGAGTGAATTTTGAACAAAGAAACTGGATATTTAAAATTATGGATCAGAACCCACTTCTAGGCACGTAAACAAGTGCAGAAGCAGCCTCAAGGCATAATTCCCTGGGGTACCTGGGAAAATTTTGCCTTTTGAGATTCTTGTAAAAATAATCTTTAGAGCTTGGGTAGTATGCTAAGGTGTTTAGTACTGGGTATGACCTGTATGTTTCAGATTGCTGTGATTGATTTATTAAGTAATGCCATACCAAACCCCAATTATTTTAATATATATTTATATATATGCATACACACACATAAAAATATGTATGAGTTTGTATCTATGTAAGCTCTCTATAAAGAGTATAAACTCTTTAGGAAAAGGGAAGTCAAACTGTATGAAAGAGAAACTAATTTTTTCTCACAAAGATTTTTTTTTTTTTTTTTCCCCCACTATGACAACACTAAGGACCTGAAATATTTTATCTTGTTAAGAGCAATAATTACTATTTTGCCCAAAGGACCTAGACATACACATCAGTTACATTCACAGAGATGTTTCCTTACATGGAAAATAGGCAACAGACCCCTTTTCCCAGGTGAGCACTTCAGGTGCAATAGGTGTTAGCGTGCAGAATCTTCGATGCTATTTTAAAAAAAGGCAACTTTTGTTTATCAGTGACTTTTCATACAACTTACCTTGAACTAGAGAACCAAAGCTTGTGATTATGAACATCGTTTCATGCATGCGTATTTCATATTAATGTGACTCATCTATTTAAAGTAACATAAGTGCAAGTTTAGGTCCCTCAAGTTTCCTTGGAGTTTTGGATCCAGGCATTATCTTGACTCACTTTGAGTCAAAATTTTGAGACATTATTTCATGCAATTTACAGCCAAAATCAGTTTTATTACATCTAAATTTAGGCCATCAGTCATGCAGGTGGGATTAGTAGCAGTTATTTGTTACAAAAATATAGTTATCTCATCACCGTTGTGTTTTCATATGGAAGTTCAAACTGGTTTCTGGATTTGGGTAGTGTCCTGCCTACCGCCTGTCTATAAAGTCTGTATTAAACTTCAGAAATATGAAGGAAGTGGAAAACCGAATGGCCTCAACTTGCCCCTGGAGATTAGAATATTGCTTCCTTACCTCTACAACTCATAACAGTTTTAGGTCATTGTTTTCTAAAATTGCCTTTGAGTAGTAAATCATAAGCACTTTGTTAGACTGCTTTTCAGAAATGTGCAACTATCTTAATTGCCATCTCATTCATGAGAAGACAACTAGAAAGGACCTTATAGACCCAAAGCTGTATGTAAAATATCACATTTGGCAGACTTACAGTACCTCTTCATAAAGTGTAATTTGGATTCTGAAATACTTGTAATATTCTCTCTGGGATACAGGTTTTGGGTGTGGTGGGTTTTTTTTAAGCATTGTACCATATCTACTTTGAAAATGAAGCATGAAAATTTATTTTTAGCATTTGCTGCTAAGTCATCAGAGATGATGATACAGGACAAAGAAGAACAAAGATTCTCTTTGGCAATAGCAGGGAAAAAACCATCCTGCTTCCTGGTTGAGTAAGAAGCTTTCCTCTCCAAACCCTTCTTGAATCCGTTTGCTGGAGCTGACTAGGTTAGAGGAGGAAGAGATCCATTCCTCATCATGCCTGGGTTTTAGGGAACAGTTCAGGTTTTGTGTGTTTCTTTAAAAAAGAAACAAAGCACAAATTGCACGTAGACTGTTCTGTGCTTTGTGGATTTGCTTCTAACCTTGAGCTCCTCAGATGCAAGCTACTGCCACGCAGGAGGAGAGAGCATCGCTCACGCGGTGGTGTGCCTGTGCCTCTGCTGCCCTGGGCCAGCTGCAGCACCAGGATCCAGCTGCTCTTGCAGACTTGCTGGGATCCGGTTGGATTTTTGCCTAGATTCCTTTGAGATTTTGGTTTTCCATAGAGGGATAGCCTCATCTAACACACGACAGTGAAAACTATTGGCTTAGTTCATGCACTAGCCTAACGGAAACACCTCGGAGATGTTTTTCCTTATTGGGAAACTTCTTTCACCCTTTAAGCCCCTCTCAGATAGAATAAAAACTTACCACCTGACACAGATGCATTCTTCTTGGAAGAAAATGTTTTACAATAGGGCTTTAATTAAATGTAAGCAATTCTAAAAATTCAAATGTCATTCTAAAACAGTTTAGTTTCATTTTTTACATCGTCATTGCAATCTTTTTATCTTAATATTTTGACTAAAATGATTGAGAAATAAATCCACCATAAAAATTCTTCAGTCAGCAAAGTTCATCACAGTAGCTGTGTGCTTCAGATATTGCCTTTTGCCTATGGCCCTTTGAGGTCTTACTGTAAATATAATTTACTGATCTGCAGCAGAGTTACTGCTCTTTAAAAAAAAAAAAAAGAAAAAAGGAGAGAGAATATGAAAAGAGAAAGTACAGGGCAGGGATGCAGTCGCAGTCTGCTACAAGACAGGCAGAAGACGGTCTGAAATAAAGCAAAGCACATCAAGGGCATGGCTGCGCGGGCAGCCCGGGCTCCATAGCAACTGCAGCTGCTCCCATCAGGAGGGATACGAGGGTTCTGCTGGGCTTGGGGTTTTTTAAAGCTGCTGCGTGGGTAAGTTGTTCCTGAGTATATATTTGTTTTCAAAATCTTGTTGGCTACAAGCCCATTTGCCAGCGAAGAAAGTAGTCTTTTCTTTCAATCCAGTTAGCAAGAGCGATGATATCGCTGCAAACGGATTGAGCGAGTCTTGCTCAGCCCTTGCAGATCACATCGGCTGGGCTGTGTCTTCCAAATAATTCCACTGGGGAGGAACACAGCTTCTCGTCCTGTGGGGAAGGATGGGGTCTATTTGCATCTTGGGATCTGAAGCATGAGGTGAGGAAAGAAGGAATAGAAATTCCCAACTGGCAGCAAGGCACTAATACTTGTGTTTTCAAAGGCCTGTGATAAAACTTGTTTTCTTTAAAAAAAAATATGGCTGTATGCTAAGAAGTTGTCGAAGTGTGGGTCAAACCAAAATAATTTTTTTTTCTTTTCCTTAACCTGTGCTGTAAAGAGATGCAGGAGGGGAAGAAGGGTAAGACAAGGCAAACTTTGATCACAGAAAAAGTCTAATTAGCTCAAAACAAGATATTTTATTTCCATTTTAAGGATATTGTAACAAAAACAAAGCAGTGGAAATCAGGAGCCAGTCTGCATACAAAATCAATGAGGAAGAAATAGAGATATTAAGCCTTTCCTCCCATCTTTCTCACCCCCTTTCAGAGACGTTACCGTAGTTAGGGTATAATTAGGGTGAACCTGGTGAGATTCTCTCTCCCTGTGGGAGGATTCAGACTGGTGCCTCCCACCGCTTTGAAGGAAGGCCAGTGTATTGACCAGCTTGGGCAGAAACTTTTGCAGCGGGAGCGGGCAGAACAGGCTGCCCAGAGAGCTTGTGCGGTGTCCTCGGGGGTTTTGAGTCTTGCTATTTTAAATTGCGATTCTGTAGTGCTTCAGGCTAATACTGATTTTTTTTTTTTTCCAATTTTTTATTAAGTCTTCACCTTATGTTTCCTTCTGTTTTCTTACTCATTCTCCCATTTAATCCATTCTAAAGCTCTGAACTATACCTTTTATTTCTCACTGTATACTGGTGACTGCATCAGCTCTGGGCCAGTGTTTCTACCTGCAGAGTTGTTTCGATATATAGAAGCTGATGAGAGAGCCAGCAGATTTCTGTGGCTATAGGCAGGTGTTCCATCCGCTGAAGGCAGCGGGTGACACTGCCCGCGCTGCAGCCTGCCCCGGGCAGCACTGGGTGTGTGGCACAGGCTCTGCAGCCCCGCGCCCCCAGCCAGCACTTCCCCTCCCGGTACGGGCCTGTCATCACCAGCGGGCGTCTCTTGTTTTTCTCTTTGAAAAACGACGCTTATAAGCACAAGACCTGTGGCGGTGCAGCTGTACATGGTTTTTTGGTGTTCTCCGTGATAGTGTGCTGGTGTGGACAGATGCTCCTCAAAGGCTTCCTGCTACCCCCCTTGTCCGTCTTTGTGCCCTGTGGCACTGGTGTGTCATCTCTGACACAGTCTTGGATGTGGGTCACAGGGAGAAAGTGCCAACTTTGGAAATACTCCTGGCAGCAGACAGGACCCAGCCCCAGGGCAGCAGCAGAAGTTTTTTGGAAATCCATGGGTCTCGGGGGGGTTGTGAAGTTTTCCTTGCTGCTTTTTTACTCCACATAGTCAACCATGGACTATCCCATGGTGTGTGTGGAGTCAAGGCCCTTTATTAGAATAAATATTTGAAGTTCTCGCTGGCCAAACTATAACCTGCCAAACTATAGCTGATGATCTTTAATATTTTAATGATTTAAACAAATTTATGGCTGCGTGTAAATGTAAAAATTGTATACATATCTTTTCTGCACCAATTTTTGACTGCTGCTGGAGTACCCTGTACTTCAAAAGCCTGATGGTCAGAAGTTTTATAACCCTGAGGACTTTATTAAATCCATGGAGATTTGCAGGGTATGATTGGATTCAGTTGTACCAGCAGTGGAAGAAAAACAAGAAAATCCTTGTATGTAAATGACATCCCCATTCTTGCTTCTAATTAAAAAATTGAAGGGAAAGACTTTATGTAATTAAACTACATGTTTGCTAATTTGTCACAGGCTGAACTCTCAAGCACTTCTCATTTAGATGCTTCTGGAAGTAAACTTTCAGCTTTCATTCTCCATAGTAACGGGCTAATCATTCATCTGAACAATTACACTTATCATAGTTTTAAATTCCAAGGGCCGGGTCTCGGGGAGTGGACAGGGACAGGGCTCCCCCGGTAGTGGTGGAAGCAGGGCTTGGGCTGCAGGCACCCCTCTCTCACGGGCGCTTCCCAATCTCCCTGCGCTGAGCATCGTCCACGAAATCTGGCAGTGATCCCCTGCCCGCAGCACCCAGAGCTGAACGGGGCTGGACCCCTGAAGCCTTTGCTTTCTCTCTTGTGCTTGCTTTTGTGAGTTATTAGCAAAAAGAGTTTATAGTGGCAGTGACAACATCTTTCTTGTCTTTGTTTTAAAGTGAGATAGTAAAAAAAAAAAAAAACCATTGGAAAATAACCCTGGGAAAGAAAAAAAGTCAGTCAGTTCTCTATTGTCTGGTGTAATGGGGAACTGGGACATCTTGGATAAGGAAAATAATCTTGTAGGATCGATACAGTGGCACTGGGAGTGCCCCAGATCCTGCCTGGGAGCTGCTGTGGGTTCCTGGGGCTCAGGGGAGCCCTGTGCATCCCGCAAAGCAGCATCCTCTTGGCAGGGACCGTAGAGGGAGAGGAAAACAAATATGAGGTGAATGGTTATTGGGTTTGTCTCAGAGCTGATGAATGGCTGGCACTAGAGCGGGTCTGGAGCTGTGGATGTTCAGCATTTCTGGAGACAGTTCATTATACCTGAATGCGTGTTGCCATGTGTTGCCTAATGACGAGGTAGGCTGCTTTGGTTAGTGTAAGAGATGGGATTGTACATTGGAATAGGCTTGGGACCTTAAAATATTTATTAGCTTTTTTGTCCCTGAGCTGTTGGGGTTCACAGTTTCTTAACAATGAGAGCAGCAGGTTGCACAGCCGGGGCAGTACACCCTGTACCTGCAGCACTGCCGAGGTACTGCTGCCTTACATAGGCTCGGCCTAGTAGAGAGCGATCTCAGTCTGCACAAATCGTCCAAAATCCTATGCAGAGATTTACATGTGCGGTTTCTCCATGGTTTCGGCAGTGGAGAGCGGAGAGAGGCAGCGGGGTCTGGCCTGTGAGCAGGGGCTGTGGTTGGGGTGAAGAGCTCTTTCCCTACGCACCCCGTTGCCCTGCTGTGTGCCAGGACTTGTGTCCAGCCCCCCACAGAGCACAAGGTGACCGCGGACCCTCCAGCTGATCTGTGCCTGTGGAGGGGCCAGAGGGATGCTCTCCGCGGGCAGAGGCAACAGGGCAGGAACGGAGGCAGCTGCCGTGCTCCCGGGGCGCTTCCCACCCCCGTCAGCCTGCCTGGGGGCTTCTCAGGCAGGAGGCTGTTCTTCCGCCGAGCTTCAGCTGTGTCGCAGATGCTCGCGGATCTAAGGATGTCTGACTAGGAGCAGCATAACTCCTAGGCTAATAATAAGACGCCACCTTTTCTTTTTAATACAGTGTAGATAGACGTTGGGAATTTTTTCCTTCTTGCTCAGCCTGATTCCCATGCAGGCTTGTATTTGATTTTTCCCTAAAGAAACTGTTTCCTATTGTCATAACGTAACCAGATGGGGAGGGTTCAGTGGAAATATCGCAGGAGAGGCTGGCAGAGAAGTGGATCCAGGAAGCAGATCCTCCCCGTAATATTGGCACGGTTTGGTAAGTTCCATCTGAAAAATAAAAAGCAGCTCCCTTTGCTGAGTCACAGCCCCCTCGGAGCTGGAGCTGTGACAAGCCGGGAGACGCCGCGCTGCTGGAGTTGAGGCAAAGGTGAGGAAAGGCTGTCCGGAATCCTCCTCGAGTGCATTTCTTGTCTGAAATGATTTTTAAATCTCATTGAAGTATATTGTAAGTTTAATTCAGTCTGTAGAAGTGTACAGTTACATTCCTGTCTTGCAAGGCTTGGGGTTGCCTGGCTCTTCTAAGGCAAATGCTGGGCAAATCATGGTGGTGGCTCCTTCCCTCTCTGAAGGCACAGCGCAGTCCCGCGTCGGGAAACGGGCTGTGGCTGTCACTGCCTTTGTAGTGGCTTGTTCTGGATGCAGCACGGCATCTTCCCGTGTCCCCTGGCATGGGCAGTAAGCACCGCAGGCCAGGGAAGCCCGTACCTGCCAGGGTGGGGAACAGGAGGGGCAGTAGCACACAGAGGGATCTGCTGCTTTCGTGACTGGAAAGCGTTCTTCTTGAAGGAAAGGGAAATTCTGTTTGTTCTCCTCTGGCAGATCGAACGGTGAGGTGGTGGATAGCCAGGTGCATTGCTTCCTCCACTGCTTATATATATCTTGCAGTAAAGCAGTAACGATTTTCTGTTTGAGCGGCCTCTCGTAGTGTCCCGAGTCTGTTCTGCTTTCCTTGCATTTATAAATCTCTCCATAGCTAAAGCCTGGTACTTTTCCAGGCTTTGCATTGTTGTTTATTTGCTGGAGTTGTAACAGCTTTATTTATACTTGCTTCTACACAGTGTTTCAGTGGTTCAGATGCACAATCAAAGATGGTTTGCTTTCTGAAGCTTTTTCATCTTCTTAAATCTACAGAATCGGGTGTCAAATCCAGAGAACAAGTTTATATGGGGAGGAGGGAATTATGGTGATTGGAGGAAAGTCAGCTAGGTTTCCTTACAACAGAGAAGCTGCAGGTAGTACGGGGACACAGGAGCATTCACTGATCACCATGAAACTGTAGGTTTTGACATTTGAAAGTAATTCTGGTTTTGTTGACATGCTGCTAAGGTATATATTATCTAGACAGAAAAATAATCTTTGGCTGTTATTTCAAATGTATACATGGACATTTAATTTGTGGTCACTTGTAAATCACAATTTTTTTTTTTAAGAATAAGAACATTTCAATAGCAAATATTAAACTTAAGATGCTATGACTGAATATATGTTTTCCATGTACTTTTTAATAGGTTTTTAAAAAGTAAACAAAAAGCTCAGCAGTATCTTTAGGGGCTGTGATTTTGCTGCTGCACGGGTAATCAGCCCCGCTCAAACTTCCTATCGCTGCACAGAGCACCATGGCATGAGCTGACACCCAGTGTGTGCATCAGCGCAGGAGGTGGCAGCGGTGCGTCGGGCTCCTGCTTTCTGCAGGCAGAAGAGCAGCGAGGTGGTCACCCGTCCAGGCCCAGAGCATGTGTTTGGAAAAGCAAACAAACTTTGCTGCGGCTGCTGCACCACGGAAACCTGCACCTCTACTCTTTCTTCCATATAATCTGCAGTTTTGTCCTGCCAGCTCCACTTGCATTCCTCAGCCAGGTCTCTGCCTGGCCTCCGAAATCTCGGAGGGATGCAGTGCATTTCCTGCATCCTTTCCTCCTGTTAGTATCGGCCGGCTCCTCCACTGGGCCTGTGCCTGCTCCCCTCTGCCGAGCTGGTGCTCCCGCTGCTGCTGGCTCTCCTCCCGGCCCCCGTTCCCTCGCCCCTGAGCCCCTGGCCCCCTTTTCCTCTCCTCCTCGCCCAGGCGGGTCCGCTCCCAGGCTGCCTTACCAGGTGTCTGTCCTGTCCCGCTGGCTTTTACACAAAGCAAGATGAAAGAAGAAACCGTGTGATTTCAATACAGCAATTTTAAAAAAAAAGTAAACCAGAAGGGCAAATATTCTCACTAAATGGAAGGGCCAAGACACCTCACTGCTGCAGTCCTCATGCCTGGCCTCGCCCTGCCCAATGTAGTTTGTGCAAGGGAAGTCCGAATGTGAACAAGGAATACAGCGCTGCCGAGCGGGGCAGGGGCCACAAACCGCTTTGTACTTGGCACTACCACCTTCGCTGAAAGTTCATTGAAGACGGAGTTTTTTGATATGTTTTGCTGCTAAAATGAATTTCCTAGCTTTTTTTCTTTTTTTAAACAGCTGGTCAATTTTAGCAAAAGCAAAGGCCGAGCGGTGCATAGGGGCCGTCCTGAAGCTGCCCGCTGCCAGGGCGACTGAGAACGGTGTCTGGGGAAGGGCATGTGGAGCTCAGGGTGGACGGATCTGCATGGCCTGACAGCGCTTGTGTCACGGGGGTGCGCTCTGCTTCCCATTCTGTGGGGCTGTTACGTTCGTAATACATTATTTATTTTATTGTGCCCACTGAGGGGGGGATTTTGTCACTGACTTCAGCAGGAACAGGGTCATAACTTTAATTACACTGCACAAAATTGTTAAGGAAAAAATACTGTCTTGGGCATAGTGTACATATTCTTTATGGCCATGTAAATATTTTAATTCTTTCCTAATTATAGCCTGATTCAGGGCAATGTTGAGGTAAACTTCTGAGCCTGATTCTGTGCACATGGTGTTCTTTTCTGTCAGTGTGTCAAAACAAAATGGGCTTGAAATACCTGTAAACTCTGTTCGTATTCACATTCTCCCCTCTGTCTTGGAGCTCCATGGCCCAAAAGTGAAGTGTGCATTCAGCCTATACTTGGGTCCAACATTTGAGATTTTAGTACAAACATTTTTAAATGCTATTCTGAGTGTTGACACTTGTCTGAATCCGGACGGGGAACTCTGAGGTGATGTCGGTGCTAGTTGGAGGCCAGAAAAGCAACTGATCCAACCCAACAGCAGCTGGGATGCTCCTGTGCTGCTGGATAGCGCAAAGAAGATGTAATGTAATGTTTTTTCTGTTGGGTGATTTAATTGACTACAAGTTTAAAACCAGATGTAGAGACATGTTAGCGCTGTAGCGCACACTTCATGAGAGCTGGGATTAAGGCGAGGCGTTACCAGAAACGAGGACGATCTCGCTGTTCTCCTCATTGCGTCGTGGTTAGACTCTGAGGCTCCACGGTTCTGTTTATAGACTGTGATAAAGCAGAATATTACCCTGCACAGGCTCCACGGACTAAGAGTCAGCTTGGGTCAGAGGGGCCACTGTCCCTCCACACACATCGGAGCTGAACGGGGGGTGGTCGTGCGTCATCCGTGGTGGGTGAGAAGCAGAATTAAGAGTGAAATGATAATCCTGATTGAAACAATGAGGGAGGCTGCAGATGGAGCACCTTGATGAGCTTTGCATTCAGAGTTATTTTCTGGAGAACTCTTGGTTATGTGGGAACAATGCTTTAAAGAAGTGAAGCAACGTGGAAGTGTAATTGTATGCCCAGAACTGTGTAGAAATGATACCTAACTATGAGAAATGAAGCTGTATTTTACTAATTATATGTGGCTGAAAATAAAGTGAAACTGCAGTCATTTTTACTATAGGCCAATTAAAAAAAAAAAAAACCACGAACAGCAACAAACCCTGTGCATACAAAGACAAGTTGTATAATTTTAATGATATTTCTTTTATTTCTTTTAGCATCCTTCCACGGTCAGAGTATGTAAAAGCCGGAACAGATTGGGATCTCCTAAAGCTTTGCCTTTTAGGGATAATGTAGGTGCTATACCTGCAAATTAAGATAGTTCTTTCTTCCATATTCTGCTTTACTGGTCACCTCGGAGAGTTTGTATTGCAGGATGTTTTGTGATCAGTGTAGCAGAGGCTCCATTGCTAACCCCACGTCAGCCCAGGGAATGCTCTGGTTCCTCATTTGTAAAGAATTTGTGCAGTGTATATTCAAAGCCAGGGTTTCAGAGAAATACAGTCCTGCTCTTGACAACACTTGGGAGGCATTTGCAGCAAAACCTGTTGCACTGCTGCTTTAGTTACTGAAACTGAACCCAAGGAGACTACTAGTAGATTTGCTGTTGTACCTTTTATAAACGCTGTTACTGGTCGTGTTGGGACTGGGTGCTGCCAGTTCTGTCGCTGTCGCCCTGCACCTTGTGACTCAGAGTGGCAGCATTTTTCTCCCGCATTGTATTTGGCTTGTGGTGGTTTGACACCAGAAGCAGCAGAATGATGGGGAACTGCTGCCAAGGTTTGTGGTGTGCGATACAAAATGGAAGATTCATCTTTCCACTGGGAAAATCGCGTAACTACCTCCTGCCTATGTCCCATAGGGCGGCTTCTTATTCTTGCATTAGTGTGAAAAAGTAAATGAAACATCCTTTTCGCCTACACAATATCAATCATTTTATAACTGCCTGTTTAATGTCTCTTCAAAAAATTCACAGATCCTGATTCTTTTATTACCTGGTTGTACCTATTATGTTTCTTTTAGATGAATATGAGTGTAATAATGAGTACCTACCACTTACCTTTCTGCAACATTATAATGCTTTTCATCTTATTTCCCATCTCCTGCTATTACAATTTAATATCTTATTTACCTAGCTGCGTACACAACAGATGTCCTCAGTGATGACTTGATCTTTCCTTCTAAATATCTGTGTGTAGGATATGTCAAATTTTATTTTTAAATATAGATTATCTTGTACTTTCCCATATTGAATTTCATGTTGCTTAGTTACCTAATTTTTCTAGTTTGAGGTTATTGTTTTATTTTTTTCTTACTTTTTCTTGTTTTATATTCCTCTATTATTTTGATTGACCTAAACAATCCTCTATTATCTTCAGATTTTGATATTACTCTTTACTTTTTTTTACAGGTCGCTAGCAGAATATCAAACACTGCCAGCCCTAGCTCTGGTCCTTGGAGCTCGCAGCTGTGAATCTCCCCATTTTAGTAGTAATTCTTCCTTTGTTTCTATCCCCCATCCGTGACTAGACTTTCTTACACATCACATTACTACATCTTCTTAAGCAGTTAATTACATAAGCATCCAACCCTTAAGTGTACACTGTGAAACTGAGATTCAGATTTACATTCGCACATTGTTTACACATTTACGTGCAAGGTTTCATTGAGTTCATGTCTGCTAGCCCAAATGCAGCTCACGTTTTAGGCTATGAAACCCTTTTGACTGCTGGCAAGTAGCTATCTGTGTTACTGGTCACAGGAGCATCAGCGCGTCTGCTTGGGCATGGACTTCTCTTATGGCTTTAATGATCTACGTGTATTTGCACAGTTCTTGCATATTTTTTTGTCGAAACTTTAACAAACTCAGCTGAGGCTGCTCTGCTCCAGGGTAACTTATTGCATTATGTTGCATGTCTCCTATCTTTGCAGACGCATGGTTCCACCATGCTCTCTGCCGCTGCTGGAGAGCATGCTTGGCTGCAATGCCAGCAGTTGGTAGGGACACAGACCCCAGCAGGCAGCATTTCTTGTGCCCTCGGGCACCCCGACGGGCTTCTGGCAGACAGAATCCGGTGCCTCCATTCCTAGTGCCGGCTGCTCCCCCCCTTTAAGAGCAATGATCAGCTAGAAAGTCAGAAGCCAGATGGACGCGTCCTCTCAGCTAAAGATCAGTGTAATGCAACCCATGCAAGGAGCAACTTCCTCTGAAGGAGTACGTGCAGAAGGCCAAAAGATTGGAAAATCCTGAATTCAAATCCCCGATTACCCAGATGCCACACTAAACAAGTAGCTAGGAGAGAGCTCCTCTGTAGCTGTTTCCCGTCTGTAAATGGAGATGTGTCTGAGAATGTTTTCCCAGTTCTTTTATATAGCACTTTCCACAATGAAAAGCAAGGCTAGCACTTTTCCAAATCATGTGAACAACTCTGAGAGGGAGATATCTGCACGGGAGGAAGTTCCCCCAAGATAAGACATCAGCAGGCACTGCTGCCAGAAGATGCCACTCGGGAATGAGTGACTTGGCCACAGAAGTGAACTCCAGCAAGTAAATTTTAGTGACACAATAGAGAGCACGAGTAGAAGCAGCTGCTGAGGTTCCCCCTTTTCCTTTTTTTGTTTTTATTCCCCACAATAGAAAAATGAGAGACTTTTCCATTCACTTACGTATCCTGAGATTGCCCCAGTTTTGCCCGTAATGGAACCAGCAAACGGACCTGAACTTCAGCTCTGCAGGTGCCAGCTGATGTTGGTGCCAGCGTGCTGCCCAGGAGTGTCTTGTCCTTTATAATCTCACAGCTGGTAAGCAGCAAAGATCAGGAGAGCTTTCAAAGTTGCTGTTCAGTTTTAGTCAGTCACACAAAACTCTTATGACAGCAGTTATGCAGTTGCTGTTGTGGTAGAGGTTTTTGTGTTTTTTTTAAAAACAATTTGTATATTGGTTCCTGAATGTCCTTTGTAGGCAGGTAGAGGCCACATGAGCCACGTGGTGCTATTGGAGATTTAATCCTCTGTGTACATTTGTCATTCTTGGTCCTGGTAGCAGGAGGCTCTGTAACACGGTATAACTTCTGTTAACTTTCTCATTGTATATACACACACACACTTGGTTTAGATGGTCCACCTTCCGAATTGCTCATTCCAATTATTTTTACATTTTAAAAAAAAATTCCAATTATACTTCTATTTGATGTAATGCTTATTATATATAGTGTAGCATTAGAGGGATCAATTTATGTTATGCTTGTTACGAACTGAAATTGTATCTTGAGTATGATAATGTATACAAACTGTGGTTTTCTGTGAAAGTCAGCCTGTCTTCTGGTTGTTAGCCTTGGTTAAAAGAGCTCTTGTGTTGAAAACAAGATTTTCCCAGAGGAATAGTTCCTTTGCCTTCAAATGTTAAAGCTAGGCTGAAACAACTGTTACCCTTTTATCTCCCATAAAAGCCTGAAATATTTAACAATGGGTCTGTTTTTGCCATGCTGAAAGTCTTAAACCCCCTTACTGATCTGTTCTGTGAAACCACAGAGAAATGGATATCTGCATGCCAGGCAAATTGACTAGAAAGGTTGATACAGCATCTCAAATCAAATCAGCTTTAAAAAATCAGATTATAGCTTAAAAATTCTCAGCCATGTACATCTGGTTAATGCACAGGCACCTGCTAACAGAAATCACTTTGACAAGGTCAGCAGCAGTGAAACACCATCGCATCTGCATACCCTCAACATGGCAGTGACTCAGTTATCAGCCTCACAGACACAAGGGTTTGTTTCATGTCACACCCAGCCTTTCTTGCCCTTCGGTGTGTTATTTCCTACATACCTTCAGCATTTTCCTTCCTACTTGTTGCTTTGCCTGTCCTTTGAGAGACATGAGCTTCGTTGCTGCAAGGTTTTTTAGTATTTCTCTTTCATTATCTGGGAGGGCATTTTGCCCTTAGGATTTTATTCAATCATCTTCCACGGGCTGGGTTGGTTTTGGTTGTTTGTTTTGTTTTTAAATTTTTTTTTAAATCTTTTTAAAAAGTGGGTCTTTTCTTTATAGATTGAAATATGTACTTAACCAGATAAAATTGGAGTACTTCCCCCTTTCTATGTAAGTACTTCTTTGATACTTGTCATGGATTATAGAATCTTTGGTGCTTGCTTTAGAGTTTGCTTCGTAGCGCAAGTGTCAATAGAGTCCTTCTCTATGTACCTCAGTGCCTGGGTCAGACTGTGATTTACAGGAGTGTGTCTGAGTTCTGCTCCCCAAGCTGACAGCTTATTTGCCAAAAAATGGTTAATCAGAATGGGCCCTGTACGTACAATAGCAAATACAAAAACATTATCAAAGGGAGGTTAACTTACTCAGCAGCCATGGCTAAATATGAATTTGCTTTCACATATAAAATTCTTTCAAGGTGGCCATATTTTTCATGGTCATCTGGGAAAAAACTCATCTTATTCAGTGTTATAAGGATTGAGCATTATGCTTAAAACTTTATATAGTGCTTTTCTTCAAAGCACTCAACAAACTCTGCTGTCCTCGTTCTCCTTGACTACTTTTCTGTTTTTTCCTAACACTTCAGCTGTACTAGCCCTTGAGATGAGCGGGCGAGGGGAGGCCCCTCTGACTTGTGTCCGTGTGCGGCTCAAGGGTGTCATCCCTCTGCCCCTAGAAACTGGGACAGATTCTTAGGAAAAGAGCAGCGACCTCGGGATGGCTGGCTGCAGTGAATCATTCTATTTCCAGCTCTGAGGATAAATAATAACTTGTTTATTTTCTAGCATTTATGCTGACACAGCCGTCTCTCATTCCTTTCCCTCTCCATGGCACAAGGAGGGCGCAGGTACGAAGGAGGACCAGCAAGTGTTCCCGGGAGCCTGGCCGAGGCTCTGCTGCTGCCTTCCCCTGCCCAGAGGAGAGCTGCCGGGGACGGTCCCGCTCCTGCGCTGGGGTCTGCAGGGCAGTGCATCGCCTCCCCTGCTCCCGTGCCTCACTGGCACCTCCTCCTCTCCAGCATTTTACACCACTGAGGGTTTGGTCCACCTCTGAAGAGAGAATCTTTTGCTTTTAAATTGAAGCTCTGGAGAAGTGGCTTTTAGGCACTCATTTTTGAGTTCCGAGTATATTAATGACTGGATCATTACAGCGGATGGAAAGTTTCCTGCTGACTTAAGTGGAACTTGGCTCAAGTGCCTCATGCGTAACCCAGTGGAACAGATGGAAAGAGTCTCATTTCAATGGGCCATGGGTGAGGCTGCAAAGGGATACGGCTGTTCCCAACAGCATCGTTCTTCTCTAGCATCCGTATTCCTTGCAGAGATGTGTTCTTTCTAAAGATGTATGGGAGCTCTTGTATGAAGTTGGCTAACAATATTTTTTCCTTTTTTTCCAAATCCTTTTCTGCTTGCTATATTTCTATACTTCTATAGAAATATTTCTATATTTTCTCTTAACATGTATTTTATTCAGTGCATAAATTAAAATGTGCAGTATCAATGAGCTGGGTATTTTGATGTCTTGTTTCTTCATAATGTTTTTTAGCTGTGAAAAGATGCTGCCCATGTGCTGATTATTGGGTGAATTGTGAAATCTGTGAAAACTTATAAAATAATTAGATATGCAGCAGTTCATATTAAACAGTGATCTGGTGTCCCTAAGCATACTAGTGGTAAATTCAATAGCTTTTTCTGATGTTTTTTTTTAAAAAAAAGATTTCTATTGTTTTGTAGCTAAGTGTGTAAGCTAAATACGGCAGTTCTGATGTCCTGAGCAAGATTTACAAATAAGTGAAGGTTTGGTTTGTTTCTTAGTGTGTCTGTTAGTAATTTTAAGCAGAGAATTTGCCCAGAACACATGGGTGAGACACAGAGGTGCTGTAGAGGGAAGCCTTGTCTGGTTGGGCTGCTGACCTATAGCTGGGATGCTCAGGAGGTGTTTCTAGCTGTCATCAAACCTCTGCCTGACTTCAGGTGTGACACCTGGCCCGCCCCGTGCCCAGGATTGTTTTCATTGGGACCCAAGCTGTTCGTATAACTTTGAACTCAGTAAATTCACCGGCTGTAGCTGCCACAGGGCAGTGGGAAGCCCCAGTTCTACAGGAGAACAGTGATCACTTGCTGTAGCTGACGTTAGTGCTACTCCAGCTTAGAACTGCTGTTCTGACTTGTGAAAACCTTGGCTTTTTAACTAAAACTGACAGTAGTAACACACTTCTTTTGTCTTTTTATCTGTGTATGACTTAGACCTCTTAAGAGTGTGTGTGTCTGCAGCTCTTTCCTTTAAGAATACAAAATTTTACGCTATTGTCTTGTTTCTCAATTTGTTATGAGAGATTGTACCAGTACATGGATGAACACCAATAATTAAAAAGCAGGATTTCGCTGAATCCTGCAGAGCTCTGATACATTGAATTGCCAGCTTCCTTCAGGAAGGAATATAAGGCTGAGTTAATAATTCCCAGAGCACATAATAATTTCCAGAACTGTTTTTTATTTCCCTTCCATGTGCTATGATGTTACCATATGATAGAAATCCATGTACCTAAAATAATTCCAGCTAATTGTGTGACAATACATATAAATGACCGTTATGTTCATTACGGTTTTCCCACCCTAGTTCCAGTTCTCATACCTAGTGAGAACACCCAGAATTTAGTGGTGCCCACTTCAAATGTTAAGAAGCCCCACTGTGTGATACTGAGCACCAAATCTTAAGTGACAGTAATATGATATTCTAACAGCTGCTCTTTTCTGAACTCGTTTGTCATCTCCAAATTGGATCTCTCTCTCGGCTTTATCTTCTCTAGCAATGTTCTTGCCAGAAGCTTGCCCAGTGTGAAAAGCAGCATGTTGTCTCTTCAGTTACTGTAATGCAAAAGATCTCCCTTTCACAGAATTTACCTAAAGCTCTCTTGGTCTTTCCCAGGGACCATCTTCCCATCTGAGATCATGCTGGAGGGCTCACACTTGATTCCATGAGATTTTGGACCTCCAGCCGCCACCAGGTCAAGCAGATGTTTGTGGGAGAGGAATGGTGTTAATACCCAGCACTGTCGCCTTCGGTGGGTACTGCAGCCTGTCCCCCTAAAGCATTATCACAATAAATCTCCAACAATCTGTTAGTTTGATCATATTTTTGCTTTCTTTCTAAATCAGTTTATGGGCCAAGGGACATGCTCACTATTAAATAAATGGGCAGAGATGGGCTAAAATTAGGGACGAGAGTCTCAGCACTGTCAAGAAAAGGTTATTTAAACTAGGATATTTAGTAATGAAAAATCAGATTTGAAATAATCTGATCCTCGTTTTTTTCAGGCTGAAGGAGCAGCATTTCATTAGAGCTTGATAGGCATCAAGCCCATCTCCCATATTTTCATTTGGGAGATTATTCGACTTTCCATTCAAATTCTTGTCTGTTGCTGTTACTTGTAAAGTTTTATCTTAGTTTAGAACTGGACACACATCTATTGAGAAATAAAACAAACTGTCAAATAGAAATATCTTTTTTGGATAACCATGGTCAGTCTAAAGAAAGATTCTTCCTCTCAACAGTGTCCTTGCATGCTGCCCAGTTCCTCAAAGCTGAGTTTGATGAGGATGAGTCATTCTGGAAATTAGTCTTAATTCTGAAATCTAAACCACGATGTTTTTGTTGCCCCAGTAGAGTCTGTTATTTTCAAGCTCATTTATAAATTGAATAAATCCAAGAACTGAAAATCTTTTATAACAGTGTTGCAGTTAAATACTGCCTTTTCCACCCTCAAATCCAGCTGTGTTGTGTGTTCATGCAGAAGAGGGCTGGAGAGGTAGTGTTAAATAGTTATTTAGGGATGTTAATAACATGCTTAAAATGTTTCCATAAAGTGCTTTTGGATCATACGATGCCATCTGTGTTACAGTTGATTGTAGTTAATTATACAGGCATGAATTCCTTGGGAAAATGGATGGCATTACTCAAACAGTTTGTTTGTGATCAAGATAATGGAATGACACAATATTAAGCTGATGGAATTAAGTCTGAAATACATTCCTCACTAATAATCCTCCACAAATCAGTGGAATTATTCTGAGTTGCTCCAGTTTAACTGAGAATTTGGATAGGTGTACGATTGTAATATTATTGGAATAACTCCAATGTATTTTTGTACCTTCAGTGTTGTGGAGTATCTGAGAAAAAAGAAAAATTAGCTTCCTACATAACAGCCACTGTTTCTAATTAATTATTTCACCTTCTGCAATTTAGCCATAAAAGATGTAAAAATTGAACAGGTGGCATGCTTAGGTGACATTAAACTTGTGGTGTTAAAATATACATGTTGAGATTTAGTAGCAATTATGTCTTCCAGTACTGAAATTATATTAATCTCTTCTGTTTTACTATAAACCAGTAACTATTCACATAATTGACACCCAGCTATGTTTTGCATTTAAAAAAGCCAACAAACTGTGTAAAACTTATGATGAAAAATCAGTGGATGTGATTTAGATATGTATGCATGTAATGCAAGCAGGTAACTATACACACACGTGGTAAGTCTGCATATAGGAATCTATGTAAGCTACATATGTATAGCTTACAACGTGCAGGATTTTGCTTGGGTTTTGTAAACGTGGTCCACCCATCGATGAGTTAAAGCTAACTATGTTTGAAGGATTAATCTTTGAGGGAAAAATTCAGGTCAGTCAGGATTTGACATGTGTCTGTTAAAGCTGTTGTTGGAATTGATCTAATCCTAAGCAAAACTTTGGCTCCATCTGCAGAGAGTCATTACTGTATGGTGGGGCTTGGGGGGAGGGGGTGTTTGTTATTTTTAATTTAAATCAGATATAATTTCATCAAAGACAAATTTCAGAACTGGGAAACCTTGGTCGGTTGGTTGGGGTTTTTTCCATTACGGAAACTGAGATTTGCTCTAAACCAGCCAACTGTTGGTAAAGGAGCACGTTAACTTTGCAATATGCGTAGCCCACGAGGGATTTGCTAGCATATGGTAGTGCATGGTATTTCTATTTAGAGCGGAAATCTTCAAGACAAGACGCTATTTCCCAGTGGGCTTGGCACTGGATTAAAAGCAGGGCCCTGAACGCGAGCCTCTCGCATTCTGAATGAGTGTCCTGTGTACTCGGGCTTTGCTTACACTGGTGTCTTCTCCTAGTTCTGATGAGAAGTTTTGTTCTGAACCTGAAACTTTCTCAGCAAAAGCGTGCTCAAGATAGATGTGCTCCTTTGGAAGTTTGGGTTGTTACCCACATTTGGTTGTATTTTTTAAAAAAAATATTGTTTTATCAAACTAGTCTCAATGTAATCATTATCTAAACAGCACATAGAAAAAAGTCATCATGGGATGTATACAGGAAATATGCAACATAACCATATGTACCTGACAATACATGTCTTGGCAATTATTTCTTGATCTCAGCGCTTTCAAGACTTGCGACCTGTTTGCTGTATTTTTCCATGTAATTTCCAACAGATTTTCTTTTCCTCACTGAGTGAATAATATACTATTTGTGACAAATATTTGTACAGGAAAAAAACAACAACCACAAAACCAGCACATGATGTGATTCCATTGGCTTAACATAAAATAGCTTCTCAGAGGAAAACTCATTTTCTTACATTCAGATCTATAGACTACTGAAATCCTAAATGAAAAATTGAGATTACTCAGGAAGAGCTTCCCCATATGAGGAAGTGGGAGCTCAGACATAGACAATATTACATTTTCTTTCTATTGTAATATTTTGAGACTCAAAAAGGTTTGTCTAATTAATTACAACAATTTGTCAAAAATAGAAAACAAGAGTGTTCACAAGGCTGTATCATACATTTGAAATTTTCAGTATTTGTAAGAATAGTGTTTTGCTTAAGCTATGTTTTGCTTAAAATATTGGTACTCTGGGTAGAGATTTATTAATTTATTTTTAAGTGCGGTGAAACATTGATTTCAGAAACTACTATCTAGAAAACACATTTTCCAATTAGCCTTGATGTCTGAATTGCAAGTCAGGAGGCAAAAAGAATGATGAGTCGTGCTAAAGGCAGCTTATGATGCATTATTAATGCTATTTTCAATATCAAACATGCCAGGAATCATATGCATAATATATTCTCCCAGAATCGAAAATATGAAGACCCTTCTGTTCTATTAAGATGATGTGTCTTTCAGATGTCCCCCTCTACGTAACTCGTCGGGGGGAGGGGGGGAAGTAGAAATACAAAGGCAACGTAACTGGTTTTATAGGAAATGACTTCTCTGCTCACTACTGACCAGCACTCCGATGACGGTACCCCACTGAGTGGTCTGTTAGCTGTAGGGCCTGGACTTTTTAAGGGTCTGTGGTCAGTTTTGGTGTCTCAGCATTAGCCTCCTGGACTTACTGCACGTTAGCTAGCTGGCGGAGCCGAGCACTGAGCAACCAGGAATGGCAGGTTTGCATTCCCTCGCCAGCAGGACAAACTATCTTTTTGCTGCGTTCTATATCAGCACAATGACGTTGGCTTGGAAACATTTTTTGTGGAAAGTTTTTCTCCCAGTATTTGGGAGAAATATTCTTTTAAGACTGGCATTTGTCCACCAGTCCCCAGATGGCTTTTCTGTGTACAGGCATGCACCAGCAGACACTGCTGTCTCTGTATTACAAGACCGGCACTTTTATTAATACAAATAACTGCTTTCATAGTTCCCAACAATGATGCTTGTCCCATTGCATACACAGAAGCTCATGGTTTTCACTAGAAAGCTGTCTTACTCTGTCCAGTCTGGTTTTGCCATTATTATCCCTGGGAATAACAACCCAGCATACATCAAATGGACTGATGACTCCAAACTGTAAATCCTGTTATGGTCTGCAGGACAGTGAATAAGGGAGTGTGCTTCTGTGTGTATCACCAGTTCTTGAAAATAAAACCATTGCTTTCAGGTTTTTCTCTTTCAATCTGTACAGCAACCTGGCTGTTTGAGAAATTTTGGTCGGGAGCCCTGGCCCAAAATGGTTCTGCAGTTATTTCCCCATGCTGCAGCCCAGGTTGGTGTGATGTATACCTGCAGCCAGAGGCGCGTCTGTGGGTGGCAGAAGGGAGCTGGCGTTCCCTTCTCTCTGGTTTGTGCCCATTCTTGGCAGTATTTTCATCCTCTGTGATGTCCAGCTCCGAGAGATGTGCCATTTAAGGATGAGGAAGCCGCAGCCCTCCGGGCCATGCAGGAATGCCGGGGCAGAAAGGCTCCTGCACCCCCGTGTCCGCTTGCACCCGTCCCGCTGCTTCCTGCACCAGTGTCTTACCCCAAAACCAGAAACTAGTGCTGCCTGGTAGGAGCCGGGCAGGAGGCAAAGCACTCGGTGCGGAGGGCTGAGACCTCCAGAGGAAAGGCAGAGCAGCAGAGGAACTGTCCCACCAGAAACGGTCTGCTCCCAGGGAGTAAATTACCGCTCGTTAGACCACAAGTGAGTGAGTACTTGTCTGCTACCTGCTTTTCTTTTGTTTATCTCTCCTGCAGCTTTCTTCAGCATGGAAAAAACAGTGATAAGTGAGTGGTGCGTATAATGTTTATTGAAGCTTTTATTCTCTGATATGATGTCTCTGTGGTAAATACCAATAATGGTTGCTTTTTGCTGGTTTTGCCTTCAAAATCAGTGTCCTTGCAGGTGAACAGCAAGAATGATTATATTTCTTGGTTTACCAGCAATAAATCAACCTGGTCAATAATAATATATGCTGCTCACACTGCATTTTAATGTTTTCATATTTAGAAGTTCAAGAGCCTGTAGGCTTCATTAGTTTAAGTTTTCATAATGCCTTTGAAACCAATGAAGTTTCATGAATGTAGATTATCTAAAGATCTTTGTATTGTTACTAATCATTCATTAATTTGCATAGAATACAGTAAAATTACAGGTAAACCACTGAAGTGAGCATTTGTAACACTGAAGCTCCTCAGTCCTAGGCTGACTGTCCTTCCCCCTCATCCCCCAGGAAGGACAGTCGGGTCTGTAAGCACCGAGGCGTTTGGTTCCTGTCTTGCTGGGAGGGGAAACGGGAGCCCCCTGGGCCCCGGTCGGGACCCCAGCGAGGGGGGGGCACCTCCTTTTCTGTCATTCTCGAGCGTGTGCCTTTTCCGCTTCAGGAGGGACGTGCAGGCCATCTCTGCTAGCTGGGCCTGAGCTTTGATGTATCCAGGAACAAACCCAGTTGTAGCATCACTGATGGGCACTGCCACTTCTTGACCAGCACTTCCATCCCCACGGGTTTCTAAATGCATGTGGAAAGGCTACCACAGCCACCGCCTCCGCAGGCTCCTTCCCGCTCCAAATCAGCAAATCTACAACTAACGTTTTTGCCTTGAGAAAGGAGGAATGTACTCCTTTCTTGCAGGTCTTCCTCTGAGAAACCTTCCCTGCCTCCTCCACAGGTTTTTGGAAACACAGCGTGCAGAGCAGTTTTTCATTGTTCTGCAGATCTCGTTGCTGTTAGTGTGTTTTTCCAGACAGACCATTACCAAGGCTGATCAAATTCCTATTATCTGGATCTCTTAATCCTTGGATGTTATTCTTGGCTACATTCAAGTTTTATCATTATGTCCCTTTTCATCCTTAAAGATTTAATTGAAAGTGTCCTCAGCTAATTTCTGTGTAGTTCTTTTTGAAGCAGTCTTATTACTTTAAGTACTGGCAAGGGAGCTGATTTTTCTCTGGGAAAATCTCATTAAGGCTTCAGCATTCCAGCCTGGAAGACGTTTCTGATGTCAGCCCCTTCGCCCATACCGTGCCGACGGGAGCCTGTAGGATCTGAAAGTCAGTGCTGTCCCCTTTCCTTTGTCACCTCAGACTTACCATGGGACACGTAGACATGAGCGCCACAGCTGAGCTTGCAGAGGAGAAACTCTCCTGGCACTGATGTCTGGGGGGAAGAATGCCGGATACAGGCGCTGGCTTTGGCTAGTGAAGCCTTAGCCAAGCTTGGCTGTGGGTTGGCAACTGCAGCCTCTGGCAGGCGTTCAGCTCACTGCACTTGGGCTGCTTTTATGGGACA
Organism: Pelecanoides urinatrix; assembly: GCA_013400755.1. NCBI lineage: Eukaryota > Metazoa > Chordata > Aves > Procellariiformes > Procellariidae > Pelecanoides > Pelecanoides urinatrix. Next base: position 439,452 of record VZTQ01002791.1, on the reverse strand, counting down.
GCAGGGAACACCTTGCTGATAATATTTCAGATCATCTTTAAAGGTTTGGTAGGCCTGTCCAGAGCAAACATTGCAATACAAGCCTTCTTGAAATACGCTAAATAATTTTAAATTTTATTTTTTAGTAGAGAAAAATCAGATTTAGGCAGCTGTTTGGCATGAAATGTGTCAACTCATACAGTTAAACCTTGGTAACATTTTTAACAAAATTTAAAAGCTAAAACACTGAAAGTATGAGGACACATGGTGCTCTAAAATTACCTCAGACATAATTCCCACCAAACAAACTGTGCTTAGAAACCAGTAGGTCCCCAGCTCTGCAGGGGCGTGCCAGGGCAGAGTGCTCCTCTGCACGATGCTCCTGGGAGACTCTCTGAGACACTACCAGCACGTGGTAGCGAAATGGTTGATCTTCTGCTGCTTGGATTCACAGCCTGGGGAGCGTGTGCGCAGGGCATCTGACTGCTCTGCACGGTTACCATGCGCTGTCGCCCAGAAAATCAGCTGCTGGGCTTGTACTGCTCCTGGCACGCCTCTAATAACATTTCTGCCTTTCAGCTTACTTGTATCAATTCCTTAGTTTTATTTTCTGTAAGCAAACAAACAAAAACTCTTGTAGCCCTTGTCTGTCAAAAATAATCATTCTGATTTAAATTACTTTCACAAATCCCTGAATTTCATTCAAATTATTATTTGTCTGACATTCACATGCAAGCAGTTAAAAGCTTGTATTATNTGGTTGGACTTGATGATCTTAAAGGTCCTTTCCAACCTAAATGATTCTATGATTCTCATTTCCTCAGGTTGTGAAACCTGACTCCACCTGCTGCATCTATCACTGTAACATATCGTTTAAGAAAATAATTGTAATATGCACAAATGCTTCATTCATCACAGTGGGTAGAATTCAGTGCCCCATTTTTTTATCTATAAAGAAAGAGGGTTTTTTTAAGACCTCCATTGTAGAACAATCACTGATGTAGTGCATCTTCTTACACAAAGAAACAAGAATCTTAAATGCTAAGAACATCTACTCCTGTTCATAGGTTTTTCAGGCAATATCTATAAAATTGTATTTATTTCTATTTCTTTGACCAACCAAACACTTTTTTTTTTTTTTTAAATCAAAACTTCAAGGTTACGAAGTCAAGCCTGACTGAGAAACAGCAGAATTAAGACTGTTTGCATGACCTTGGTTTGGTCAACTAATATCAGGAATTTTATTTTTCCCCCTCACTTTTTTCTCTAAGTCTCAGCCTCCCCACTCTGACCCAGTGTAGATTTGTAGTGACTGCTTGTCCTACTTATTTCCTTGGCTCTCAGCAGCTTTGCCCAAACTCCAACCACTTCTCCCAGATGCTCTCAGCCTTCTCCCAGCTTCATATCCCGTTTATATATCCCCCGAGGTGGCTGCCTCCCTCTGCTCTTTTCTCCCTAATGGATGCAGGTTTTTGCTTTTAGAATTCAAATCAGACTGTTCTATCATTATCATTTTATTGTACTATTATTATATTGTTATTTTACTATTATTATGTACTGTTATTTAATTACTACAGCTTCCCTGAACTGTTAAGCCTCTTTACTCATGCTTGGACAGGGAATAGTGCTGCTCTGTTGTGATTTTGACTATGAGTCAGGATGAATAAACCAATGCATTGAAGGTCATCATCCAAAAAGATTATCCACATTAATAAGGTTAGTATTAACAAGATTGGAAATATTTTCCCAAATTTGAGCTTTTTTGTGTGTTTTTATAGTATAACTTAAACAGATCTTTAAAACAAGGATTTACTTCAAACTAGAAATGTAATGACAGTTAAAAATGAATCCCACTAAGTTTCTAAACTGAGAAATACACGTAATCTGTTCAGGATATAGTTTTATCCAAGCAAGTCAAAGCTTTCCAGTGAAAAATTTTTTCATTAGATTTTACATTCTTCTGTAACTTCACATGTTGTTGTAAAATTCCCAATCCGTTCTGCTCTTTGCTCCGAAACAATGAAACTGTGTTGTCCTCGTCCTTGGGTCAGAAGTTGGCCCAAGTCTTGTCTGAGAACTTTGTTGAAAGACAGAGTCTTTACACCACTGGATTTCACACCTCCTCTCTCACTGCAGTCTTTAGGATCATCCAATTCTCTGAATATTGTTTTGATCCTCCTCTTTGCTGATGGTGTTTCCCCATTTTGCATTACTATGAGCATGTAACTTTTGCATGAGCTTGTTAGCTGGTCCTCTAGGCGTTTCATTCATTATTTCACTCCCATTAATTTTATTCATAGACAATTATAAAATAAACTTCGATAGTTTTGTCTAGAGAAGCAGAGGCAACTGTTTCTTTGTGTGTGTTGCTGTTTATCTTTTAAATAGGAATGAACTGGGTTTTCACAGCCATAGTCTGTATCCACAGACTGAAAAATTGCATGGGATAATTACCAAGGAATTTGTGCAGTAGCGTGGGCTTTGACAAAGTAAAGTTGTTATAAGAGAAGATCCTTCAGAAAGTATACAAAGTGTGAAAGAAACATTAGGGAAACACCCGTCTTTTGGGACAGAGCAGACAGTACCTACGTTCCACTGCTCCGGAGCTAAACAAAGCCTCCAGGACACAGGGTTTTGCCCAGAATTTCTTGCTATCCTCAGGTTTCTATTAAATTAAATCTGTTCATGCTATTGCATCAACAGCTCTAAGAAATTAATCAAACGAAGAAAGGACAACCTGTGATACATTCAGTCAAGCTCACCTCTGTGTAGACAACTCACAGATCACAGAGATTTAATTTGATGTGGTGAATAGTTTAATTATTTATTTTTACATAGAACTCTGATAGATTTTTCTGAACCATGGGATGGATGCAGCATAAAAATGGCATTAACAGATAAAAAAATACCATCTTTCTCCCTACTTTTATCTGTCTTTGTCTCTTTGGAGTGAGTTTGTGTCTTGCTCTTAGGCTCCCTATGCCTGACAGTCATACTAAGCTAGAATATGTTTTTGCAAGGGTACGAGTTTTCAATAACTCTTATACTCTTTCCTTAATAGTATTGATTATAAAGGACCTTTGAGTTTCATTGATAATACGATGTTCTGAATTTGGCATGGTCTCTACAGACTTTAATTCCAGAATGTTGCTGTTTATTCTTGGGCAAAATCTCTGTTGGAGAATTTTGAAATAAAAATTAACAAATGCATGTAGCTTTTAGCACTGTACTTAATATTATATGTTTTGTGGACAAATCTGAAGTTATCATTGTCAATTGTGTATGTTGTATAGTTTATGAGTGTGTTGGGATTAATGGGTAGACATAGAGTGCAAACTATATTAATATATGAATTCTGTGAATTCTGTGAACTTTTGCCCGGTTCTCCACTCTTCAAGAGAATGAATTTGCTTGTCTCAGTTTCATTTGCGTAGATTTGACTCAAAACCTCTTAGTGTGACTAGAACTCCTACATTGTTATCAGACTTAGATAAACCTATATAGAACTTAATTGCTGTTTTGATGATGCACTGCACACTCATGTATAGAAAGCTTCTGTTGCCTTTGGGTAATTTCTTCTTGCTTCTGTACCTTCTTTACTTTTTTTTCACTTTTATTATTTACATCATGAATATCTGAAAAGTATTTGTAGAAAACCAAACATTGTTTTTCTTAAGACTTTTTTTTTAAGTAACATAAAAGTATTCTGCTTATACTGAAAATAGTTTTCCCAGCTGCTGCTGTCTGCAAGCTGTGACAGTGCCAGGAGATGGACATCCCTCCTGAACATCCACATCCTCTGCACTGTGTGAATTCCAGTGCAAATGAAGTGACAGAAAATGTTTACAGTTTGTGATTTCAATGTTTTGCTCTATACAGGTGTAATACAAAATATTATTACACCTGACAATATGTCTAGCTCTTACTTAATCCAGGGAAGAGCCACTTTAGCTGGCTGACACGTACCTCATGCTTTCTAGAAATGTCTTGTGTTCTCACCATGCGTTTGGTGGGTATCGCATCGCCTACCCACCTCCGGTGCTCTGACAGTGCTTATGTGATTTCCCTCCTTCCAGGCAAGTAAGAAAATGTAGTGGGCCGGAGGCAAGGACGAGAAGCCCCGAGCGAGCGCTGGGACGAGGGCCTCCGGGCGGGACTCCCCTCCCTGCCGCGCGGCCTCACCATGTCCAAGAAGGGAGCCAGCAGCCGAGCTAGGGGGGAGAAGCCGGACGCCTTGGCCGCCTTGCAGGCTGCCAATGAAGAGCTCAGGGCCAAGCTCACCGACATCCAGATAGAGCTCCAGCAAGAAAAGAGTAAGGTGTGCATCTTTTCCTTTCCTTCCCCCATTAATTAAAATAAAGGTAGTCTGCTGTTTCTGACTGCTAACCGCTCTTCGGCCCACTTGTAGCTGACTTGTACGTGACTTCGACAATAAATCGTCAGAGTGTATGCACCAGGAACTAGCCTTCTGTGGGAAACAGAAGGCAACCCCTTTATTGCAGATTTTTAAATTGTTCTCCTTGTATTTATAACATGAATAGGGGAGAAAAGATCACTGAAGGCAAGGGTGCTTCGGCAGTGTAGCTCTCAGTGGGAAAGCCAAGCAGGGAGGATGGCCAGTCCCTGGGCAAGCAGGACTCAGCTGCGGGCAGCACGCTTGCTTCCACCATCCAGGAAGAAATGAAGTTGAAAAATCGCATAACTAAATGCCAGCAAAAGATCTGGAAAAACAAACATCTGCTCAAAGCAGATGGCATACTCGTAGTGGTGGGCTGAAAGCTGTCCACGTCCTTTGTTTCTCTCACTAGAACTTTTTCTAGTAAATATTTACCTTTTACGAGGATGTCTGCATTGAGGGTTTTGAATGCAATTTTGGGTTATTCAGAAATTCTCTTTGCTTATTATTCTCTTTCACATTTACACTAATTTAATTTGGCTTTTATGGTCAAAATCCTTCAAACTGGCTGCATACAATTTTCAGATGTGCAGTAATAGGCCTCAGCTCTGCCTCCCCTTGTGATTGCCAAAGTTTAAGGAGCCGCAGTTTTATCCTGAGCCTTGGAGAGAGCGGCAGCCAATGCAGCTTGAGCATCAACTTTAAGAGCTTTTAGCTGTAGCCTTCAGACCACTTCTCAGTGAGGGCATGAAAAATTTATTTGCTTTTCCATAATCTCCCAAATTAGTTTCCACTGAAAAACTTTGGGGTTTTTTGTTCCAGAATGCTATTAGAGACATGCATTATCATGCCAGGGACAGAATGATATTCTGCATTTTTCCATTAATTTGCACCATTATCAAGCATTGTAGACTATGAATCTAATTTTTAAGGAAGCTTGTAAGGGGGTATGTATATATATATTTAAATAGAACACCTATTAATCCTTTTGTTGTTAAGCAGCATTTGCAGTTTTAAGACTGAGGATCCTGTTTTCCTTCCCCTTGTCCTCCCCAGTCCTTTTGATACAACACTTCTCATCATGGCTCCTCTTGAGTTCGTGGTATGGTTTTAAATTGAAATATCATTTGACCCTTCTGTGATCAGATACAGTTAGTTATCTGTAATGTATAATTCATTGCTGAAAAAGCATCCGATAAAATGCAATTGTTTGGAGCTTCACAGTAGCTTGCACAGAGCTTTTTCTGTCTTGCATATGCATGTGCGCACAGCGCAGTTTGGATCTGCATGCCAAAATATTGGCTTAGCATCTGGTTTCTCACGTATGCTTTTGGGGATGCAGTGTAACAGGATCTGCAGATATCCAGCTGAAAAATGAAGTAAGGACTCAGACTTACTCCACGAGATACTGGCTAATTCCTAAATGTGTATTATCTTAAATATTAGTTTGTTTCTAACAACTACTACACACACGTTAGGCTAGTTTCTGAGCATATGCTTCCCACAGTGTATGGATATTGTTGGCTAGTTCAGTTGGGTTTGGGGCTTCTTGCATAACTTTATGATACTTATTTATGTTGTGTTAACTCGTGCTCTTTAGGGCACTGAATTGGGCAAATTAAAGAATCAGTAGGATTGCAAGGCATTATTATTTAATTATAAAAATAGAATGTGATGCTAAAATCAGCTTTGGTGCCTAGACTTTTATCCTCAATATCAATAATTTGCAAAATGACAATGATACATTTTTGTTTCACTTTTTCTAAATATGCAGATATTTCTGCTTATGCTGATCTACCGTGAAAGAAAAGTCTTTTCTACAAATTTGTCAGGGTTCTTTTTCTTATTTTCACAAATTACTTTGCCCTTAGAAGACTTCTCAAAGTTCTCTGTAATGTCACAGCTTTTTCTTTACATGTGCATGGTTTGGTTCTGCCCTGTTCTCATTTGTGAGGCAGGCTTAGGCGTGTTCTTAACAAGGAAACCTTATTGTGTCAACTGGGGACGAAAAATGCATCTTTAGTAAAGAGAATTGACCTGAACACTTTTTCCCAATAAGCACTTCAGTAATTAATTACAATGTAGGGAATATCCATTTCTTAATTTTAGCATTTAAATATGTGCACAGGCTGTTCCGATAAACATTACAGGACAGAAAAGACAGAGCAAACAGACGTGCACTCCCTGCCTCGGAATAAACCTCCCCAAAGGAGAGGGTCAGCTATGCAAACACTGAAAATGCTACTGCAAATGTGTGCTGGGAATATCTTCTAGTGCAATACCTGCCATTGTGCAGCAACCACTTCAATAAAAAGCTGAGGTGGGTCGTTTTTCCCCTAAGACACATGATTCTCCTTTGTACCCCAGAAAATCTCTCATAACCTAACTCTGTCGGCTCCCTGGTGTGTATGCACAAATGCAACCTCCCAAGCAGGGATGTATAGTCAGTAGTGCGATGGATACAACCATAGAGAGTAAGCTGTACGTTAGTGCCTCACTAAGGGCAGTGGTTCATAGCCATCGCCACCCAGGGGACAGGTTGTACCTTAGTCGTTGTCGCTGTTGATTGATTTTGATTATGTGGAGCTGCAGTGGCTACACCAATGACAAGGTGAACACTTACTGGTGCTTCTGGAGAGAGGGTGCGTCTGCCAGGGCTAAGACAGAGTTGTGCCCAAAGTATTTGTAGTAGATTTAGAATCACATTTACAACCCCGAGTCCTCCTGACTGCGTTGCTAGATCAGCTGCGTTACTGAAGATCCCCACAGGTACCTGCCAAACCTTGAGTCCAATGACAACTGTGACAGTGCATGGAAAGTATTTGCCATAAATTGCAAAAAACCTTTTCCCTGTGAAAATGTTTTACAGGGCTTTGTAATGTGTATTTTCTTAACACAAAATGTTTCAAGAGAGGAAATCACTCTTTTGTAAGTCTACAGCATGCAGTCTGTGCGGCAGAGCTCAGTGACCCTAGTTTTACCTGGAACCTCCTTAAGAAAGGGATGTTTAATATGTAATAAAGTATTAGATCATAAAGAATCAATAAAATGCCAAATGTGTAGGTCTGCGTGTGGTAATGCTAACTCACCAGGTTGGGCTTTTGCTCTAAGGCACAGACAATACAATCTTAAGGTCTAATATTGTGAAGTGTTCCATACCATTCTTAGATAATATCGTAACTTGTACTAATCACTGTTGATTAAAAATACTTTTTTGATTTTCCTTGTAGGTCAGCAAGTTAGAAAGAGAGAAAAATCAGGAAGTTAAGCAGATCAAAGAGCACGAACAGCATAAAAGTACAGTGGTGGTAACGGAGCTCAAAGTCAAACTTCATGAAGAGAAAATGAAGGAGCTCCAAGCTGTTCGAGAAGCACTTTTGAGACAGCATGAAGCTGAACTACTTAGAGTAATAAAAATTAAAGATAATGAAATCCAGAGACTACAGGTCCTTCTCAATGCTGTACGCGATGGGGCTCCTGATAAGGTGAAAACGGTGCTGCTCACGGAGGCGAAGGAGGAAGCCAAGAAGGGGTTTGAAGTTGAGAAAATAAAAATGCAGCAAGAAATTTCAGAGCTGAAGGGGGCTAAGAAACAAGTGGAAGAGGCTTTAACTATGGTCATCCAAGCTGACAAAATTAAAGCAGCGGAGATAAGGAGCGTGTATCACCTGCATCAAGAGGAAATCAGCAGAATTAAGAGGGAGTGTGAGAGAGAAATTCGTAGACTGGTACGTGTTGCTATCTGCATCTATGTTTTTACTAACACTTATGTTATTGATAGCAAGTAAATGAAAGTTCAGTGCTGGACTCAGATGAATGGATAAGGATGGGCATTCAAACAGAAGCTTGCTTCAAATCGGTTTTACATTTACCAGTAGAGATGTCAAAAATTTTTTTGAAAACGATTAGGATGTTTTGTAAGGAACTTGTTTATCCATGTCACTGCCTATTAATATTGTTCAGATTTCAGATATCAGGAAGAGGCCTTGGGTTACCAGCTGGTTAAGGGACTTCTACAAAACAGTTATGTTTCTTGGCCCGTGCCTCTATTTCCGCACCATTGTTCCTTGCTGATCCACCTTGGTCCCTCCCTTTCCCTGCCTTTGCTAGTTCCCGTAAACATCACATAATGAGCTTTACACAATCCCAAAATGCTCTCTCTTCTGCATCCCATAGTGAGTCCTATACCCTGTAGGCAGTGACCCCCTTCACTCTGCAAGGCGTTCAGGAAGGGGTTCCTCCCTGTGACCCACCTCGGTGGCTTTCCCCCAGGACAGGCACTGGTGCTCTTCCTTTGGTGGCCCCGCGAGCAGCGACTCAGCAGGCTCCCGACCTCAGTATGTTACTGGGATCCCTCACCCATCATTGCTCGTCTGATCCTCACTGGGTCTTTGTGTGTGCTGATCAGCCTTCAATCACCTGATCGAACCATTTGAGTCTCAGGTGCAACAGCGTGACTCTCAAAGGCAATAGCTACATACTTCTGGCTTCGGAGCGTTCCTCCAGTGTGTTTGGAAACTTGTGGAGAGATTAAATTGGATCATGTTGCTTGGGAAAGGGGAGAACTCCCTGCGGGAGGGAGCTCCTTCCAAGAGGGAAGCCTTTGCGTGAGAGCCTGGCAGGCCACCAACACTGTCCGTGTTGTAGGACGATTTCTTCTCCATTGCCATCTCGGACACTTGCCTTACGATTCAGAGAGTCTTATGAGTGCACAGCTAATTTGCAGGACCGTATCCCTTAACTGTTGCTGCCATTCCCAAGGACATGGGAACAAATGTAACTTCCATACTCTCATGATGCATATTTTGGGTCTTGTCTTAGTGTTTATTTGAAGTAACCATCTTTTTGTGTTTGCCATGCTTTTTTACAGCATTCAGTGTCTCAGTATAAACTCATCCATGTCTCTTCTCAGTCATTATCCCTTGACTATTATCCGAATCCTAAAAAAAAATTAAAAATGCATAATCAGCTTGCAGACTGGCCCCAAGTCAAAGCATGGCAGTGTAGCCGTGCTTCAATGAACGCCCTGCAGAACCAACCCACCACAGAGTTGGTACAGCATCGTCTGTGTCCTAACGAACCAAAGTGACTGACAGCGACTGACACACTGTGCACTGCTCCGTTAGTCGGTGGAGCATTGCGTACCCTTTATGTAGCCACCCCTCCTCTCAGACTTTAGGCTGTTAAGGTTTTTTTCCCTTCATAGATTATTTTATTTTTATGAAGAGGATATTAAAATAATTTATAACCAACTGATCTGTTGATACTGTTCAAATATCCTGCAGTGTAAGTACTTTCTTCTCTAAACATACATTACTAGATGCATTGATTTAATACATCAGAATGAAAGGATGGCTAATGTACGTCCTAAACAAACTTGCTGCATTACATGAAAAGTCCACGCTAATGGCCTCTAATGTAGAAGCTATAAAATAAATATGTTCTTAGTTATAAGGAACAGAGTGGTTTGAGGTTGTTTCCTAAATTGCCTTTGAAAATCAAACTTTTTTTTAATTCCTGCTTGAAAGAATCAGATTATCTAACTGTAGTAATTAAATTACATGATGCCATCGTTTTACCAAGCCCTGAGTGCTTCCTGAATGACTTTAAGTACTCTCAGCTCCATTGACTCGACCGTAATTGATTTCAGTGGGAGCTGTTGGCTCCTGGCACCTTGCAGGGGAGGGCCCTGCCATTTCAGGGGGGAACGGCTGGTGCCACGTCATATGATAAAAGCTCTCCTCTCTATGAAAACGAGGCAATTCTCACTTAAACTGTTACTGAAAACTAGTGCTTTTTCCCCTTTTTAAGATACGGGCCACCAATAAAGCGCACTCATTGAGCCTCACTGGGGTTGCAATGAGATAGAGAGAAACGCAGAATAGCCCGACGTGAGTGGGTCCGTCCTTCCAGTGGAGCGATGGGGTTGCACCTTCGTGTAACGGCTGTGGCAGACATCCAGCCCTGAATGGTTAATGGATTCAATCAGGATTTTAAAAGCTCCGTGATTCATGTACAATGCATTATTTAGCCATTTTAACCAAGGGGGGGGGAAGTAACCTTCGAGCAAATTATTATTTCACACCAAAAAAATACTGCTTTTTTTGTTTAGTCAGAATAGAAGAAGACAAGTTGTACTCATTCATGTTTAGCTTTGTAATGATGTGAAGTCCTTTAACAGAAAGTAATTTTTTGGAGTTTTTTATCTCTGATAGGTACGGTTTTTCATTTCTAAATCAAGTACACCTGTGCAGGCTTAGCTTATGGCAAATACTTCCATAGTCAAAGATTGATTTTAAAAGGTGAGTTAGTACTAGTCTATTATTCTCCTTTCAAATTAAAACGAGGGTTTTTTGTTTATTGGACAGACAGGAATACATTTGTTGATGTCTTTCTTTAGACTTTTGGAAAAATATTAGATGGCCTTTAAAGTAACAGATGTGGTAGGAAGATATAACATTAGGCAAAAAGGAACTGTACAGCCATCAAGTTTACTTCAAGCAAGTTTATGTTGGTCTTCAGCACCATCCTCTTTTGCCAAGGGAGATGCAGGGTTATTTTGAAAGCCTGAGCATATATACCAGCTCTAACATGAACCTTTCCGTTTTGTTGACTTACTACAACTTTGAATGCAGTCAAATTGTCGCATCAAGACAAACCCAGTGCCAGTGAATGAACTTTGTCCTCACCAGGTTTCTAAGGGGAATCCCTGCATTTTTGCCCTCTTCCAGAAGAGACCTTGGAGAAGGCACAGCTGCACTGCAGCCTGTCAAACCAGCGGTACCTGCCTGTGTGCTGGACTCATCTCCAGCAGCAAAGCTAAATCCAAAATATTCTTGTGGTCAAAAGGAGACTTCCAAACACAACTGCAAGCTGGGGCAATAGAGGGGCAATATTTGCAGGTGGTAATTTTGGTGGTTTTGCACTACAGGCAGGCAGAGGCTTGCAGATTGTAACAGCTAACAAGGTGTAATCTCTCTTTAGAAACAGTTCCTGCTTAGTATTACCAAATAAAAATTCTAGCTATTTATTCTAGTTATTTTTCAGGTGCCTATTATTTTTCAGGATAACTATTACTCATTGATGCCAATGGCTTTGGACTAATCCTATACAGCAGAGCTGATCATCTTTCAGTTCTCTTAACAGCATAGGAAAGGAAATAACGTGTTTTGCAAAAGTGTATGTTCAGACTATTCTGGCCTCGTGGTTTCTGTTTGCACATATGGTTTGTGCTGTCTGTGTCTGCAAAGTCTGAGTGTGACGCTCTCCAGAGAAGTACAACTAACCCAGTTAAGCTATAGCTGGCTCAGAAGCTTACGAAATGTTAATGTAAAAGATGAAAGTCCCTTGCAGATGGTAACAAGTAAGTATGGCAACGACCTTCTTCCTAAAGAATTTCTAATTTTAGTAAACTTTTTTTAAATTTTAATTTGTGCATTTGAAAACAGCTTAAAATGCTGCACAAATGTATTTAATTACATTTGTATGTCTCCCACTAATAACAGCACACCCTGTGTTAGTGTGTGCACATCCAGGGAAAACAGCCCTTCAGTCAGGAGAATTCCCTGAGATTAACTGGCCTTGAATTTTGCTTATGGGGACTAAAATTCAATGTGGTAAAGAGCTTTTAAATTTTACTTAAAGGTAGATTGGTCAGAAAGGTGAAGTGCTGAACAGCAACGGCCACTGCAGCCTCCCTCCCTCCTGTCTTGTTTATAAGGTGACTAAAACAGAAATCAGAAAAACTGAAGAAATGAGATTTGTTAGAGACTGGAAAGTGTTTATTTTCAATTTAAGAAACTTTGATTGATGATGACTACCAAAAGGTTTAATAACCTGCTCTGATAGTTCATGTCAGACCATTGTACACTGAGACCTTCATGGCTGCCTTATGGTAATCCAACACCACAGACAAAGAGGAGATCAATCTTTTCAGTATCCCTCTGAACCTCTATGTTTACAGGCACTTCCCTGAGATTTCTTGGTTAGGCAGTGGTAAATTAGTGAAGATGTGTCATTTAGAGGATGATATCAGACAAAAAGTGTAGGAAGCTGACTTTTTAAATATTAATTTCGTTGGTGATTGATTTAGTCTTTATCTTCTCCTTTTTATTCCCTTATATGGTGAAAAAATACCATATTTGGTATTGTAAAGGTATCTCAGCAGTTATCCTGTACTGAAAGGTAGACAAATTATTCAAGGTGAATAATTCCTTCTTGCAAATGTGGACTTTTCCCACCATTTGTGGTTTGAACCTCATTTACAACAGTATTTCTTCCAACTAAACCTGGACTACTGAAGGAATTTGTTGTATATTAAAAACTATGCAACATTACTCCTACATTTTGGAGGATCAATAAGCCACCTAGTTCTGAGTTGTTCCTTTGGTGTCTTGCAGTCCAGTTTTTAAAAACGTTTTTCTCTGTGGTCCTAAACAAGGAGCCTACTCTCTTCTGTGCTGTAACCACGTCGTTGTTGTGCTACAACACACCTAACACCGGGCTTGGGGCTCATCTACGTCTGGAAGCACTTTGAAACTGTTGGCAGTGGATCTAAGGTTTCTGCTTTCAGCACTGTAGGTCTGAGACACCACACACTTCATTTTATGGCATTTACCAGTGGCACTGAATAGTTACACTGTCCTGAGCGTGTCCTGAGCGTGAGGAAAGTATGATGTGTGTTTGAAGGCAGAGCAAAAGAGGGGAATGCAAAACAGGACAAGTGTGGGAAAAATCTTTGAATCTTTCTTTATGCATGATTATTTCTCCCATCCAATGTACTTTACTCTTCAACTATAGTATTACATTTAATTCTGTTAGAATTTTTGTTACAAACTGTCCAAGTATCTAGCAATTTGATATGAGAGTCTTTACATATAACGCTACCAATTCTGTGTACTGCAATTCACACCTCACACTCTGAAAGGAACCAGTTTTCACAAACAAAAGCCTTTAGTCACCTAGCGAAAGAAATTTTTTGGTTACTTATAGCCTGAGTGGGGCAGCAAATTACAATTTCACCTGCACCACTTAACCTTTCTATGCCTAACAGCCTGACACTGCATCTCTCAACATCATTCCAGTGATTTCAGTGGAATTACGGTGATTTGCAGGATGATAATAAGGGTTCAAACCCTGCCCATCAGTGTCAGTCCTTTCGGCCAGTGAAGCTGCCGGCAAGGCAGCCACAGCGCTCAGGTCCGAGAGCCCGTTCCCGGGGAAGTGTCGGGAGCCGGTGCGATCCCAGGGGAGCCGTGCCCGGCCCCGCGCCATGGGCTGCTCTGCTAGAGGAGCGGATTGCCGTGTCGCCAGGTCCCAGGTAGTACATGACTGTGTGTAACCGCTGCTGTAGCATGCTAACTGTCTGGAGATGGGCATATTGCATTTACTGGGCGTGTTATAAACACTTTCTGTTTGGTTAAGTATAACTGGAATTTAATCAGTCTGAAATAGAATCGTTCTTTGGCCAAAGTTGGTCTCTTCTCCCAAGTAACAGCGATAGAACAAGAGGAAACGGCCTCAAGTTGTGCCAAGGGAGGTTTAGGTTGGACATTAGGTGAAAATTCTTTCCTGCAAGAGTGGTCAGGCCTTGGCCCAGGCTGCCCAGGGCAGTGGTGGAGTCCCCATCCCTGGAGGGATTTAAAAGACGTGTAGATGAGGCGCTTGGGGACATGGTTTAGTGGGCATGGGGGGGTTGGGTTGGCGGTTGGACTCGATGACCTTAGAGGTCTTTTCCAACCTTAGTGATTCTATGATTCTATGAAAATCACATTGCAGAATTAAGTTTTTGGTAATGTATATCACACATGTCCTTGTTTAACTGAAAACATCATCTCCTCTCATGTCTGACCATTTACAAGGTTACTGGAACAATGATCGTACACCGCTGACAGTGATCATCTTTTTATGAGGATTAGTTCTGGAAGAAGATGTGAGAGAAGTGTCCTGGGTGACCCTGGGAGGTACCACTGCACGGCTGATGAACCGCGGCTACTGCTGTCCTGCAGGACAGTGGTGCTGGGGCTGTGCTGACAGCTTCCAGGCACAGGTGATGGCTGCCAGTCTGTAAGCGTTGCTTAATTGCTTCAGAAGAAGCAATGGGATAGCCATAGGTTTTTTTTCTAATGCCATCTAATGACAACTCTTAAAAATCCATGCAACGTGCGAGATTCAGGAAATTCAGAGACTAGAGAGTGTATTTTCACCTTACAGCTGGGCCAAGCTGAGCACACGAGGCTACCAAAGCCCCCAGTTGTGCTCCCCGCAGCATTGTGCCCACCCCACCTCTCCTGCACTGGGCCATGGACGCACAAGGTGAGCCAGTCCAGTAAGCTGCCGTGGCAGAAAATTAACAATGAAAGTGAAAAAGAAGGGTTTTCCCATGGATTGATATGATGAGCCAACATCTCCTATCATATGACCTAGCACTAGCGTAGGATTTGGGAGGGAGAGGCAGGGTGTGGGACCACCTCTTCTGCTGGGGGTTTGCTCTTGTGTCATAGCTTAACTGCAACGAGAAATTATCCTCTTGAGGAGCTGCCGCTCCGTTTCGTCAGCACGAAACGCTCTCAGCTTTCATCTCTTCCCTCAACGATAAGGGAGCATCAGTTTCTGGCCCCGCTCTGCCAAGAGGATCAGTAAAACGGGCTGGGGTGATCCTGGGAGCCACAGCGTGGGTGTGGGAGTGACACGAGTGGCTGTGAGGAGCATTTTGCTCTTCTAAAAATACATCATGTACTTTGCAATGTGCAGCTTATTATTGCAATATACGTTGTAATGCATATTGTAACAAGATGTTACAATACTGTGAGAGGTGATTACACTTTGCATTCTGTTTATCATCTGTACTGAAATAGGGAGAATTTTCCTTCATCAGGAAAAAAAGAAACCTCAGCTTGTTCCTGCATTGTATCAGTTGTGTTCCCATCATTTGCAATGGTGGGAATCAATGCGGATTTGGTGCCTATGACAGCCTGGCTTAGATGTGTAAGCGCGTGAGCAGAGTTTAAATGCCTTGGGTTAGGAACATTAACAAGTCAGCAGTATCACTCTGCAGGTGTGCTACTGCCACCCCCCCAGGCTACCTGTAAAACATAAATCATAGTAGTTGATATAAATGTGCGGTATCAGAACAGCAGCTTGAGTTATTCTTGTAGAGTATTTGGCAAAAACTGGTTAACTTAATCTAGCTGGCTGTTGCTGGTGAGCGACATATATCACCAGACCAAAGGGGCAATTGCTTTTATTTCTTTGAGAGCCTTAAGGAAAACGATAGGAAAATGGAGAGGGAAGGTGAACGTGAGCACCACTGCGCACGGGGCAGACATGCCCTTCCGCCAGCCTGTGTATGTGAACCCCGTCTTTTGGGGGGGGGCTCACACCGGGGGGCAACCCTGTCTCCTCTCATCTGGGCCTTCTGTTGTCAGCCTGGGTGATGGGGGCCTGGCAGCCCCCTCTGCTCCCGAGGGCCGAGCCCTGGGGCAGGTCTCCTCACATGTCCTAATTGCTGGCTCTGACACCGTGCCCGTGGGGACGTGCGTTTGTCATGTAACAGCTCCAGCTGGAAAGGGGCTTCTTGTCTGCATTTAGAACCGCTGCCGACGAACGACTGGCTTGTATCCGCCAGGCACTGGTAGCTTCAAAGGCGGATTTCTGGGGCGTGCGGATGTGCTCCTGATGGTGTCTGTGAATTTGCAGAGCGGCAAAGGTCCCGGGAACATCACAAGGAGAAATTCTCCAACCAGGGAACCTACCTGTTGATTTTACAATCACAATGGAAATAATATATTTAAAAAGAATCACATGGCTTAAAACCAGCTGCATGTCAGACCGTGATAGGCAATTGCACTGGGTAGCCCAAGGAGCGAATAACAAATTTAACTTTGCATGGGATTATGTTTGCATAATTGGCATCAGCTGTGCTCATGGGCTGGTTATTAATTAGCACTCCCACATAAATATTAATCCCGAGTCAAGGCAGCCTGCTAGAACTAAGGTGGGAATATCCATGCACGGCGCGGGGCGTCCTCTCAGGTGGTTGGATGCTGCGCTCCTGCGCGCACTGACGCCCTTCGGTGCCTGAAGCCATCAGACACGCGGGTGGGGAGCGGCCCCGCCGTCCCGCACCCACCGCGGGATGAGGCCGCGTGCGGCAGCCTGCTGGGGTGCACGCCTAGGGACCGGTGCCTCTTCCCGTGAGTGCAAGTCGCTTCTTTTCTTTGCGTTTTCTTAACGTTACTAACGCTAGGAAGAAATGTGCTAAATAATATTTTTTCAGTCAAATGCTTCCTTCAATTTGTTCTATTTCTACAACGTTGCTATTTAATAATGGGCTGCAAACGTCAAACTGTTATGCATATTTCATGAACGTGAATTTAATCCTATGAGGGGAAATGTGAATATTGATGTTTCCTTTGTTGTTTATGAGGATCATGTTTAGGGTTTTTTTCTGGAAAACAAACCATTAGTGAAATACTGTGAAATCTTTTGTATTTTCTCCAGTTTCTTTGTTCCTCCTAATTTAAAGTGTTGCCTATGTTGTAACATGTCTTTGTTTTCATATAAATTGGGGTCAATTACCAAATATTCTGCTTATTTTAAACAAATAATCATTTGATGATGTTTTACCTTTTCATCTGTACATCCATTTAGATTTCTACCCGATTAGGTATTTAGCAGAAGGACCTCAGGGGACATGTCTTTGTTTCATTCAAAGTTAGCAGACCGTTGCCTTAATGGAAATTGTTGGAAGCACCTTTAATAAAATGGCATCCAAAGTACAGCTGATTTGCTCCATTTTACTAAAAGAAACTACATTTTGCATGACCTTGAAACACGGTTTCCACGCAGGTATTTTCGGGTTGTCCTATGTTGTCTTTTGGCATTGGCTCTTCCCCAGGGACAATGTGGGATCTCTTTGGGTTTGTAGCTCAGTTCTTCCTCCCTGCAGCTACCGAAGGGCAGGACGGCCCCGGAGTGCGGCCCCTCGGGGAGCACCTTGGCTCTCGGCTACGGCTGGAGCTGGAACCACGGAGCTTCCTGGGTGCGTGAGGGCGATGGGTGATGGTGCACCTCGCCTGGCCTGGGTCCGGACGCAGCCTCCGCAGCGGAGGGACATCGTGTCCCAACCCGCTGTGTCCTCTCCTGCACAATTCATTTCACAGCTGTAAGCTGTAATCAACCCCTCCACCCAGACACACCTAATGGGAGCAATTTCCTGATACCCTTGCTGGGAGTGTGTAAACTGCCATCCCTTGCTTTTTCCCCGGGTGGGCCATTTTTGCAGTTATTGGAAACAAAGTATTTTGAGTGATCTGTTAATTCACAATGTCATTTTTTTCCAGGTTTACAGACAAAGCTATCAAAGACAAAAGTATCAAATGCAGTTCTCACAAGGCAAAATGTTCTTATTTCAAGCAGGCCACATTTTAAAAACTGATTATTTAAATTAAATGTGTGAAGTCTCGAAAACTTATGCCAAAAATCTCATGCATGTATGGTCTCTGAAACCAGATCAACAGACCTTTTAGGGGATGTATATGATTTCTTTCTTTCCATAGAATCATTAACTGTAAGCACATTTGGCAACCCTGTGGCATGTGAGCGTAATTAATACTTTATATTCATGTATAATATATGTGTATGCAATCCAGCTGGGAAGAGCCTGAGATTCTGTTGCAGTGCTGTGCACCGCTGCAGACACAGAAGAAGATTTTGGGCTGTGCTCAGTAATTTTTCGTTATTAGGCAGGGCAGAGGCCACCTCGTCTAAACTCCCCAAACAGACTCTAAGGGTCTGATCCTGGCGTAAGCCACGGCACGTGCACCCAGAGCCACCCCTCTGGCCCCGGCACAGCCCTGAGCGCAGCACTGCGCACGGGTGAACGTGGCTCAGCCCCGTAGGGAGGGAGGCTTTAATTTCACATTAGCATTCGGAAAAAATATCCAGAAAATATTCCTGGGGCACCTGCAAATTCAGCATGCCCGATCGCACGGAGATGAGCTCGGCTCTCTGAACTCGGCGAGAACAGTGCAGGCAAATGGGAAAGGAGAGCATTAGCGATAGCTGGGCATTTGTCATTTAAGCACTTTATGATTTTGCATCATGTTTATTATGCATAAGTAAAACCTTTCATGGAAAGGGGATAATTAAATAAATTGGTTACACGGGAGGGAGACTTTTGGGAAAAGAATTTTAAAAATTTACATTCCTTCTATATTTTGAAAATTAAAAGAATATTCAGGTTTTAATATTTTTCTTTTAAAATTATGAGTCCAGATTTTCAAAAGGTGATGTCCAAGCAAAATGCTGCGAAAATCATTGAAATGTTTGAGTGAACTAATCCAAATTGTGATATGAATATTGGGTTTTAATTTTTTTTAAGATATTCTGAAATGGTACTAAGAATATAAGTTATTTCCCAATCATTTATTCCTGCTGAAAAAAGAGATTTTATCTTGTGTGGCCTCCAAAAGAAGAATAATATTCATGAGTTGGTTAAGAGATTCAATTCATATGTTCACTGTCAAATATTTGTTGCTGTTCTATTTCCAAGAGAACATTGTTGTATTTTTCATGTCGAGGGGTGTTGGCTCTGTGCAACTGTTCTCTGGCTGCATTTGGGGTCATAAGATGCTCTGTTGTTGTCAAGCCGCTGCCTGCCTGTGTGATTGTGTTCTGTTCTCCTTGTAGATGGAGGAGATTAAATTTAAAGACAGAGCAGTCTACGTGCTGGAGAGAGAGTTAGGGGTTCAAGCCGGGCATGCTCAGAGACTGCAGCTCCAAAAGGAGGCTTTAGATGAACAACTTTCCCAGATCAAAGAGTCTGATCGGCATCTGAGCAGCCCCAAGCGGGAACTTCCTTATGCAAGTGGTGCAGGAGACGCTTCAGATCATTCGGGAAGCCCCGTAAGCACTTTCACGTGGTTTCACCTACACAAACGAGCAGACAGAGTGACAAAATGGCACAAAGTGACAGAATCTTGATGAGTGCACCCTCGAGCAACAGCTTTCCCATAGCCGTGCAGGGGAACCCCCAAGGCACCGATTTCTTGCTCTCGTTCGTTAGCCAAACCTTTAAGATTTCAAATCAAAGCTTGTTATGGGAGAGCTTTTGCTTTTTTGTGGTTTTGTTTCCTGGTTTGTTTGGTCTGGTCTTGTCAGCAGGGTGAATTTTTTCTGTTCTTTTTCTCTTCCTTTTCCTCACTGTACCATACTTCTGCCACCTGACCTTAATTTGACAGTTTGACACAATTTTGCCAACAAATGATGCAAATGCATTTCTAACCAAGTAATGTATGTGTGCTAGCTTTTGGAACTGCAGCAGTGGATTTTGTGAGCAGATGTACAAGGCCAGTTTACAAAGGGAAATGGGGGAAGATAATCGGTGCGTGAAAGCGTGGGAATCCCGCAGTCCTCCTGGAACACCGCTGCGAGCTGGGGTTTTCGTGCTGCTAAGTGCTCTCGCTTTCAGTGGACCAGAAAGTGAATTAAACACCTGTTAACTTATTCTCTCCTGTTTCCTTTCTACAATGCAATATCCAGAACATAAAATTTTAGTCACCCTTTCACAATGGCTTTTTTAATATAACTATGGCACCTTTCCGCTTTTGCCTTAATTTGCTAATATTAAAAAAACCTCAATTAACTGACCTCATATATCTGACGTATGCAAATTTTCATCATTGCTGATTCTCATCAAGATTTCTTTTGCAACAGCCTTAATTTTCTCAGTAGAAGTGTAAATACTTGTACATGAGCAAACCAATCAATTTTATTCTTTGTCCCAAGCCTCTCCTGCACCTGTTGAATGAGGAACCCTCCCAAAAGTGCCACCAGCACTATGGACACTAATTTGCTTGTTTCAATTTGTACTCAACTTCTGCCAAACATCAGAACAAGTCCTAGAGAAGGGGGGAAAGTCTGTCACATTTGTGAATACATGTAATTTCTCTCTGATTCTGAATAAGAATATGTCTACCTATATTTCTATTCATTTATAATTTGATTTAAGCATTTTCACTCAGATAAAGTGCTACCCCTTTGGCTTTACGAGTGACCCTTTAGAACCCAATAAGGGCCACAGCTTTATGGAAGAGGAGCTTATGCAATGGTATAATTGCATGGATTTTCCCAATTTGTACTTCAGTATTTTTAATATCATTTTCTTATAACAAAGTCCTCAGAGTGGGTGATGTGTCTGAAGCACTCAGTTCAACAGTGGCATACATTGGAAACATTGCCTTAATTTTTGATGTTTTCTTTTCTATTTCCAAGTTTACCATTTGTGACTTTGTATTTGCATATACATACTTTGCATTTGCATACTTTGTTACATTTTCACTCCTAACTTTCTGTTGGTCTCATCCTGCAGTTTTCAGTGGTCAGATAGGTTGCATAGGTTACACTCTGCTGTATAATGTTTTGAAATGTTTGGTTGCATAGGTTACACTCTGCTGTATAATGTTTTGAAATGTTTGGATTTGGGATTAAAAAAAAGTTTGAGCTTTGAAAAATATTGATATTGCGTGTACACTTATGAACAGTTATTTGCAGTTGATCTTTGTTTTAGGAACAGCAGTTGGATGAAAAGGATGCCCGGCGTTTCCAACTTAAAATCGCTGAGCTGAGTGCCATCATCAGGAAGCTGGAGGACCGGAACGCGCTGCTGTCGGAGGAGAGAAATGAGCTGGTGAGTGCAGCAGCGAAGCGCGGCGATGACCGCTTGTGAATGCGCTGCCGTGGCCATGCCTTACCCCCAAAATATCAAAATATTTTCCCCTGTGCCACTTTGAAATCATTGCAGGAGTAGCTGGCTCTTCCTTATGCTCTCTATTTGGTGGTATGCCACATTACACTCATCTCTGCTTATATAACAATGAATTTTTAAGATGGCATTAGCTGGAATTATTTTTATTTATTTGTTTAAATAAATAAATTCCCCACATGGTATGCTTGTTGCACAGACTGAATACCTCATGAAGAAGGAATGATCTGCTTCCCAATGGCAGATATCAAGAATTTTTGATCAATGCTGCTTTGCATTAGGAGAAAATACCGCTAGTGTGATAGTTAAAGAAAATGATTAATATATTTGATGAAAAATAACAGCTCCAGAGGTGTTCATTCTCTCTTTATCTTTCAGTTAAAACGTCTTAGAGAAGCTGAAAGTCAGTATAAGCCCATTTTGGACAAAAATAAACGCCTTAGTAGGAAAAATGAAGAATTGTCACATGCCTTACGTCGAATGGAAAATAAATTAAAATTTGTAACACAGGAAAATATAGCTATGGTAAGTCTCTGTGCGCTCCAGAAAGAACATGTAATTTAGTACTCACAGAGCTGATGAAGTCAGGCATCATCCCAAACTTGCATGTTCGATAGGAAACTTTCCCCCTTCCAGTGCTTGCTGAGATGTTCTGCAGTGCACTACTGAATGGTTTGTGACTTGAACAAGTTTTGTTTTACATAAAATGTTTTATTTTAGCTTTAAAAAAAATAGCTCTGAAGAAAAGAAATTGCGTGAGCTTTGCACATTTTGGTCAGGCTGCTCAGTCACTGGCTGCTCAGCTTCCACGTGAGCACAAATCACTCCGCTTCACCTTTGACTTTTGTACCAGAATCACCTCGTACTCCCTAGGAAATCTGCACTTGTGACTCTCTTCCCATTTTTTCAGTTGAATATTGTTAGTGGGTGACAGCCAGTAGCACGTAGCTGTGGCATTGCATGAATGTAAGAGGGCTGGGGCCATCCCTGTGGCTGCCGCAGCTCCGGCACTGCTGCAGATCAAAACTGATGAGAGGAACCCAGAGGGAAGCGACGTTGGTCGCAGCTCTCTGAATTCCTTCTCCACCCAGAGCAGGCCACACAGCTCTTGGCATAACTAAAGAGCAGGTTCAGCTAAGCTGCTCCTAGCCCCTCTCTTTGGTACGATGGCCCCCCCATGCCTGCTGTCCTCCCCGGTGACTGCGAGCTTCCCATGGCAGTCTGAGGAGCAGGAACACCCGGGATGTTTGCGGTCTAGCTGTATCGCCCAGCAAAAGGGGAGCAGGATAGCTGCCAGAACAGCCGTTAGATCAGATGCATCACCAGCTGTAAGGGGAAGGGTTCTGTACTGTCCTTTGGCAAAGCCTTCTGATAATTTCCTGTTCTGCCCTATGGGTTTCTTTTAGAGGCAAAGATCTGGAACAATAAGGAGACCAAGCTCTTTAAATGACCTTGACCACAGCCAGGAAGAAAGGGAAGTTGATTTCCTGAGACTACAAGTTATTGAACAGCAAAATATCATTGATGAACTCTCCAAGGTAAGAAATAATACTGCCACTCTCATGTGAGATCAACTAAGGCCATAGCAGACGAACAGGAAGGCTAAGCAAGGGCTGCTTGGGGTTCTGTGAGCTAATGGGCATAGCTTGCATCAGTGGAACATGGTAGGCATTTCTATGATTACTAGTAATTGAACTGAATATAAATTATCTGTGGCATAGTATTTGGAAAAATCCTTTCAATCTACTTTGCACTTGCATGACAGAACCATTGCAGCACGTCCAGTAGATATGCTGATGGCCAGATCCTGCACCTGCGAGAGAAAATGTCAGAGCTCCTTTAGCTGGCGACAGCATCAGGGCTAAAGATTGCTGTGTGAAAGGGGGGTGTTCTGCACTGTTGTGTTTAGGTTTTTGCTTCTTTGTTAACATGTTCTCAGTCTTTGGAAAGAGAAAATACTGACATCATAATACTCCTCAAGAAAATACCTTCTGGTTCATTTTTTTATTGTTTTTTTGTTTGGTGTTTTTTTTTTAAGTCTGTACACTTACTGACATTATTTCATTCTTTTTCATTAGACACTGGAAACTGCTGGTTATGTGAGGAGTGTCATGGTAAGAATGACGTTAACTTCATCCTCATCTTTGTATGCTTTAAATTGCTGTTCATGAAAAGCATGCAGGGTATAATAATATTTATTATCACTTACATCTTCATTCAGGCAGCAAGCTAACACAGTGTTTTTCTCAGCGAAGCTGTTGTCAAAGGCCGTGTCAGCAGAAGTTGTTCACCAGAGAAAAATATAGTGATAGTGGAGAGGAAATCTCTGGTGAGAGAGGAAAGCTTTTTTTTCGCCATTAGGATGACCTCAGAGGCAAAGGCCAGCGTGGTCACCCTGTCCTGACGGCTGATAGCGAGTATCCTCCATCTCTGGCACAGCTCTGCCATGTTGGAGTTGCATTTTTTTTTAGGGTCTGATTACCACTAGCTTTGTCTCGCATGTTCTCAGTCACTGTCCTTGCCTGACTCGTCGCTTTGTTATTATCGGTAAAAATTTTGTGAAGTTAAGATCCTTAGAGAAGTCAGCTGAGACTGAAAGTGCTGAGTTCAGTCTCTGTTTTGTGTAGTTGGGCTGTTACCTGTGTGCACCTTCCAGAGGGCACTAACAGCCACGGCACCCAGAGCCAAGGGCAGGAGTTGCTTCTCGCCCTGGACAGAGAGCCCGTCTGCCGGGGAAGAGCCCTAGCAGGGCCGGAATGCGCGTGCTTGCTCCGGAGCAGTGCTGAAATGAGGCCTAAGCTGCAGTGTGTTGTGTTGGTTATAATCAGCTTTCTTCTTCTATTTTCATTTTCATGAATATAAAGAGCAATTGCTACTTGTATACGGCAAACTTGGAAGATGTTGAAATAAAACTAATATTTGACTGATGAAAACATGGTTATTTTATTTTGAGGCAGTGGCCAGCACTGACATCACTGTTTCTTGATTGCCTAATGACTACCAGTACTGACATAATTAATTTAAGTAACAGCTCTCTGAAAAAAACTAATGTATGTATCTGATTCTTTCAGGAACGTGATAAGCTGTTAAGATATAGGAAGCAAAGGAAAAAAATGACAAGAATTCCCAAGGTAAAAAAACAAGTTTGTATCATAACTGATGTACCATGCTGATGGGCATGCTGGCTTCCCGGGGTGCTCCCAGCACCTCAAAGCCATGCGGGGGGACGCCCTCCTCAAAGGTCTAGAAACGGGTCCTAATCTTAAATTTGGGTTCAAGGACGTTCATAGACAGTAGTGGGATAATTCTGACAAGATCTGGTAGGGGTAGGGGAACCATTTGCATTGCATGTTACAAGCGTTAGCATGCTCTGCGGTTACCCTGAGCAGTTTTGATGTCCCGTGGGACTTCCGTGGTATGTGATTGTCTTAAGATGAGGCAGATTTTGTGAATTAACACATCTCAAAATGATCTTTTAATGGCACTGCCTGAAAACATATGTAGGTTGTAAATAATTCATAATGAAGTTTAGTAACGTGCAAAAATTGCTGGTGACAAGGAGCAATGGTTAGAGCTCAGGGAAAAAGAAAATGTTAGTTATGGAATACTTGGCAGGATGTTAATATAAATATTAACACTGTAACGACATCATAAAGTATAATGTCAGGGACCTGAGAGTACGCTGTGCTCTACATATGAACAATTAAGGTGGTGATGAAGCTAATGAATCCATAAACAACGAGTTGCAGTTAATGTGAGATAACTCCTTAATTCCTGTCACCCTGCAAATGGCAACCAGGCTTTGAAGGAGAGTTACATTTTGTCTCCTTCAAAAGTTATCCACTGCAAATGAAAAAAAAAAAGCCAAAATCTAGATATGTTTTTTGTAAATCAACAATTAAACATATCTTTAAAACTCTGTTTGAAATGTCATCTTTGACTTTCAAGCATTTAACAATAAATCTTTTTTTACCAGCACTACCCTCATTCTTTTAAACAGAAAGAAGATTTGAGTGGAAAAATGGATTTCTTCAAACTGTAAAAACATTGCTGTGGTTATTAACTTCAAATTTTCAGGCAGAATATTTCTTGAAAATCTAACTTTTCACGTGACAGTTGTGGTAATGGCAGGAGGGACATCGTGGTGATGACAATGGATTAACAAAGACATTTTGATGCACAACTCCCACCTCACGCTGAGACGAACACACAAAGAAGTGAAAAGGGTGATCTGCCTTAGCTAGGAAAATCACGAGGAAAATACATTAAAAAAAGGTGGGGGCTTTGAGGTTGCCTTTCATACCTAATAACAAATACAACAATTCCGTGATATGAAGTTTTAGCTATTGTTAGAGCATTACCATTGGGGTGAAAAAGCTTTACGGAATACATGTAAAGAACTGGGTGGTTTTTCAAAAACCAATAGAGTGAAAATTACCAATAATCTGGAATTCAGGCTCCTCCAAAGGTGACGTGTTCCTATACTACAAAGGCACAGGGTTTAGCCATGCGTCCAAAGTTGTTGCTCTTCCCCCTATGCCGTCGGGCTGGCGCAGCCGATGGCACCGCTGCCGCGCGGCACGGCTGCGCCCACTGACACCTTGTCTCTGTCAGAAGCCGGTTGTGGAGACATTTTTCGGCTACGATGAAGAAGCTTCCTTGGAGTCTGATGGTTCCTCTATCTCATATCAAACTGACCGGACAGATCAAACCCCGTGCACTCCCGAAGATGACTTGGAAGAGGTATTCATCAAAAATATGTGTTATTTTGTTTTGAAACCTCACTACTAATTTTTAATGAAATTCCTGGTCTATTATATCATTCATCACCTCTGACCAGAAAATTAAAAATTTACGTTAAATTTAATACTGTGCATGTTGGTTAATATCTCTGGATCTCAAGTCTTCAGTAATTTCACAACTTTTAGCCAAGCTGGAAATATTATATCCTAAGAATATTAGATTTATAATGGGTTTCTAGGTTAGGGTCTAAAAAGACTGAGAAGTTGGACAACCCTAGGAAGATCTGTTCACGCTGAGATTTACTGCAGGTTTATGGACATGTAGTTTGGTTCTATTTGTCATTTTGACCTCAGCACAGAGTGCAGCCTTAAGCGATAAGGTTTGTGTTTCTGGGAGGAGGAGTAAGCAGTCACATAAAGCACCAGTCTCCAGAGGAAAGGCTGTCTCCTCACCAGTATATTGAGGTCGTGACTTTTCTGGAGGCTCTGAATGCAGAGTGCACAAAGGTAGCTGGTAATACAAATAAAAGTGATTATTCCTGGTGTTTTGCAGGGCTTCTTTACAAATGCATTCCCGAGCGTGTGCCAGATCACTGTGCCATTACACGTTTCTGGGTTTAACAAGAATCTTGTAATAAACAAAAAATTGCTAATAATGACTTGCAGCCTTTTATGGTATGGCTGCAGTTTTTCATCTGTCATTTCACCTGTTTCATGGGTTGTAATTAGATCTGTTAAAAGGGAACCTAAAGAATTTCTATCTCCATCATAAAAGATACATGACTGGTTACCAGGTATGTGCTGCACTGCAGGGAATCTGAATGTATTTTTATATGTATGAGCCTATTTTTTTTTCATTCCTCTATTGATATTTTTCTCCCTGTTCAGATAGTATGAAGTTTATGCATGCAACCAGCTGTATAATTTCATTTCATGTTGGGTGAATTATTCCGATAAACCTGACATGAAAGCATTCAATGCTGGATATTGTAAGGAAAGTGAAGAAGAAGCGCTCTTTTCATGTTGATGTCATCACTTCTACAAGTATTAACTCTAGATTAGTGTTTTAATAATTGAGTGGGACTGTCAGGCTTGGCTTATTCTCCAGTTTGGAAACCTTTTGTTGTTTCAAGAAAATTGTATTTTCACCTTTAAATGTGATGACTTTGCCTGTTACAGTAATAAAGGGTAATTCAGTCATTAGTATGTTAGATGGCAAGATTTTATCTTTCCAAAGTGGGGGGAATTATCTTTTTTTTTTTTTCCTTGCATTTTCTTGAAGTAAGTGTATGCAAGAGATGTTTAAGGGACAAAAGAGAAATAGTCTGAGGGCACATAAACAAGATCCTTAGTACTGTGCTTCCCAAATTGCATTTTGAAAGTAGTAATTTTGGCACTTGAGAAAGCAAACGTAACCCACTCTTATAATATCTTTTACTTTCATTGCAGAAAAGCAACTGGTGCAATGCATATTTGTTTTTAATTCCAGGGCATGGCCAAGGAAGAGACAGAACTGCGGTTTCGGCAGCTAACGATGGAGTACCAGGCTCTGCAACGAGCATACGCCCTATTGCAAGAACAGGTCGGAGGAACATTGGATGCAGAACGAGAAGTTAAGGTCTAAATGGCTTATATTACATGAAAATAAAGGATTGTAACTGTATGGGGGTTTCCGATTGTAGTTGCTCAGGTTGTTTCCAAGCTAAACTGGGGTCATCCAGCCCTCCAGCATGCTGCCGCTGGGAGTGCAGGGCAGGGGACTCCGCTGGGCTGGCTGCCAAGGTGGGCTCCGGGATCGCTAACTCCAGCCAGCTTGTCCGGCAACCCCCATGAAGTGCTGGTTGGCTGGAGGAACCACCATTACTACGGTTTAGTTTTTTCACCTCTAATCAGTTTAAGAGAAATTCAGAGAGACTTTTTATGGGAAATCCTTAAAATTAAGCTCTTTTTTAATAAAAATCTAGGACAGATAGCCTTAAATATATAATACTTGGTATTTAATTCCTTCTGGATTCTGTAAGATTACATGATTCCTCATAAAATGTTTAGAAGGCTTATAGCTGAAATTCTTTTTCTTAATTAAATTGCAAAGTGTGCTATGCTATTGTGCCTGCCTATCTGCCTCACATAGCCCATGTGGCTTCAGACATCTGGCATCAAATGTTACGTTTATTATGAGGATGTTGTATATTGCAAGGAGTTGGCCGGACTCATCATGCACAGAATGCAAGGGTCAATACAGTAAATAAAGGGACAAATTCTGTTCTGAGCTAAGTTTGAAGTTTAATAGGAGAAATGTAACTGCAAAGTCTTAGTTTGGCTCTATAACTATTGTGTAAACGTGTTATCCAGGAACGCTTACAGTAGTTCGCGGTAAGGATGACAATGCTGGGAAATATCCGTATCATCCAACCTGGTGCCTCCGGTGGGGACACCTCCGGCAGCTGCGGCGCAGCACCACGTACCACCGAGCTGTGACTGTCCCAACCGCGGGCAGTTCCCTGGCCCCAGTTGTACATAAAACAAACAGCCAAATTCCTCTAGCGGAAGCCCATCATTACAATAATATTTTGGCTTTCCTAGCTATATAACTAGTCTGGTTTTCTTCAACTGAATTATTCAAAGAATTAACTTCTAATTTCACCACTGTCTCCACTGGTGAGTACCTCTCAGCCGCCCAGATTTAGCAGCATCCCTTGTCTCCCAGCGACCTCCCTGTTTGGCAATCGTAGATCCCCTCGCACGCTCTGAATGCTCAAACTGCATTAAAACTAACATTCCCAGAAGCATGCGCTCTACTCTGAAGTGTTAGGGATTGCACATGTGAAGAAAACCGTAATGAAACAAGACATGCCCAACTTGAAAAGTTACTTGATTTTACTTTTTCCATAGTGAGACAAAAAGAGAGAACAATGCAGCTAATGCAAACATTTTCATTGTAAATAACAAGATAAATAGCAGATAAATGGTTTGAGGAGACAAAATGTTCTATAAAACAATATTTAACGAATAAACCAGCTAATAATAATTAAATTTATTCTCCAGAAAACAAGTGTAGGAAGGTGGTGTATATTTAGATAAGCATGAAGCTACAAATATCGTAAAAAATTACACACAATACGGTAAGGCCATAAGATAGGATACTAAATGTGTAAGGAGGAATGCAGTTTGTCAGTTTGTAACATTACATATGTAGGGTCTGTTCTGAGCTTTTCAACTCATCAAAAATTTAAAGGAATCAGGTGTGCCCAGAATTGTGGCATAAAAATTTTCATTTCTCTTCATGAAGAAATGAATCTTCGCATTACACTGGCTTTTTTAAACACCTTGTTCTAGAATAGGGAAGGCTGCTCACTGGAGACCAGTGAGTAAGAAGCCATTTATATTTTGCTGTCCTACTGTCTATCTAATGGGATGCTGTTTATGTTAATCTTCATTTAAGTCTCAAAATTATTATCCTATCTTACAGACTTCCTTTTATATTAATGACTAATGCTATGTGCCTGGCTGCAAATTTATTCCACCAAAGAACTTTAAACATTATTTGTTAAAAATATTTGATGTTTTAAGTATTTTCTGTACCTGTGTTAGCTTTTGTCTTTTAGAGAAAGTTTGATTTATTATTTTTGTCTTTTTCCCTCGTATCCTACAGACACGTGAGCAGCTCCAAGCAGAAATACACCGGTCTCAGGCTCAGATAGAAGACCTGGAGAAGGCCCTTGCTGAGCAGGGGCAGGTAATGCCAGCGGCCAAACACCGGCCCTTTCTCCAGCCTTCGTGCTGGGGGCTGGAGAGGGCTCTAGAAATGTGCGTGTTAATGTTACCGTATAATACTACAGATGCTAGTGAGTGTTTATATATGTATAGAATAATCCTGGTGCAACTTTTCAATAGCTGTTTCAGTTCATACAAAGCAGACATACTAGGGAACCAATTACCATCCCTGTCAACATGCGCTGTAGTGATCTACCCTGCACAACCCCCATCACCACTGCACCCTGATTTAGGAGGCGTTAACGTAACCTGCCGAGTACTATTTCAATAAACATGTCAATTAATTGAAAAGAAAGCACTTAATACATGTGGTCTAGTTGGTTTCAAGGAGAGTCAGGCATGCAAGGGCTTTTGAAAACGCCTCTCTCCACATTTACATGCGTCAGTATCTCAAACATCAGTCCCCAAAGCCCTGAGTCCCCATTAGTGCTTGCAGGCTAGCTCCTGAAGACAACCCCCATTAAAGCCCCATGTATCTTTGCTGGTCTCAGCATTAACGCCTCACTTGCTCCAGTGTAACGGAGAGAACGGCAGACAATGCCTGCGTGAAGGGATCTGTGATGCACAGATGCTACAGTATGGGAAAGCAAGGGTCAGCTGGAGTGCCTGAATTCAGTACGTGTCCCGCTGTGGAGTCAAAACGAGTGCGAGGCATCTATAGGACACTGAGAATTTCTCTGCACAGCCGGAGAGGAAATGTATTCCCATGCTCATTGTCACTGCCTGAAGTCCCAAAGCACAGGGTCTGTTTGGCATCCAGCTGACAGCCGTGCCCATCAGTCCTCCTCTATCCCTTTACTGTCCCTACCTTAAAATTGCGCTCTGTTTTTTAATTATGCATCTCCTGAAAAATAAATCAGTGAATAACAGGTCAGTTGCCTTATCAATTTATCTCGTATATAACTACGAGAAAGTATTATGGTAAAGAGAGGGAACAATTGTGCGTGGCAAGAAGTTGGTCTACTTTAAAATCTCACAGACCAGCAGTATTTTTGATACCTAGGAGAAAATTGGGAAGGTAAAATAAAGGAATAATATTTATTTTCTAATAAAATGTTTATTCAGTGAATGTAAAAGTAAGCTTTCCTTGCCAGCAGCTTTCCTTGTAGCTCCACAAGATTTTACTTTCTTAAAAGGAGAAAAGCAGGTGTTAAATTAGAAAGTGGTTAAACATTTCAAGGGAAGGAGGAAGTGCACAGCACAGGCTGTGTATTTTCAGCAAAAACAAGGTAGTTCTCATCATGTGAAAAACTTTGCTATGAATGCTTTCTTTAAATTCAGAGTAAATTTGTGTATTAGGACTATTAGAAGTGTCCAATTCAGTTGTTTGTGTAGTTCGCCATGGAGCCTGTTCATGCAATAGCTTGTCAAATCATCTCAGTCATTCTTTCAAAAAGGATTAATTTGAAACACAATTGAATAATCTATGAAACTGCACTCTAGGAAATTTAGTCTAAATGATTAACGTGAAGCATATCACATTCAACCAAACATCTATGGAGCTCCGCCTTTTTCATCCCATCAGGCATTACTAAGATGCCTTATTTTTGCTTTGATGTGGTAAGGCTTACTCTTGGTAATTTTCATTTCTGAATTCACTGCAAGGTGTCTGCTTTTGCATGACTGGCTCATTCAAGGCTGGCTCGGTAGTCCGTCATCTTGGTCTGACCTTGAGATTTCACTCTGCAAAGCCAGCCCCACTCGAGGTCTTGGCAGGTTTGGGTGCCACTGAAACTTTCGGTGGGTGACATTCAGCCCCTGGCACAGACTGCATTATACTCCTGGCTGTTGCACGCCATTTGGATCCCTTTGGACTGCAGGGCTGAGGTCTAAATATTTGCCATTCGCATACATCCTTGCCTACTTAGAGTTAGAAAATTCTCCCTCATAATGTTCCCCAAACAGAAAAGGCATTATGGCCTTGGGAGTTTCTGCTCCCCTGCCTGCAGAGCCGAGTGGCTCTGAACACTCACAGCGCAGTCGTGCAGGAGGATCCTGCGCCCAAGTCCACACCAGAGGTGGGGGAGCACCCTGGCAGCAGGCTGGCAACTCAAGCCAAGCACCTCTACTCCACCACGCAACACCCTCCTCCTCATGGCTCGGGTGAACTAGTCAGTCCTGGCACGGAGGTTACACAGCCCGGAGACGTGCATAAAATAGAATAACACAGGAAAATGTTAAAAGGAAAGTGCACCTTAAATTGGAAGAGTACAGAGATTAAAACCACCTCGCATGCTGACATCCAAAGGTGATAAAGAAACAGGCACACCTCTAGCCTTGGGATAGCCTTGAGAATGAAATATTGCAGACTGCAAACATCCAACCCCCAGCTGGAAATACAAGAAATGTTCCCAGGCTGCTTCTAGCTTGTGTCTTACTTTTCCAGGAAAAAAAAAACAACACACACCCCCCCCCCCCAAAAAAAAAAAAACAAACTCAGAAACATGAAATGTTTTTTGACAGCTTTAAAATATCACCTTTCCAGCTTAACCTCATATTACTGTTAACCTCACTGATAAATAATATTCTGGGTTTTGTGGCTTTTATATATCCATCAGACTAAGAAGTTAGTTTCAAAATAAGGTTTATTTTTCCTAGTGTTCAGAAATATGTAACTTGTATTCAGTATAACTGAAATTTAATAGTAACTGCATAACTAGAAATACCCTTTTAATGCAAACCAAACTTTTATCTGAAAGTGGTTTTTTAATAATTTCAGTGTTTCTATTCCATTTGTACACTACAGACTCTTAAAATAAGACAGGAACGGTGAGCTTTCATATAATAGGAAATAATGGAATTACAATTTCATATGCAATATTATTCTGTCCCTCTTCTCTAGATGTGTGATTTAATGAAATACTTGCTACTGTGTTTGTGCTAAACATTGCCAGCTTCACCTACAATGTTGGTCATTTCTTTTTCAAGGACATGAAGTGGATTGAGGAGAAGCAAGCATTGTATAGAAGAAATCAAGAACTGGTAGAAAAGGTGTTCAATGTTTCTATTTGTATTATTCAAATAATATTTGTATCTTAAGGAATGCAGAAGGTGCAATATTTTAATCTGTATCACACAGCTCTACTGGAAATAATTCACGTATAATAACAAGTTCCTTGTAAATCTGCCAGAAAAAGTGGGTTTTTGGCATTCTCTATTGCCCCATAAAATGTCCCGGTGTGAGGCCATGTGAGGATGTGGGTGTGGGGAAAAGCCCCGTGTTCCCCCAGCGCTGTGCGGTGCCACTTGTGCTGACCCCGGGGGGTCGGCTCCCATCCTCGGTGCTGACCTCGGCGTTTCCCCGGCATGGTCAAAGCGCGGCGGATCTCGAGTGACACTCTGCCAACAGTGCTAACACATGTTGCTTTATTTTGCAGATAAAACAAATGGAAGCTGAGGAAGCTCGCTTAAAACATGATGTCCAGGACGTTAAGGATCAAAACGAGCTCCTGGAGTTCAGGATCTTAGAACTTGAAGTGAGCACGTGTTGCAGCCGTGGTCCTGCCCGCCTGCCCTGGGCTGCGCGAGCCACGGCCAGGGGCCCCGCAGCTTTGGGAACTCGCCCACGTTTACTGAACAAGACCAAAGGGTTTGGTACAAAGTACTAATAAAAGAGAAAAAAAACCCACTCAGGGACCAATACTGGTATTCTTGATAGGTTGTTCTGGCAGTCTTACTATTTAAGTAATTTTAAGATCCAGAAGATTGGCTCATGATGTAGATACACATTTTGCTATACTCTGTCTGTTCTGAAAATGCAAAGAGATAAAACCAGAACAGATCATATGTGGGAAAGAAAAAGGAACTTTTTTTCATTGCCAAAAATCATTGCTGTGTTTCACCTCTTGCTAAACCTGCAGAGAAGGAATCACATGGCCTAGACTGCTCTGTTTATTCCACTGAGCCTTCTGTTTTCTGTATCGTTACCTGTATAAACAGGATCTATAAGCTCTTGGAAACTGTTTTCCAAATTCTCCAGAGAGAGATTAACAAAGCAATCACTTACCAAAAAAAATTAATTGCTATTTATATTATACTATGTGTAAGTGTATAGTTTTGTTCAAATATATTATGTAGTCAAAATCATAGGTAAGTGGTCATGATCAGTGCCCGGTGAAGAAGCGTGGTGGGAAAATGTTAGCACTGTTAATATGGACGCCTACCCTGCTTTGCAGTGAGGTGGAGTTCTTCCCTGAGGACCCTCAAAAAGCACATGGGCTGGCCGGAGAAATGGCTCTTGCTCATGGCTGTTAGTGTCAATAGCTACAGGGTGCAGGGGGAAGGGTTTCTGTGCTCTGTGCACCCAAAATGAAGCCACTCTGCGACAGCATTGCTTTGCAATGTGTTCAGTTAGAGTGAACCTTTTTCAAACCGTATTTATCAAGTTCTTGGTGAAGCTGCCATTTGTGACATACTGTAGTGGGTAACCAAGCAATTATTGTCATTTCTCAGGAGAGAGAAAGACGATCGCCTGCCATCAACTTCCATCATGGTCCTTTTACAGAGGGGAAAAGCCCTCTCCAAGTCTACTGCGAGGCAGAAGGTGTAACAGTAAGGGATTTTCGTTTCGTACTTTCCTTTCCCTAAATAAAATCAGACGTTCTGTTGTGACTCCTGGTTTTCCATTTCTCTCTTGTTAGGACATAGTAGTAGCAGAGCTGATGAAAAAATTGGACATTTTAGGGGATAACGCCGTAAGTGTATGTTCCTTTAATAAATTGTGCATGCTTTGGTAAATATTTGTCCTCATGTTAAGTTAGCAAAGCCTTCTTGGTTTGCTACTGCACAACCTGTCCTCCCTGTGGTCAAAGCACTGGCCTATGAGCTAAGCGTTTCCTTGCTTTTTAAGATTTTGTTAATAGCCTCTGACCAGTGCCATGTGCGATCTCGGTGTCACAATATTGCTTTTAAATTTTCAATGATTTGGAAAATATTTTGAAACTTTGGTGTTTTTTTTTTTTTCCTGGTCACTGTTCACATGGTTTGTTTATTTGCTTAGTCTGCTTTTGCTTTGCTTTTGCATTCTAGCAGCTGTGTTTTAATTTTGTCTAATAACCCATAAACCTTTGATAAAAACCAGGATATTGAACAAAAAGTTGCAACAGCAGCATGAAAAGGAGAAACATAATAAGAAATTTGAAAGCTTTTCTCCTTTAGCAAATGGAAGTGATTAATTATACCTATAGTTATGTACATAGAAGATATATATGCCCTTGTATATTTTTTTCCTGTACTCTCATCTATCAGCAGAGCCGCAGCCCCCCGTGGTTGTGGGGGCAGAGGAGAGCATAGGGTCTCACGGAGCTCCTCCCGCTGCAGACATCAGGCCTGCAGAAAGGTCCCCGCCGCTCTCACAGCTCCTCACCTGCGCTGCCCCAGCTCTCCCCCATGCCTCCGTACAGTTTGGATACCAGCAAAAAACCACCCCCAGCGCCATGGGGGCAGCCTGGAAGTCTCTCTTGTCCCCCTCTGCGGTTAGACCAGCTGGGTCATCGT
Organism: Pelecanoides urinatrix; assembly: GCA_013400755.1. NCBI lineage: Eukaryota > Metazoa > Chordata > Aves > Procellariiformes > Procellariidae > Pelecanoides > Pelecanoides urinatrix. The sequence continues at coordinate 404,300 of VZTQ01002791.1, read as the reverse complement.
ACCTCCACCGTCCCCACTCACTGATATCTACACGCTCTGCCCCACAAAATCAAGCCAAGAGTTAGTGGAGGAGCTGAAACACATTGAAGCAATTCATAATCTTCACGACTGCTGCAGTTAATGATATTAACACTGGCAGAAATATGAAGAATCCTAAAATCTTTTGTGTGCAAAGAATGAAAAAAAGATATGTGTAAGCTTAATCACCAATGAGCAAAGACTGACCCTACTAATGTGTAGAAAGATAATACCCATTAATCTCTTAATGCCTGTGCTAATGTTGTCTTCAGTGGCATTATTAATGTCAGGTTAGTCCCGTGCAGAGTGTTTTGGGACAGAATCCCAAGCAGGCAACTTGGAGACAAACAGGAACAGAAAAAGTGATAGTTTTTCTCACGTTTTCTATTCCCTTTCTTTTCCTCTTGGCTTCTTTACTTATGTTAATGATCTCTAGTCTATAATGTTATTTCCTCCTGATTTTTTTTTTTCCTATTACATACAAAAAGTTAATTCCAGATGTGACTCAAGGGGGACTTCTCAAGGGAAGTTCTAACCTCAGATAGCTTTAAGATAACTGTAGACTGTTGTTATTGCTTGTTTTTTTCTTGTTTTCACACGTTTAACATCACAGACTCAGCCACTGATGGCAGACTCTGCCCCATGGGTGCGTGTTGTCAAGTCTGGCTGTTAGGGAGTCTGGGAAAGTGAACCTGTGTCCCGCCTGTGAGCAAGTGATTCCATCCTTTTCTCACTTTTCTCACTTGCATTTCTGTAAAACCCCCTGGCAGCTTCTAGTTGCTTCCCACTGAACTGTCATGAGTTAAATATTGCTTTGAGTACGGCAAACCCTTGAGAGAGTAGCTCTAGGAGCAGCGCAGAAGCAAAGGTCAGAGGGGTGCGACACATCCCCTGCAGCCCAGGGGGTCACCGGGGACAGGCACAGAAAAGCGGGGCTGAGGAACACAGATGCCCTCCTCCTCCCCACACACAGGGGAACCGTGTCAGGGCATAACTCATAGAACAGGGAAGAACACTGTTAATATTCTGTGGGGATGGGTTCACTTTTAATGTAACATAACTTGTTTTAAAAAAAAATTACTTACATTTATGGAAGAGACAATTTTTAGGGGTCCTCAGGAAAGATCTCTCCCATCCCTGCCGGATAGCACTTTCACTGTCCTCAGCCTTGTGCGTTAAATTGAGGTTCACCATAGTCACCCTTCTTACCAACTTCCTAATTACCCTGTGGGAATGATAACACATGGAGACTGGCCCATCTTCCTGCACCTGACAGCTGTGGCTCAGACTCGGCGCTCTGAACCTGAGCAAATGTGGTCCCAAACTAGGAAGATTCACTTTTGCTGCTGTAGATGTGGCCAGAGGTTTGGGATAAAATGCAAATCATAGTTTCAGTATTTTCATTTTTAAAAAAAAAAAACAACCCAACAATAAAAAACCCCCAAAACATTAATTGAAAAACTAACATCTTAACAAGTGTTTTCCAAAATCATCATTTTGGGCTGTGCAGAATAGGATCATGTATTAACCTACTGTGCATATAACGGAACACAGAGGACTTAAGACTGCACCTCTTTTCTTAATGGTACATTGTGCTGAGCTTGATTTTGTCTTGTGTAACTGTGTGTTTATTCCCAGTTGGGGAAAAATAGATCCAGTGTCAACATCTTTTTTTTGGTAAATGTCAGAATTTTTAGAAGAATTGACTATACGTATGATAACAATTCAGCATGAATAGTTACAATTGTTTTTACAACAATGTCATTACAATGCTAATTTTCTTTGCCTTATTGTTTATTGTTCCTCAGACGTATTTAACTTCATATTTATTTAACGCAGCAGTAGCCCCAGTAGTAGATTAATAACAAGACACTGGGATTTGTTGTAATTATATTCTGCTTTTGGTGCAGAATCTGACCAATGAAGAGCAAGTAGTTGTCATACAAGCGAGGACAGTTCTCACATTGGCTGAAAAGGTAATAACAACTGCATCGCTCATCAGTAAACGCGTGTCATGAAAGCATCTGACCTCTCAGAATAGCTCACTTGAAGACACTGGTGATGTAAATGATAGTTGCATCACAAAATGCCCTGATTCTTTATGTGAAATTACACTTACGCTAGTTTTTGTCAAAATCAAGGCAACATTCAGGCAATACAGGCAGACGTTGCTTATTTTGAAATGTTACTTAATTAGCAAAATGATGTTAGAAGGTAAACGGCTAGGATTTGAAATCATGCTTTTTTCCATCACCAGTGTATATAAAGGAAAAGATGTAATAATAAAGATAATTTTTCCTCTTTTATTTAGTGAATGTAAATAAGTACTTGCAGTGTGTGCTGACACACCCTAATGTCACCGCGAAAGCTGGGTACGCGGGCGTGCTGCCTCTGCTCTTTAGGCTTAAGCACCTGATCTCTGTTTTTGTGCACAGTGGCTGCAGCAGATAGAAGTGACGGAGTCTGCGCTGCAGCAGAAGATGCTGGATCTTGAGAATGAAAAGGTACAGAGAGACGAGGGGAACGGACTGGCAGGAGAGCAGCAGGAAGAGCAGTCACGTTAGGGCCGCGGCCGTTGCACTGACTGCCTCTTCCTTGTGTCTCCAGGAGCTGTTCAGCAAGCAAAAGGGCTACCTGGATGATGAGCTTGACTTCAGGAAACAGTCCTTGGACCAAGCCCACAAGGTGAGGAAAATCAGTCTTGACTGAATTATGCCATCTTGATTAACTTACATTGTGTAATATGTGTAGTCTGTTCTCTATAGAAAAACTCTGCTCATGGAGTGACCCGAGGACTAAATAGGCTGAGTTTTAAACAAACCACCTATACCCTGAGCTACCAGTGAGTTCCTTACGAACTAAGTTCCTTGTGTGTGCATGGTCCTTGCAGGATTAGGACCCAAATACTGATTTAAGAAACATAAGTTGTAATTTAGAAGAAGTTTTGGTAAATGACTGGTAAGAAAATGATGTTTTCAGTAACTTCTGTTTTCCTTCCAAAATAGAGATTTTGACCTAGACATTTCCTTACATTATAGCCTCTGTAACCAAAACAGCTGGAGATATTATGTGATTCTGTAAATTTGAAATTAAACTGCTTTTAGGTCAGGTTCATCATTATCTGATCCTAATCCATTTCATCCATCTCTTTAGTCGTCACGGTCTTGTTCCCTTCAGTCAGAGAAAAGTTCAATATATGCTCATGAAAGACATAAATGCATAGATTTTCATAGCAATTTATCTCATTCTTTTTCAGTTCCATTTAAATCTTGAGCACAGCTACACTTTCTGAGAAGCAATGAGTATTTATGCCTCTTTTTCTGGACACCTGTTATCTATTCGTATCTCAAACCATTTGGGGGAGCTTTTACTCAGTACCCTTTCCATTCCTGTAAGGATGATTTTTAAGACTGATTTTGCCAAATGCTGAGCTATATCTGGAACAAATGTCTATGCACAGTGGAAACCCTGGAAAGTACACAAGCCCCTCTTACCTGCGGTCTCAGCCCTAATGCCAGATTATCTCCTGCAGCCTTGAGCTGTTCTGAGAAGCAGTTTGGTGCAGCCAAAGGCTGAGCCTGTAGGATTCATTTTCAAAGATAAGCCCTGAGAGAGGTGATCCTCTGGGTCTTGGGTGAGTTCTGAAACAGATCCATAAATCTGAGTATGCAGAAACTTGCAACAGCAACAGAGTGGGAAAAATCGTATGGCATCACTTGAAACTCCTGGTAACATCATGGAGTCTGCAGAAGAGCTCGGATGCGGAGCCGTGGCTGTCGATTAGGGTGTTACTCAGCACCCTTGCGGCTCATAGCCAGCCACTCGTTCTCCATCCATGAGATGGATCTCCAGTTCCAGGATCCCAAATTTGCCAAAGGGTCCAACAACTATCTGCTCCTTGGCAATGCTGCTTGTGGAGAAGGAATGAGCGTAATGAATGTGCTGCAGCCCATACAGAAGTAGCTGAGAGTTATTTGCGTTTTCCTGTATTCTTTGAATGCATCACACGAGTGTCCCCAGGCAAAGCAATGGGCTTTACTCGCAGGCACAAATGCAGCCTGAAAGCAGCAAGAAAGCTTTGTCCTGCCCCGAAATTCAAGTGGCAAAAGCTCTTTTGATTTCTATAATTTGTTTCACTTCCATGTTTCCTTTGTGCCCCTTGAGATGAGGATTCGCTAATCTTCCCCCACTAACTGCATCCAACAAGATTACCAGCTGTAACTGCCAAGCTTTTTGCATGGTTTTCACTCCCTTTGGTTGCTCGCAAGGGATTGTGCTCCGAGAAGCACTTGGCTCACACAGAGTCTCCTGGCACTGCTGCCCCTCTGGAGACCATGAATTTCCACACGCTCTTCTTTCTTCACAAGTCAATATAATCAGAGAGGGATAACGGTTGTATAATCGAGGTTTGGGGCCCAACAGGAATCCATGTTTCGAATAACAGCATTTTGTTGAGACAGTTACAGTTAGCAAGGATGTTGGTGTTATTTTTAAAAGTGAAAGCAAAATCTTCTTCTGAGATCTGATCTGACCTTCCCCACAGAGATACCATGGCTGCTGTCTTTCAATTATCAGTATCTATAACTCCTGCCATGATGTTATTATTCTTGTAAATGCTTGTATTCTTCTGTCCTGACTCTGTTAAAACATAGTAAGAAACCCACCAGCATCCTCAGGTGGAAAAACTTGTGGATTTTGAATTGAGCTGAATTATCACAACAGACATCTATGGCATTTTCAAACACCCCGTCTAGAGGTTCAAGCCGCACTATCGCAGCAGTCCTGTTCTCCTGAAGCCACAGAGAGCTCTGCAAGAGGCCACCAGCTTTGGAGAGGGTGTGCAAAGGGGCCATCATTTGCTGCTTTGTCTCTTGCTCTATATCAAACTTGCTGAAAAAGATTTTGTCTTGTTTTTGCCTTGTGTGAAGGAACAGCATTAATCTTGGACTTTGAAGCAGAAGTCACCTGCCCTTGGAGGGCACCAGGCTCAGTGACTCTGGGGAAATGTTGCCAGTCTGTTTCCTACACTCTTCCATATCTCAATAGATCTAGAGGGTACATCCGTCTTTGTGCAAGAGACATCTTCTGATGCAGTGAAGTAAAGGCTCTGCAGCCTGAGACTGCAGGAATAGAGCCCAGCTACCAGATATATTTTTCTTGAGCATAAAGCCTCTTGGAGCTGACAGCTCTGCCAGAGGAAGTGCTGGAAACACCTTCACACAGGGCATTTTAAGCTAGTTGTTACAAAATGCTGGAAGCACACAACGGAGAGTCATTCCTTTCTGGCAGGAGTATGACCTGGTGCTGCCATATCCTCTGCTGCTGTGAACAGAACAGCTGGGAAAGGTGAACTGAGAGACTGAACATTACCTTTAAAAAATATCTGTAACTCACAAAATTAGTCTTTTATGAACCTCTCTCCCTCTTCCCTTTGCTTTTCTTTTTTTCCTTTTTCCCTTTTCTCCCCACAGCCATCTCCCCGTCTCCAGAAAGGAGAAGTTGACACCCATGTGTTTTCAGAGAGGCAGACTAGGCTAGGCCCAGGGGCCGTCCCAGTTCCAGTGCTGCTCAGAGCCCCACAGGATAAAAGCAGCCTGAAGTATTTTCCCCCTGGATTGAGTTTTCCGCACTGTCCGGTGTGGGAGGCTCAGCACACAACCCCTCTACTGCTCCCATTGCCTTACTGGGGTAGGATTTTCAGTTCCTCACAAAATCCTCATCGGACCAGAGACAAGGTCAAGCTGACAGCCTTATATTGTTTTTGATTAGCAAATTCTGGAATTAGAAGCCATGCTCTATGATGCCCTGCAGCAAGAAGCTGGAGCCAAAATTTCCGAACTTCTTTCAGAAGAGGAGAAAGAGAAACTGAAGAGCGCCGTAGAGCAATGGAAGCGGCAGGTGATGAGCGAGCTCCGGGAGAGGGACGCCCAAATCCTGCGAGAAAGGATGGAGCTCATTCAACATGCACAGCAGGTAGGCGCCGGTGCACAGGCACGGCGAGATTCGGGGTGGGACGGTCCCTCAGACGGAAACGTAATGAACTTCGAGCACCAGCCTCTCCTCATAGAGCTGTACCAGAAATGGCTGGTCCGGGGGCCAGATTTTTATTTGCCTTGGATAATCCCTGCAAACAGGGCGTTTTGATTTTTATAAATTTGTCACACATAGTGACATTCATGGAGGACCCATCTACAGCTTAAAACCCAATTTATTTTTTTTAGAAGCACAGCACATACAATTTATATCTCCAAAAATAATGCATCTTCTGGGTACATCTGTATTTGGTTGGTTAATAAATATTTTTTTATTTGAAATCTGACAGAGAATTAAAGAGCTAGAAGAAAGAATTGAAGGCCAAAAAAGACAAATAAAAGAGTTAGAGGAAAAGGTAAGGTAATGCAGATGAAATAGTTATTGTATGTGCACATGACCATATATTCATTTCACCTCGGCTAAGGAAAGAATCTTATAAAAAGTTTGTGTTTGTTAGTGCAGTGAGCTAATGTGAGAGCACTCCAGGAAACCATTTTGCATTTGCATTAGTCCCTCTGAGCAGGAAAGGTTACCAGCTTAAATTGAGTCTTTCCTTCTGTTATCCTTCAGTGAAGTCTGAAACACAGGACTTGGCAAGGATGGAGGGGTCCATCTGCCCTGGGAAGGGAGATGGCAGAGGGGTGAGGTATCGCACGTGCTCCAGGAAGGAGCCAGGGATCTTTTCTCCCTGCGTCTCCAGCATCTGCACGTGCAGCTGCACTGACCTGCCCTCCCCAGAGGGAACGAGGAGGCTCCTTCTCCCCTCCTCTCCTCTCCTCACCTGCAGCCACAGCAGGCACTGTCACCATGGTTAATGTCATCGAGCGTTCTCCGGTTGAGCCATAACCGTTGAATTTTACCCTAAAATTACCCTCATCTGAAACCATCTATTTCTAGTGAAATTGCTATGGGAGAGCTTGTTCAGGTACAATAGGGACTGAGCTGGACTTTCACCTGAAACTAAGCCCAAACTTTAGCAGTGTGGGTTTGGGGGGGGTTTTGAGGTATCAGAAGAATTCAGCTAATTTTTTTCCTCTCCGTTTTTCCTGACCTCTTGGCTGCAACTGGGCTGGGCTCTCCTGGGGCAGGAGATGACTCTCATCAGTCCGAGGGTTGCTGGGCTCTGGCTGAACTGAGCTGAGCCCCGAGCCCTCAGAGCTTACTTCACACTTTATATTTCTTTCCAACCAAGAGGTTTTTTGCACTCTGTCTGTAACCACAGCTTATTTCTCAGCTAAACACACTGTAAACTCTTATTCTTTTTCTTCTCTTCCATTTTTTCCTCTCCTCCCTCCCCTTTTCAATTTTTATTTTTGTTTTTATTTTTCTCTTTAGCTTTCATTCTTTGGTCATAGTCCTTCAGGCCACACACAAAAGGTAAGCCCTTGGATCGCCTCTGGTCTCTCCTCTTCTTCTTGTAAAGCATCAGAGCCTTCCCCTTGCTACTCAGGCTTCAGCAGTATTGGGGGGGGGTCTCCTGGGTGCTCCAGATAACCCAGAAATGGAAATCTCTAAAGCCACTGCTCCTTCTCCCTGCGTGGCTGGGCTGTCTGACATGTTCACAGATGGATTAAACCCCTTGCATTATCTTGTCCTGTCTTCAGGCTAAAAAAACAGAATGCCCTGGGGGGAGACATGTTATTTATAAATGTGTGCTTCTCCCAGCATCATGCCTCAGGGCACTAGATATTGCCCAACCCCACCTTTTTTCCCATGGCAATAGGAGATTAAATGCGAATCTGTTTGTGCTTCCGGAGGTGGTAGAAATTATCACGTCATGGATGGCATCGAGGGGAACATTCCCTATTAGTCATCAAAGTCAACAGAATACAACACAAATTCTCTTTTGTCAGTTGTACAATTCAAACAGATGGTTATAAATATAAACTTTACAGAAATTTCATGCATGTTATTTTTGCCCAGATATACTTTTTTGGATCTATGTTTTTATGTATTTCTCTTGTTTCAGCCTACTGAGGAAGCTAGAATTGCTTCTACTGTTATTAACAGGAAGACAGCACTGATTACCAAGACACAAAAAGAAACATTGCCATTTCAAAAACCCCAAATATCTCTCATATTTTGCTACTGGCGATGGAAGATGCAATATTTCTGACCTTTTCAGACTGAAGCTGAACTAGGGTATGTGGAAATTTCTGCACAGGTGGTGTCTGCACCACTGAAACCTCTGACTGAGCATTTTGTAAACCTAGAACTAAGCCGACAAAGAAGAAAGCCAAAAACCCCCTCCCTCTCCTACAGCCACAGGCTCCTTCCTGGAGTCCTGGCTCTGCTGCTTGAAATAGCTCTCAGCTTTACCTAAGGAGCAGTATTCTAATTCAGATAAACTGAATATATTTTGGTTCCCTGCTAAGCAGGTAGTAAATTGCTTCTCTGTAGAAGTGACCGTGTCCTGTTTTATATGTCACACATTTATATTTGTTATTCATAGTTATTTAAAAATCTGTCTTGAAAGAAGATTTTAGGAAGAGTTGCAGAGGAGTAACTCATGAAAAGATAAATGTATTTCTTCATAACACAGGGTATGTCCAATGGTTGGTTGAATATCCCACAAGCCCAATTTTAGGGAAAAACGTGAAGCTATGTTTGAATCCTTCAAGAAATCAAGTTGTAATTTTGGGTGTAATTTTCAGTAGACTATGGCCCACAGCATGGTGAGAAAAATGGCACAATAAGTTATAATTTTCTGTCCCTAAATGATAATAAAAGACTTAATATTGTCCCAACAAGAAGTTCAACCTGGAGAAGAGTGAGTGGAAAACACGTTATCTCTGATCCGCACGCTCTGGGCTGGGGGAGGCAGCAAAAGGGAAGAGAAGATTTTATCACCTTGAGGCAAGGCAACACAAGTACCACAGAGCCCGAGCCCAGGAGGCTGGCGCAGGAGCCGGGAAGGAAAAATGGATCCTCTAGAAAAACAGGTGAAGGAGGGAAAATCCAGAAGAAATCCCACCAGTGTGAGTCGCAAATGGGAACTGCAGCTGATCGCACAAACCTGGGGCTGTCGAGGAAGGGCAAGAGCAAGCTCCCGTCCGCAGCTTCCCTCGGCTGCAGTGTCACGAAGGTCCCCGAGGCGCAGGATGCGGGTGGGAGCTCCCCGTCCCTTGGAAGCAGAAGGCAGGAAGCAAAACCAGCGCTCCTGACAGGTAAGACTGATTAACTGGAAACCAATTTATTGTATAACTATATATACTATGTAACTTCCTTTACATGGCTGTTAGTCCCTCTTGCTCAAGTTAAAATGTTTCTGATGATAATGCAGAGAAAATTTTGAAATGAACAAAGACTTTATGTAAACATCATTTATTTATCTATCTATCTTTTACTTTAGTAATTTAGGTATTGAATTTCAGTATGATATAATCACAAATGCTAACTTTATTTCTTTAGATCAGTGGTCACTCAACAAAAAAGTACTAGGTAGGTAATGAAATACACTGTCAAATTCGTATGAACAGCAAGCAGTCATGCTACTTTAAAAATGTATATTTTAAATGCAATAGATTAAAATAATTTTCGTTTTGGACTGAAAAGACAAATAGTATTCAGAAAAGTATTTTAATTCACAATTTCACTTACTTTTTTTCTAATTTATGCTGGTAATGAGTTACTTGGCTGGTAAACATGATGGGGACAGCAGCAGCAGTCAGTGGATCTGCTTTAAAGGAGTAATTGTCTCTGCGCTTCATCCCATCGGTTTTCTTTTTTTTTCTTTTCCCCCAAATAGTTTTTCTAAGCAGAAGGTCTATCAAACCTGAGTTTGAACATCTCTCAGATCTTAAGTGTTTGACTGCAGGTTATTGATTTGCTGCTTTAGATAGGATTGCTGTTTTTAAAATCAATCAGACATAGACTGTCTACATACAGAGGGATGCATGCAGGGAGTCTTAGAAATCATTTGTCTTGCGTGGTGCTCGCTGAGGTAATCTGTGCTCAGGGTTAGATTCAACAATGCCCGCTCTTCTTCAAAACCTGCCGTTGTACATCTCAGCCCTGCTAGTTTTTAGAGAGGGGTCCAAACCCTTCATGTCTGTCAGTGTCACGCCAGTCTCCGAGGGGCTGGTGTTTCCTGGGCAGTAAGATCAATGAGATCTATGCATTTAGTAACCCAACAAAGAACCTTAATGCAGTCAAAAGAGGGACATAATTTAAATCCGGAAATGGTTGAGATGAGTATATGACAACGGGAGGGCTTTTTAAAAACCAGAACAGGTTTACAAAGACAGCAAACTGAAAGCAAGAAGAAAGACTTACCCAAGTCTTTCTTTCGTGTGAGACGTGGCGTGAGCCTTCCCGGGAGCGTTGGCAGGAGGGTGGTTAACCTCCAGGTCTCAGACTGCTCCGCCTTGCTATGTAGAGGCATTTCAGACACTTGCTACAGCAAAAATTAGGTGCTCACACATGGGGTTGGCAAACCTATAGGCTCTGAGTTGGTATACCTTAACGTGTGCTTATTATTAGAGGCTCTCAGGGTAATACCGTTATTATACCATAACACACATGTACGTCCGTGTTTCAGCAGTGCTCGTGCGCAGCGGGAATCGCACCACGGCACGATCTCCGGGCTACGGCGAAGGGCTGACGCTGTGGGTGGGAGCTGGTGCGGAGCAGGCTGAGGGGGGCTGCGCCCCAGCCTTTCTCAGCGGGGTGCTCGGTGCAGCCCGGGACGTGCTGGAACGTGCTCTGGAGAAATGGGGAAGGAAGGGAGAATTATTGAATGGGGATCACAGGCCGTGAGCGACACAGGGTGCTGGGGACAACACAGGACAGTGGTGTCGGAGGCGACACTGGCACAGGAGGCCGGTCAAGGTCCAACCAGTGCCTTTTTCTGGCTTTTCTTTGCGACTGCTTTATGCCAAGCTGTAGAGAAACCCATCAGCGGGATCGGCCACCGGAGGGTGCTGCAGCCTAAAAGAAACTGAAATAGCGTGTACTGTAGGGTGATAAACTGCTGCTTTATGGGCTGTTCTGTTGTTTCCAGCAGTTTTAGGAAGTTGCTTTAGGCAGTTATCTTAGTTATTTTTCAGTGTATGTTTAAGTCATACTGGAGATTGGAGACTCCAGTAGGGATAGGTAGCACTCACATATTCCCAAATAAATAAGTTGTCAGTTAAACTAAGAGAAACTTTTTTTGATACTAACTTTTGCATTTATAGAAGGGCTTGAGCATCCCAAAATTTGTAATAGTTTTCCTAGTTATCTTATTTTAATAAAAGAAACATTTATTATAACTCTATTTGATATTTGTTTATTCAAAAGAAATAACATCTGATAAAGATAAGTAGCATTTTTAAAGAATTCTACTTGGAAACTGTACATTACTGTTCTATCACACAAACCTGCCGTTTCTTCTCTTTATGTCAGACATAGAAGTAAGTTCTGCTGCAGCGGCCATTAACTGACAAATGCAGTAATTAGTGTCTCCTTTTTGAAATGTGCAAATAACAGAGCATTAGGCTCTAAGCGAAAGCAAATGCACATTTTCCTGAAAACTTGGACCTGAATGCTTCTGCCTTTCTGCTTATGTAGGTTATGTCTAGAAAGATGTACGTTTCTGTTCTTCTGTAATGAGTTGAACCACATACAGACATCTCAGGAGTCTCCAAAAAAATGAGACACGATTTGCTGAAGCCCAGGTTTGCATAAGAAAGATCTGTGCTTGATGCACAAGCTTGTACTTGAATGCACATGCTTTGGGAATTCAGCAGCACATGTCTAAGCATATATTCAGTCAAATCCTAAATGAACGTTGAGAGTTACATCCCAGCATTAGACTCACATTTCATATATCTGGCCAAAAGTCTTTCTGGCTTTCTGGAGAAAACCCATAAGACCCTGCATATCGTCGGAAGAAAGCGTGTCCCTCAGGTTGGAATGGCTCAGGACATGACGCTATTGGGTTTCAGAAGATAATTTTCCCTGTTCCCTACTTTTTTGCGGTCTACAAGCTTGCTGTCCTGCTCCCCTTGACCTCACAAGGTGTGTACACCCCGCAGGAGGTGGCTACTGACTGTGCCGTTCCCCCAGCCTCTTGGGGGACCCCCCCATGGTCCCAAAGGCTTCCGGGGCCGGCAGTGTGGCATGAGGGGGGACCCCCAGGACCCGAACAGAAGGGAGGTCAATGCAGGTGTGTCCTGCTTCCCCAGTCCAGCAGGGAGCCATGCCCCTGGAAGAGGGAATTTCGGTCCTTCCCTACCCCTCCCACATTGCCTTTGCTTCGAGGGCCCGAGAGACAAACAGACCCGAAGTCCCGTTCGCCCCCAGGCCCTGACTGGGACTTAAATAAACATGAAGGAAGAGCTCCAGCGCAACGCCGTTGCCCGCAGCTGAGCAGGAGGTGGTCACAGACCGAATTTCTCAGGGTGGGCAGCGCTTTGTAGGAGAAATTATGGGGGGTTGTACAGTGTGGGCAATAATCCCTCTGCTCTTGCTGACAGTAGCTGTTTGAGTAAGAAAAATTGTCCTGAACACAGAGTAGGCTGTTAGGTTGTGGTTTCCAATGTATCGATGCAATTATTCCCTTTATAGCTAAAAAGTTTTACCTAGTATCATATGCTTTGTGTGTGTGTACACATATGTAAAATGGAGAGCTGTGAGATTGGTCCTTGAAAGAGTCCATAAATGTGTGCGTTTGAGGAAAAGGAGTAGTTGCCCATCACTACCACATAATATCTTTCGTAAATAAATTCCTTCTGATAAATACACTCGAGGTGTATACATTCATGTTAACCTGGACTGAAAACTGACACAGATAAAATTGGAATGACAAAAATAGGTCCTGTGTTCACCCTTACAAAGAGATATTCCCTCCGTGAAGAAGGATCACATCTGGGCGATGATTCAGTTTGATTCATGACTGTAAGGTTTCCTGTTGGTGATAGAAGATAGTACTGTAATTACAGTCTTAATTATTTTAATCTTAATTAAAATATTGAAAATATTGAAAATATTAATATTAAAAGGAGATTATTTACATTTTTTCAGTGATAGAAGGATGGAGAGAAGACCTCAGTCTGAAAGAGGGTTGCCATGTTTAATTGGCACCTGTGGAAGAGTACGTGCTTTCAGGAGCATGGGGAGATGCCTCTCCCCAAAAAATCATCAGTGATGTTGACCAGCAGTGAACCAGCTGGTTCATCTTTAGGCTCATCATGGACAATCATTTCAGAGAGTAACCCATGTATTTTCAGATCCCCTAGCCCTTGTGCTTAACATCAGTAAAATTCCTTTTTGAAGTCGTCTTAACATTTAAAAAAAAGAATATACAACCTATTTCTTACAGTACGCAGCAATTAGAAATACCAACTTCAAATCTTCAGAATCTGATCTTTTTATTTAATTGTGGGTAGTACATGCGAGTGTGGGGGGCATTTCTTCCAGCAAACGCCTACAGAGCTCCCGCTGCGGTCACCTTCTTCTACACCAGTGCTGGATCTGTCCATGTGAACCTGTTTGGTTTGTAGATAATTATTTGTCTTTAAATCACTTTGTGCATTGATCCCATAATCAAACTGCTTGTTTATTGGTGTGCTTTAGTTGTCAGAAGAGGTTGTTTTGGTTTTTTTTTAAGATCAGCAGCACGTTTTTCCAGAAACGATCCACAGGGGAGGTGATAAGCTACTAGAGCTTAAGTTTTCCTGTAGTGTTCTGTCAGCTGCCTTCTGTACATATATATTCATGCATTTTGAAAGGGGTTGTAAACGGCCTTCTTAATAAGGGTATGGAGATAAGACCAATCAGCTGCATTATTAGAATACTAATTGGCAAGTCTTTGCTGTGCAGGATGACCCAAAACATCTTTGTTTGAAGTGAACTGTGTAGGGGAAATTCAAGCCTTCAAGAAGCCTCCAGTTGAGCAAATGGCATTCAGGGGAAGGTATAAAGGAAATGACTCGAAGGCTGCTCATTTTTACTGCGCTGTAAATTTTGTGAACCTTTCTTGATCTCAGCAAAGAGCAGAATTTGGCTCAGTAATAATGAAGTGATTTCCGGCACATTAATAATTGTCAATTTATATAAAAGCGTAGGGTGTCCCGTTGCACAGTATTTCTGCTTTAATGTTTCAGGGATTGTTACAAATTGAAATGCATAGAAATGACAACGTCAGTCTGAATTTACAGATGAGATGAGGTGGAGGTCCTCGGGCAGGAATAACGACATCGCTGGTACTTACGGAGAGCTTCAGCACAGCGCAGATTTGAGGCGCATGTGGGAAAGCTCTTTGATCACGGAAAGGTCTCAGTTTATAGAGAGGCTGATATTTGCTGTTTCACTAACTCCCACAGGAAAACAATTTGAAGCAGACTTGCTCTGTTCGAAGCAGAGCATCTGTTTTATTATGGCAGTAACTTTCTCTTGTGCTTCCTGGACAGGTTAAGAAAGGGCAGTACCTGGGACAATTCTTTACATTATCCTTTCTATGATCAAGAAGCCCACACTCCTATTTTGTTGTAGTGATATCTGAGATACAGCATAATTAGTGTGTTCTTATATCTGGGAGAAGTAGCGAAGAGCTTTCTCAGAGTGTAAACATCCTGTAAATTTGTGCAAGCAGCAGCAATTCCATGTCATGTCTGCTTCCCCCTCAAAACCTTGGCAGCTTCCATCCCCTGCCCTTCTCTCAGAAAGAAAATTACAGATATGCTCCCGGCAGAGCCCGGAGTTTGGAACAAATCCCCACAGAGACATTTCTACATAAACTGACCGTTTCCTGGCATGCCTCACGGACTAGACACACTCCGCAGTGACTCTTTGTTTCACATCTGTATCGTATCAGCAATGTAGGGGTTTTGTTAGGGAAAAACAACGAATCAGTAATTATAATGAAAACACACGTTCAGCATAACTCAGTACAGAACTGAGATTTGCATTGTAAAAGCCTGGTCCACGGAGCTGTTTTTAAAGATAATCACTCATTTAATCATTTTCCAAAGTACTCCCGGGCATAGCAGATTCAGTTGTCATGAAGTCTAAAGTGTTCTTCGCCTTAATTTTATTCTTGCCGAGTTCTTGTAAATAACAAGAACACAGATTTTTATAATGTACCAAACAGTATTAGCCTGAAGAATTAATTAGCTGGAAAATCTACTATAAAGTGAACTTTTTTTAAAAAAATGCATTATATTTGTAAATTAATATGTTTGTGTACACACACACCCTACATATATATACAAATACATTTATACATGCATAGCATTAATTTGCAAGGCTTGCAGCAGTCAAGACCTTTGGGGAAGTTGTTATACTGATACATAATAGCAAAGGAAGAAGAAAAAAATATTTTTAAGCATACTCTAGCATAAATTAGCAGGAACCTTTTCTTGGTTCCTGTCAGGGACCTCATCCTTCACTTCTGATAGAGAGCCAAGACACACAACAAAACACTTAAATATTATCTGGAGAATCAAATTTTAAGCATAAATGCAAATTAGCTACATTAAACTTAATTTTTTATGACTGGTTCCCTGTGCTGTTAGGCATAACTTTTTGGGAATTCATGCTCTTTATTCATAAAGATTTCACATAATAGGCCTGAAAAAGTGGTACCACTGTTTGATCGTTTCATGTCATGGACATTATGTATCCCTTCCAATGCTATTATAATATGCAATATAGAAGCATAAAAACATATGTGAAGATTTTGGTTTGAGATGTGTTGGGAAAAGTCACAATTCTGAAGATTTTTTGTTAGATAATTAGGGAGAGAGTAATGAATATTTGACTTACTATTTAGCATTATTAGCTATTAGGATGCTGTGTTATTGAGTTTTAAACTTCTAGTTTTATAGCTTTAGTCTGGTTTTGTAAAGACACAGAAGCATTGTGTGTCTGCCTGCCCAGCTAATCCCGCTGCGTGCAGATTTGGGGCTCGGGGGTGCTGCCTGACGGTAGAGAGGGGACAGCCTGGCCGGGGGGTGGATCGGACACGGGATGGCTCCAGACTGGCTGTGCCACAGGTTAATGTAAGGGTATACGTGGGAGGGTGCTTATAGGGTTTGGGTGTTACTGTACTCCACTAAAATCAAAGAGAACTTTTCTGCTGAGTCCAGGGAGCGGGATGTCTCCTTACACCTCTTACGTGTGTCGTGTCCAGCTTGCGAGGGCAGCCCCTAATCCACCTACGTGCCTCCAGACCTGCACATCCCAAGCCCGCCACATTTGCTGCGTGCACGCAGATGGTCTTCAGCACATGTATGCAGTGGGGATGATATGCAAAGTGGATGTGTCTGCGCTTCTGGGTCATTAGAAATCCCAGATAAGCCTCCCCCAGGAAAGGAGAACATGTCCAAAAAACTAAGACCTGTAACGGCCTTAAGCAGATCTGTAGAGGCAGCTGCAGGAAATTTTGTTCTGTCAATGGCTTTTTCTAAAGACAGATTGCCCCAATGGCCAGTTTCCTTCTTGTTATAAACAAGAACACACCCTAGGGATACAACAAATTGATTAAATTAGTGTCAGAATGGCTGTCAAGGCGATACCAGCATACACAGCAATGCTGTGATGGTCACGAAGGTAAGAGAGCTGTAAAATATCCACACATCATCGAATCAAAGCAACCTTTTCAACCTACGCTAATTGTACCAAGAGAGTGACTGTGGAATCCTAAAGGCTGTCAATTTATAATTTCACAGATTTCTGAGAGTGTTAAGGGTAGCTATGTTTCCTAAAAACTGCCGTGAAAAGGTCGTCTAGGAAAGAGAGCTGTTTCAGTACGATTAAGCAGCTGCCTTCAACCCAGAGGACCCCGGGGTTCCGTGTCAGGGCTGAGATCGGGGCGGCCGTCTTGCCCTGACCGCTCGCTCTTGGGCTGCCTTTCCCCCAGGAGCAGCCCGAGTTACGGTCGGGGTGTCAGCCTGCATTTTCTGCATTAGCTCCGCATTTACGGCTTGACTAGGCTCCCCACCGCTTTGAAACCCTTCCTTCTTAAATGTCATGTATTACTGCCGCTGCTGATCTCGTATTTGTGACCTGGTGATCTATAATAAGAAATAATGCTTGTGAGCAACCAGGTTCCTCACAGATAGTCGTGTTTTTGTTATTTTTCTCTCTTTCAGAGCTGTTTCAATTATTTGTTTCAGATTGTTTGCGTTGTTGCAATTGTCTGATTGCCTTCAGAGCCGATGTAGTACAGAATAGGTGAACCAGGGGGCTGTTTTTATTCCCTGCTATGTTGTGTAATTATGATTTTCAAACGGTACGGAAGACTTGGCCATGAATTCAGCAGCGGAGCAGGTTTTGGTCAACGCAGCGGAAGGGACCGTTGCAACACCTGCTTGGGAACGGATCTGGACGGGGTGGATGCTGGAGCTCAGCCCCAGGCCTGGGCAGTGGCTGGTGCCCACCTGCCTCCCCCACCGCCACGGCGGGGCACTTGCTCTGGCATTGCCCGTTGCTGCCATCGAAAGGCTCCATTTTCTGCAGATTAATTTTGAAAGCACAAAAAATCCATTACTAACTACTTGACTAGGCTGAGTGGAGCTGAATGGCTTCTTTGTCTGCAGTTTTCACAGGAGTCCCCCAAATACGACATTCCCAATCCCCAGCTGCCCGAGGAGACGCTCGCAGCTAAAGGCTTTATTTCCCCATGGGCCTCTTCAGCCCTTCCAGCCGCGGCAGCAGATGGATGCATATGCTACATAAGGGATTCCAGTCATAAACTTACTGCTTATACATTACAAATAGAGATTTCTGTAAGGGTTGAGTGTTAAGAAAGTTTTTTAAATCCACATAATTGCAATTATAGAAGACAAATATTTTAAATTATTTTCTTTAGTTGGAAAACAAATTGATGCTATTTTTGTTTTCCGGGTATGTAACAAATAGTGATATTATCTAATATTTTATATATAACACAATATGTAAATGTATTTTATACCTATCACACCGTATTTTCCAATACCATAATGACTGTCTTCTAATAGATTTGTCTTTTTAAAAAGCATTCTAACATCATTTACCAATTACATGAAAAGTGTACATAAATGTATTACAAATTCTCTCATAAGCACCATTTACCCAAATGAAATACCCCAATAATTAGGGGATGATACCAGCAATTAATGTAAACTAGGTTTCTAAAGGGCAAAACAGATAGTTTTCAGTGCAGAATCAGCCATTATTCTAAAAACAATGCATGATTAAAATAGATAAATTTAACCTGTTCTGGTGGGAGTGCAAGAACCAAGGCCATGCTGTCATGGGCTGCTTTTTGGATGGTACAGGAGTCATCAAAGAGTTTTAACTATAAATCTTCTCATTCTCTGTTACGCACTGCTTCAAAATCCAGCAAGAAAAGAAAATGCTATAGACTATGCACGTATATTATATGTGTGTGTGCAAAATGAATAGTATCCAGTTTATTTCCAAAATACTTTATCACAAATAAATCATTTGTAATTGAAGGAAACAGCTTTTAAAAACCTTGCTATTAAGCATCAAAAGATCAACAGTTTTTGTGCTGTAGCGTATCCGTGTCGGATGTCCTCCTATCTTCATTAAAGATGGGTAAGCCTAATTGTGCTGCAAGAGCCCCTGGCACTCTGCACTTCATTCAACTTCAGGAGTGCGTTGCTGGTGCCAGAAACCCAGCTTTCCCTACATGTGGGTCTGTTTATGGCATAAAATGTTGAAGAAAAGTGAACAGAAATGGTTAAAAATCAGACGTACTGGTTGTTACCCTCGTTAGTCACCATCTCAGCAGAGCTGCAGCGATGGGAGGCGAAGGGTGGATCCGATCTAGGTCAGGGCTTGGCGCAGGCAGCTCGCATTAGGGAGGTGATGCCTGAAATCCCCAACCCGCCCTGACGGCAGCGCCGGCTCCAGCCTCCCCCCAAGCTCGTGAAGATGCTGAAAAGCTTTGGGGGGGCCAGGGCCCCAGGAACAGCGTTTCGGATTCCAGTCCTATACATATTTATGAAGCGAAATGCTTTTATGCTCATGAATAGTTCTTTTGCGTAGCGTATGTTCACAAGGTTTATCAACATAAATGGACCATGTCGAGTAATTTTCCTTCCGTTGGTGTATTTGACTATTCTAAGGGGGAAAAAAACCAGAATTTTCCAGATCAGTATGGTCAGGAACAAAATACACCATAGATAGATTCACTGGGATGTCGTGCAAAAAAATTGCTCTTAATTCTTAACCGCCGAAATCAAAGTAAAAATTAAGAATTTAGTAACAAATTCAGTGGACAGTAAAAGACTGCCGATTACTGAGATTCTTGGAGCTTCTAACTGTTACTCATGCCACAGAAGCCATCTGAATTAGGCCTTAAATGCCGTCGGTCCTGCTGCCTGGCATTCCTTGCTGGCCAGGCGGCTGGCCGGGCGAGCCAACGGCCGGGGAAAGGCAGGGCAGGCTGCGGGGCGCTGGGGCTGCCGGGCTTGGCGGCGGGCGAGCAGGCGAGGACCGGGCTCGCTCTTGCACCGCAGGAATCAGGCGGCATCAGATCAAACTGTCACATAAAGGGAGAACGTGGAAGCTGACTGCGAGCGCTGGTTCTCACGGGAGCTGCTGCGCTCCCAGGTGAGCGCTGCAGGCAAAAGGTACAGTGAAGTTTTTATAGTCAAGCACTTTCTTTTTTTTGTTAGCTTCAGGCAGGATGATGCTCCTGCAGAAGCCTCTGAATTTTTGCAGAGACTTATTTTCACTCAGTAGAGAATTAAACTAGGGAAATTGCGTGAGGGGTCTTCAACCACTCATCTGGCTCGCACAGTCAGGTATTAGCAACAAATAACAAAATAAGGTGCGCTTTTTCCAAGCTGTGGTTGCAGCTGTCATTTGTGTAAGTATTGAAAGATCCATAACTATTATTAGCCTGATCTTTAGCTTCTGTAAATCACGTAACTTCATTGGAACTAGCAGAGTGTTTCTTCTTTCTCATCAGAAAAAAAAAAGAAAATAAGAAAAAAAAAAAGGGGGAACAAAAAAAAGAGAGGTTGTCCCTTTTTCCTCACCAGGGACCTGCCCCATCATCTTCCCTGACATAAAACATTCACCATTCTGTGGAATCTATTTGAACTAAGTGGCCGCTTTTTTTTTCTATTTGAAATGGTTAAATATCCCCCATCAATATTTCATTCTGCTCATGATTTCTCATCTTCCTGTTTTTTACGACCTCCTGCCTCCCATGCAGTAGATACCAACGGGTTATCTGCATTTATAAGAAGAGGGGCTGAATATGCCATCAATTTACTCATGCGTGTAGATCTAGAGGGAGACGAAGGGGAGAATAAAGAGGAAGCCAAGCCTAGCCCATTTTTCTTAACATGAAAATGAAATTCCACCTTTTTATTCTCAGCACAGATGATAAGTGGGAAGACAGGGGAGAATGAGCATTCACGCGTGCGAGGGACAAAGCTTGTGGTTTCCCAGGTGAGGCGGAGGTCCGTCCCCACGCCCGCAGTGTGTGTGCGAGGGCTCTCGGAAGCCGAGGTTCCTCACAGCGTGTGATAAGGGTCGCAGGAGACTGATTTATTGGCCCACCTACCTCTGGCAGAGGGCAGCTGGGTTCCAGGCGTGTTCAAGTTTCACAGATGATGAAGAGCCGCGGGCTCTGCATCGGGAGAGAGGGGTGGTCTGCTTCAGAAACGCCTCCAGCACCTCTGGCCCTCCCCGCGGTGCCCAGGGTGCCCGAAGGACCGGCCGGCAACGCCGCTGCGTGGCACCAGGCTGGGACGAGCCCAGGCCCACGGAAAGGCGTTCGGCTGACGGGTGCTGCGGACTGAAGCCACCGACTCAGGTTCATCCTTCTAATTCCTGGCAATTCGGCCCTAAGCAGAACGCCTCCAGACTAGAAAGGACTGTTTTAGTCCCAAATTCACTGTGTCTTTGACCTTTTCAGCAAGACAGCTGCCGAGGTTACCAGCTGTGACAGCGGGCACACCACGAAGCACACCTCCCGGTGACATTCCCTGCGCGTTGTTGGGGTGCTCAAGCCAACATTATTTCACATTTTCAACCAATTTAAACTTGCACCCATGTTTCAACTGATTATTAACTCTGGTTAACGTAAGCAGAGTAAGATAGGTGAAGTATTAAGTTAGCTAGTTGAATTACTGCCTGTGTGTCTGAGTTGGCTTTTTGTTATTCCCTGACCATTTCTCGTGTTTTCCCCAGCAATTGTAAGAGATGCACGTCCGATGCTAACGCTGCCTGCTTCTCCCAGCCATATGGTCGCTCGTGCTGCTAATGCGCGGGTCAGCGTTGGCTGCGAGGGCAGATGGCCCATCTGCTGAGCATCACTGGGGATGGCCTCATCCATAACCGCCAGCCTCCTCGCTTCCCACCGGGGCACACGACAGGCACGATCTTGCGAAATGGGATTTACAGCTCAGGGTGGTGTGTTTAAACAAACTCCCAGCAAATCCCCTTAGTACCATTTATAAATAACGAAGCATATATATATATCTATATATACATCTCCCTCCATTGCAGTCCTGGCAAGAGGCTGTGTGTAATACTAACAGGCTAATTAAGGCAATCATTCCTTTTCCATATGAAATTTTATCCATAAACTTTGATGAATTGCATTTCTGGATTGCTCTATTTCAGTGAAGCTGCAGTTTTTCACAAGCACTGAATGCTCAGGTGCACAAATATTACAGCTCCGTCCATTACCATTTTTGAAATGCTTCTTCTGTCCCATTTTTACAGCTTTCTGAAAAAAAAATCTCTTTGGTGGACGATTGCATGGTGAGGGAATGGTAACTGTGTTCCTTTTAAAATAAGCAAACGTCAGCCCTCCAGACAGTGCCCAGACAGCATTTAAGTGACATTTGAAATGGCAGCGGACGTGATCCTGAGCGAGCACACAGCACCGTTGTTTGCCTTCACGTAAACTCCTTGTGACTTACCCTGCCCCGCTGCGCACCTGGTTGTGTTTGGAGTGAAAACGAAGTGGCATCTTTAAAATTCAGTGTTAATTGCTCTTGATTTCTCTAAGTTCTGTGTCTTTTTAGGAATTGCTTATTAAAATTCTTGAGGTTTTATTTTCCACGTGAGCAGTGCAGCCCGTCTGGAGGCCGTGGGCAGCCGGGCGGGCTGGGAAGGGTCACTCCACTCCCCGCAGAGCGCAAGAGGCCATGCGGGGGTTCGGCGTAGGGGAGGGGGTGAGGAATGGGGGCTTCTCTTCCTTTCTAGTCTCTGCCTGAACTCTTCTGCTTTCCCTGTGTTTGCCCTAGAAATTCCCGTTCTGTCTGACCTTGTAGCTAAGTGTGAAAGAGAAAACGATGAAGAACGGTCCAAGAACGGAGCACGCGAAGGGATAGAGCGGCTCGAAGGCAGCCACCCTTTCCACCTGAGGGCGTGATGTCCTTTTGTGCCATCTCCTCACCTGAGGAGGTCGAATTTGGCTCCGCGGGTTATTAACTTGTCCTCTCCATGACACAGCTCCTTCTTCTGTCCACTATACTGACATAAAACTATCAGTAGGGATCAACTGTCTCTGAAGTAGCTCATACTGCTGGGTTGTCTCTTTGACGTCCCCCGTGCCTGGCAGTAGAATTTAGCACATATCGCTGTCCTGGCGACGTATGGAGATGTATATCAATACAGGACGGCCATTGAATCCCGGGTTTGGAAAAGGAGGGAGGGAATAGTTTCTGCCTGGAGGGCACGTTCTGCCACCGAATTAGGCAGCCTTTACCAGCTCTTTGTCAGCTCAGAAGTTTAGCTAGACTTGTCTTAGCCTTTCCTTCCTTTAATTTCTGATAGAATAATCTGTACCCCTCCCTGCAAATAATAATTACCAAACAAATCATCTGATTGCCATTTACCGACTGTAATGCAGACGCGGCAGTGTCTCAGCGTGTTGCAGGTCGCTGCTCACGCGCTCGCTCCCTTTCGGGGTCCCGATCCGCAGCTCTTCCCACGCGCCGGGAATTCTCTTGCACCAGTGGGATGCTCCGAAGGGGAGGAATGTGGGCGCTGCAGGAGGTGGCGTTCAGGACAGGCGGCCTCAGAAGTTGCATGAAGCCAGATGGGGCAAATTTTAAATTCATCATTCATCATTATCATCATGATGTTCTGAGTGTTACCTGAAACCTGCTTAAGAAACATGAATAATATAATGTATGGTAGAGCCTATAGAAAATAGTACATTTAACATTTAATAAATTATCCTTTTTTTTCAGAGACCAACCAGCAATGGGATAAGCCTACTCCAACTGTAGACTTAATTGAGAGCTACTTAACACAATCTAGTAAACCCCGTGAAATGGAAATGTTGCAGTGCTTGGGACTAAAAATCATGTGCTGGTGAGAGAATCCCAGTTGTAGTTAATCCTGATATTTATTTTATTCTGTAGGTACCTGGACCGCTTCCAAAACTTGTGTTGAGTTTATAAAGCTACGAAGAAAATGCCTTGATACTGAAATTCTAAAACCTCTCCTTGTACATCAGTCGTCTGTTTTAACCCAGACAGGGTAAAGAGCACAGGGAGCTAAATTACAAAAATGTAAGAAAATTAATTGTTCGGAAAAGTGTTACACTTGTACTGAAGTAATGTGACATTTTAAGTCAAAGGTTATGTATTTTGATATCACCATATGATTATATTATAAAAGTAATTTAACAAATTCCAGTTCTACCAGATACAAATACCAATACTGGATTACATTGATGAGCTACACTTTTACTTTTGCATTTCATGCTTAAAACATGTGTCCATTTTGAGTTCTACTTAAATACTTAATGTCTTAAAATATTTTATTTGCTTGGAAGAACTGCAAACAACAGTTGAGGTAACTGCCTGCAGCCTAAGGCACCACTGAACCTCGCTGGAGATCCGCAGGAACGTGCTACGCTGGCATCTCTGAAAATGCCTTAACCGAGAGGCCTGAGGGTGCAGCACGGGAATTCGGGAGCTGCTGGGGTGTGGATGTGGGAGATGCCGGCACAGTCCCCACGGGGGCCGGGAACGGCGACGGCCAGTGCGTTGGAAGTGGCCTGGGTACATTCATCACTGCTTGCTCAGGCCACGCTTTCGCACCTCGTGTCTACGTGTCTAGAATTTCAGTTCTCTTTTCCCATTAGTTAGACTTTCTTAATCAAGTTTTTTTTAATTAAAAAGCTAACTGTACAGGACAGGTACATGTGTAAATAAGAGATTATGCTTATGTATATGTTAATATTTATATGTAAAAAGATATGTACATAGGAAAGAAAAAAAATGGCTCCAAGAATGTTTTCAAAACTGTTTCTTTCTTACACATGCACAAACAGGAAATTCATATAAATGTGCTCCTTAATTTCAATATAAGGGTTTCTGCTCAATTTTCAGTCACTTTGAGTTTGATCCCACTGGGGTTTTGTACGATGAGTTTGTACGACGAGTCCTTGACCATGGCACGGAGCCACCCTGGAGACAGTGCCACCCTTCATCCGTGCGATGAGCTGTGTCAGATCTCGTTTGCCGTCTTCTCACCTCTGGGTCTTGCGCATCTTTCAAAAACAGGGTCTCAAAGCCACAGGGACCACGTTGCGGGGGCCATTACCCTAATCCGGGGCTTTTTCCTGCAGACCCTCTGTCCCTCGGCGCAGGTGTAAAGCGCCGGAGGAAAGCCGGGGCTTGCAGCCCGGGCAGGGACCCCCAGCCATTGTCAGGCCGGCGAGCGCCGGCTCCCCGTGGCAGTTTCCCGCCTGCAAGCATCTTTTATAAATTCCCCAGATGTCCTGCAGGTAACGACAAGCCGGGGCGCAGATAAACACGCGCATCGCTGTGCGTTACGGATACGGCACGATGGCTACGATTCGCTTTCGGGAGTTTGAGCAGTGTGCGTGGACGCGCTCGCCCCGGCGCGCGGAGGTCCTGACGGAGCACCGAAGCGGTCGGGGACGCTCCCTGCCCGGCTGCCGCGTGCGCAGAGCAACACGTCTAAACCGAAATCCTGTGGAATTGCAGCTTGCTTTGTCAACAGCCGCGCGTCGTGTATTTCAGGCCTGTACTTCTTGTTCGAGCTGTTGGAGGACTGTGGCCATTATTTAAAGGATTCTGCTCCGGTAATATCTGTAGCCTTCAGTGTACCCTCGAGTGCCTTACACAGCTCGTGAGCAAAACTGCTGACCGTGAAGAGAAAATGCACCCGAGAGTCGCTCTGGGGGGACCGATGCCAACTCCCTTTGCATCCCGAATGCCACCACCACCACCTCGCGATGGGCAGCGTGCGTTAGCACAGACATGGATTTAGTTTAGACTCAGGAAATTGTATTGTGAATATGTGTATTAAAGCCTGTACTTACATATTGTACATTTTATAAAAAGGAACTATTGTAAATTTATGCAAAATGTAAACCAGAGAAAATGTTTTGGTTTTTTTTTTTTCCAATGGCCAGTGTGCCGTGACTTGTGTTCTCTAATATAATCTCCTAATAACCATATCCTAAATACGTAATGTTTGGTTCAGTGCTGAAACAGTAATTGACAGGCCTAAAGCAGGGCTGGATCGATCAATTACAGAATTTTACACATATTTTTGTATTGTGATTCATATGATATATATCAAGAGACTTTCTATTCATTTGTAAAATACATAAAGTATTGTAAACTTTTAATAAAAAGATCTGTTTTAAACCTTCAAACGAGATGACTGTTTTGGCTCTTTCCCCAGGTTGCACAAAGGAAGCCTTCCATCAGTTACGGGAACTTTGCTGACTTTTGTTTTGTAAGGCAATAGATTTTAACCACTTTTTAAGCTCTACCTGAAAAACCGATTAAATCGTGAATAAAAAATACCCCGGCAAACCCACAGCAATGTAACTCACCTCCTGCGCGGCAGAACATTAACTTGTTCTCCCGTCGCTTCCCTGCCGGGGGGGTCGAGCCCCTCCAGCACCCGCCGCGGTGCCGGGGCGGCCGGTGCCCGGCGCGGGGTGACCCCGCGGGGCCGAGACCCCTCGCCCGGGGCCAGCCCCGGGCCGCAGCCCGCTCCCCCCCGCTCCCCTCCCGCCGGCCCGGCCCCGGGGCAGGCACGCAGCCAGCCCCGGCCCGGCGCCCTGAGCCCCCCGAGGGGTAGCGGCGGCCCTCGCCCCTTCTCCGCCCGCGGGTCGCGGAGCCCCGGCTGGAGCCGCCCTGGCCGAGACCCCCCGGGAGGGCGAGCGGGGGCCCGTCCCGCCTCTTCCCATCCCGCCCCCGTCCCGTCCCGCGGGAGCCCCGCGCCCGGGAAGGGGGCCGGGGGCCGGGAAGAGGCGGGCGGACCGGTGCTTGCAGGGGACGCTCCGAGGGGCGGCGAGCGGGCACTTCTCCGTCGGGGGACGCAACTTGCACCGGCCCCCACGACCCCGGCCCCCGTCCGCGGCTGCAGGGCCGCTCCGGGCGGCAGCGGGACCGGGCCGGGGCTGCGAGCGCCTTCCCGCCGCCGGGCCCGCGGGGCGGCTGGGGCTGCGGGACCGACCCGCGCGGCTCCGCTCCGCTCCTTTCCCCGCCGGACCGGCTTTGTCTGCAGCGCCGGGAGCGCGGCCCCGGGCCGGCGTCGGGCGGGGGAGCCGGCGGCAGCGGCGGGGGGCGCGCACGCAGGCGGGGACGTGGTCAGACAGGGACACGCACACACGCACACACACGCACACACACACTCAGGCGGAGCGCGGCGGGAAGATGTCGCACCAGGGCAAGAAGAGCATCCCCCGCAGCACGGTGAGGGGCTCCTTGCGGGGGCGCGGGCGGGCGGGACCCCCGGGGGCTGCGGGCCCGGCCCGAGCCGGGG
>VZTQ01002791.1:341962-377445 GCA_013400755.1 Pelecanoides urinatrix | reverse complement strand
TGGCGGGTCCCTCCCCGCCGGCGGTGATGGAGCGGGGCGGTCCCCGCCGCCCGTGGGCCGGACACCCGGGGAGCGCCGCTGGGGTTTTGTCCGGTGCTGAGCGCCGGGGGCCCGGCGGTCTCGGCGCCCGGCGGTCAGCGCTGCCGAAGCAGCCGTCCCTCCCGAGCAGGGGGTGCGGGCGGTGCAGCCCCCGCCCCGCGGGCTCCGCCGCTCCCTTTGTTGGCCGCGGCCCGGCCTGAGCCCGCCGGCCCCGGCGCTTTGTCTGCCGCTGGCGGGGGCGCAGCCGGGGTCCCGCCGGCCAAGCCCGGCTGCCGGGGGACAAAGGCAGGCGCGACCCTCACCGGGGCCGCGGGGCCGCTCCGCCGCCTCCCTAACTTTGGTTTGGGCGCCCAAAACGTGTTTCGGAAACGCTTTTTTCGCGGACTGGGCTTGGCGGGGGGGAGGCATCTGCCTGCCTTGCGCCCTGCCCCGCTGCCCGGCGCCTGGTCCCCCCGAGCCCCGGCCGTTACGGATCTCGCCGCCCGAGACCGCCTTCGCGCCGGGTCCCGCGGGCGGAGCTGGCGGCGGCGGCTCCCGAGCCCGTTCCCGCTGCGGGGGTCTGGAGCGGCGTGCGCTCCCCCGCCGGGCGGGCGTGGGAGGGGATTCCCTTCTCCCGCTGCCAGGGCGCAGCAGGAGGAAGGAGGCATCGCTCGACAGCGACGCGGCTTTTCCCCCCCGTGTCGCTGGCTCACGGCTGAGTTCCCTTGAAAACATCCCGGTGGCTGCCTGGCGCTGCGGGAGCGATCGCTGGGCGTGCGGGGCTGGAGCTGGCGCGGCAACGCAGGGACGGGGACGGGGACGGGGATGGGGATGGGGTGGGGATGGAGGTGGGCATGGGGTAGGATGGGGATAGGGTGAGGGTGAGGGTGAGGGTGGGGTGGGGATGGGGTGAGGATGGGCCCCGCAAAGGGAGGGGCCGTAGGGCTCTCCCGTGGGGCAGCCAACACTGAGGCTTCTTTTGATTGATTTTATGGGACAAGGGAAAACAATTAAAATGCAATAAAAACCTTGATAGTTTTAAAAACACAATGCAATTCTTTAATAGTTTTTTTTTTATATGACCCCAAAATGTTTTCCGGGCTGTTTTGCGTCAGCACACATTGCTGTGGTGTAAGTCATCTCCTGGGCTCTATTGCCACGTGCTCTTGCATCCCTCAGTTGTTTTTGTGCTAAGGCCACGCTCTTTGTGTTGCCCATTTTAGCCTTGGTAATAATTATTCTAGCAACACCAGAGTGGGAAAGGAATCCTCTTAAATTAGGCTGCAGTTCCATATTTACATAAATGCCACTGCTTTCTAATTGTTCTGGTTAAAGATTCTGCAAATCTGACAACGTTGCCACTGTTTTGCTTTGAAGTGAGGGAAGTCCTTGAGGCATTATCCGCCTCACAAGACTGTGAAAGCCATGGACGTCAATAAATGACCAGATTAATAAGATGCACTTAAAAGTCTCTGTAACCGGAGCTGATGGAGGAGGCAGGTACATGGCTGAGCTGCAGGATGTTGTCTTGCAAACCTTTTAAAACTGCTGAGAACTTCAGTCAGTCTCTGGACCTGCTCTGAAGGAGCTCTTGGTGGGCCTGCGGGGTGGGGGTGTGCTTCCTGCAAGGCAGGTCGGGAGCAGCGAAGGCTGGAGCACGCTGCCTTTGGCCGGCTCTGCTCGGAGGTGCGCGGCTCAGACCTCCGAAATGGGGGCCATGCTGGTACCCTGGGCTGTCGGCTCGGCTCTGCCGCCTGTGCACCCCCAGACTGGTACCGCGCTTCAGAGGAGAACGTATGTTCCTCTCCAACAACAGTTGTATGTGGTTCCTTTGCAAATACAGTTGGACTTTGGTGTAGCATAGTTTGGATATTCAACTAAACTTGTATGACTGAAGGGCAAATATTAAGTCCTAGACTTAATGAAAGCTCGTAATGAGTCAAGTAGCATCTAAATAAAGTAATTTTTTTTAAAAGTGTGGTTTTTTTCCATTAGAGTGACCGGCTTCTAATCAAAGGAGGAAAAATTGTCAACGATGATCAGTCATTTTATGCAGACATTTATTTAGAAGATGGTTTAATAAAGTAAGTTAAAAATTTATATTTTATAATGTAATTTCAAAGCATGATACAGTGCCATGGAGTTCGAACAAGGTTCCTTTCCGTCATTTTTCTCTTGGAAATATGTTCCCTTTTTGAAAAACAAGGGCAGCTTTTTAGAATAGCGTCAAGACAGAACTACGTTAGTGCACGTTTGTGCCTGGCAAGACGTATAAAGTGCTGACAGTTTGTGCTCAGCTGTAAGTTGTGTGTAAGAGCGAGGAGCCAGGTTAAGCTCTGCAAAGGAGCACGTCAGGAGCAGAGTAAGGGTCCGGCGCTGAGACCTCAGCAGCTCCCCAGCTCTGAGCGGGTCCCTCAGGTGGTGCCTGATGTGTCCCAGCGCTGCTGAGCGGGTGCGGAGCCGGGAGGGCTGGGAGGGTGCTGGGCCGGCAGGACGGGACCCGCGGGGTTCTGCAGCAGACCCCGGCCCCGCGCCCGGCGCCGACCGAGCCGCGCTCCCTGCGTGCAGCCGCTTCTGCTCCCGGCGCAGAACCCGGCCCCGCGGCGCGAGGAGGCCTGGGCAGCGCCGGCGTGCCTCCAGCGGTACTTAGAGGTTGGTTTTGCACCTTCACTTAGAAGTTGTGGCCAATTAACAGGAGATCTCAATATCGTTTTCAGACAAATTGGAGAAAACCTGATTGTTCCTGGTGGTGTGAAGACAATTGATGCCTACGGCCAGATGGTGATGCCCGGGGGGATAGACGTCCATACCAGACTGCGGACGCCCGTCATGGGGATGGCCTCTGCTGATGACTTCTACCAAGGCACGAAAGCAGCCCTGGCAGGAGGAACCACAATGATCAGTAAGATGGAGCAGCATTCGAACAGACTCCAGAGTAGAACGCTGTTTAGCAAAATACATTGGGCCTTTTATCCTTGCAGAGGTTATTTACCCTCATAGCAGAGAAATGTTAATTTTTGCTGTAGAAATCAAAGCATTACAAAGCTAATTAAAACGCATTATGTGCCTTTCAGCACCTCCTTCCGTTGCTACACCCATATATAAAAATACATAGTTCCTCCTGCTTTACCTCAGAAGAGGATAAAATAGCAGAAAACTTTAAACACCTTTTAATATGTTTTTAATATCTTTACAGGTGTGTTTTTAGAAGAGTTTTTCAGCTCTGTGAGCGTGGGTTCCGTTTTTGTGTTAATGTAAAATAATTTTGATTTCTGTTTTGCTCTTGTTCTGGTCGCAAGGCCCACTGCAGCCTGTGGCTGAGGGACCAGTCTCAGCAAGTCCTGGCGTAGCTCTGTACCGAGCTCATAGCCCGTACTGTAGGGAACAGGAGCGAAGATAAGAGAAGTGCAGTAACTGATGGGCTGTGGGTGACTGCACGTGGAAGATGCCCAGGAGACCTGTGCAAAAGTGTGCGAGGACACGCTTTGGCCACCGGCCTCTCTCAGATGCTGGGCTAGGCAGGCTGTGTGAAAAAAGGCATAATAATAGCCGTAACCTGGAGTTCGTTTGTTCCATTTGTTTCACTTTATCTGGGAAATTTATTACCCTTCATCTTTAAACAATGCTCTAAAAATGAGTTAGTATGAAAATGTCTCCACAGCAGCGAAGCCTTGCACAAGAATATCGGTGGCTGCTGCGCGCCCCGGGTACGTCTCTAGCCCTCTCCCGGCACGCGTGCTAACGCTGTGCCGTGTTTCCCCAGTCGACCACGTCTGCCCGGAGGCGGGGAGCAGCCTCCTGGCTGCCTACGAGCAGTGGCGCGGCAGCGCCAACAGCCAGGCCTGCTGCGACTACGCGCTGCACGTCGACGTCCCTCGCTGGCACGAGAGCCTGAAGGAGGAGCTGGAAGCCCTGGTGAAGGACAAGGGTGAGGACCGAAGGAGCGGTGTTCTGGCAATAACCCCGCAGGACTTCATAATGGTTGCAGTACAGGCACATCAGGGCGAGCCGCGGTAGTTACTGCTGCTCTGCCGAGCTCCTCAGCCGGTGGTCAATGGCACCTGGAGGGGACCTTGGCCGTGGAGGTGTGACCTGCCCGTCCTTCCCCGTCGAGGAGGAAGGTGTGGACAGGGGTGCTGGCACCGGGTTCACACCGTGACGTCTTGTTGTGTCTTCTCACCTTTGGGCAATGTACAGCCCAGTCGTGAAATCTGGTTTTTGGAAGCTGAAGGAACGGTATCGGGCTGATTCAGGCTGCCTGATGTACAGAAAAGTATTTAAATAAAAACGTTCAAGATGCGGCTTATAGAATAAAACTAAGGTTTAGGCTTTCCATAGAGATTTCATTTGTGCCTGTAATTCCTGCACATCCTGAAATATCCGCGGGACGTGGCTTACTGGAAAGCAGGCCATGCGTCAGGAATTCATGCATTTCATTAATACTTATTTCCATGTGTGGAACTACATTTTGCTTTCAGATATGCTAATGTAGAGCTAAATGACTTCAGTGTAATTTGCAGTCTTGCAAGCAAGGGCTTTGTTGGTCAATTAACATAGAAATTTACAGTGAATTTCCTATTAAAATTCAGAGTGGCTGAAGGGCATGGGGGTGTTGGGTTGACGGTTGGACTCGATGACCTTAGAGGTCTTTTCCAACCTTAGTGATTCTATGATTCTATAAGTAATGTAGCTATTCCAAGCTTATACCGGGTATTTTTCGTATGTACATTCACATGTACAATTATTTGTAATTTGATCGTGGTTTGGGATTAGTTGTTGCCTCTATCCGTATCAAATGCAGCAGCAATTCTCCGGCTTTGACTCAGTGCTTCATGAATCATCCTTTATGTTAGGTAGAAATGACAGAAATTAGGATTGCGTGCCATGCTGTATGCAAAGTGCTGCCCGTCTCTTTCTCTAGCGAAATAGCAGTGCACTAAATAGCAGTGCTCTAATATTAGAGTCTCATCTTTTGCTGTAATTAAGTCTCAGCACTAATACACTAATTCAAGGACAGTTATCAGAAGGAAGTTAAGGATAAACCATAAATTGAAACCACCACTGGAGGGAAAACTCAGACTGGGAGCAACGCGTTTGATTCTGTGCATTCGGACCAAGTTACTGAGAGAACCTAAAATCAGAAATGGGCTGTGGGTTGGGTTTTTTCGGTTCAGGTGCCTCCAAAGACAGGGGTGCATTGTCTTTCATGGCTCCCAAGCTTTGGGGTTCAGTTCTTGCGGGGACAGTTCCCGTTTCAGCCCTTCGCCTTGCTTTGCTGTCAGTCTAAGCCCAACCGGCACAACCCCGGCTTCAACGTGCCGGCTCAGCCCGGGCCGGGGCCCTGCGTCCTCAGCCGTGACAATAAACACACAAACACACGTGTCATTTTCTTTTCTCAAGGTGTGAACTCCTTCCTGGTTTTTATGGCCTACAAAGACAAACTTCAGTGCACCGATGCCCAGGTAATAGAGCCAGCCCGCGTCCAGCGAACGCCGTCACCCTCGCGCTGAGCGTGAGCCGCGATTTGTCTGACGTTGGGCAACCCGCTGTCTCTTGGCAGATGTATGAAATATTCTGCATTATTCGAGACCTGGGGGCCATTGCCCAAGTGCATGCTGAAAACGGAGACATCATCGATGAGGTACGGTATTTATATTCATTTAAATCAAAGGGTGACCGGAGTATTTTGATGTAAGGCGAGGTGCTGACTTCAGCAGACGGGCTGCAGTGTCTAGTGGAAGGTGGAGCAGTGCCAGCACGCTTTTAGCCTTCAGGCGGTGCTGCAAATGCGGTAGGGATCGGTGCAGATGCGGGAAGCCTGCTGGGGCGGGGGGTTGCTCTGGGGAGAGGACCAGCGAGCACCGTGCGGTGTCTGCGGTCAGCAGGGCATCACCGCGGCCGCGCACCTCCGCCATCTCCGGCCAGAGCCGAGCCCAGCTGAGCAGCCCCGGCCGGTCCGTGGGGGGGCACCGAGCCTCGCGGCAGCGGGGTCTGCTCTGCGGGGGGAGCCCAGTCCCCAG
This sequence comes from Pelecanoides urinatrix, assembly GCA_013400755.1. Classification (NCBI taxonomy): domain Eukaryota; kingdom Metazoa; phylum Chordata; class Aves; order Procellariiformes; family Procellariidae; genus Pelecanoides; species Pelecanoides urinatrix. The sequence continues at coordinate 371,407 of VZTQ01002791.1, read as the reverse complement.
CCTCGGAGGGGAGGGGCGGGCAGGAGACCCTGCGGGCAGAGGAACGCGCAGGAGGATCGGGGGCACCTGCTGGAATCGGCAGCGTCCTCCCAGTTCCTTGCACGCGCTTGGGTGTCGTCACAGGAATCTTTACAAGGACAGTTCCCAACAAGTACGTTTTGGGGCTTCTTAGAGGATGAGTGTCCTGGGTTCGGCTGGGATAGGGTTCAAGTGACACTATCACATTAACTATCTTGTTTAGAAGTCTTGAGTACTTGAGAAAATAAAGAGGTTTGGATCTTTTTAAATAACATACATTACATTTGGCAATATTTATCTCCAGAAACGGTACTCAGGAACTTCCTTGGTATTGCAGACTTGGCTCACGTTCATTATTTTTCCTTTTCACCTTTAGAAAAAAAAATCTTCTGTACATACTGCAATGAGATGGTGCTAGGTGGAACTAGACTTGCAGTTCCTTTTAGCTTATAGTCACGCAAGGGTTCAGTCTGGTGGGGGAGGAGAGTTTAAAATGAAAGCAGGATCCCAATCCTTCAAATGGGCTTATTTGAACAAACAAGGTAAAGGCTAATTCCCACCTCCTTGGGATTTTATCTGAGAAACCTTTTCTTCAGCTGGCTGTGAAACATAATGTGATCCCAAGCAGTTCAACGTCTTCAGAAGTATTTCTTTAAGCCACCAGCGTGATGACACTCGAGCCCCGGGGACAAACTCAGGGGATATCTGCAATAGGAGTACAGCGGGTGGAAAAACAGCCGTCCCCTAAGAGCAGGGTAAAGCCTGCGAGATCTGGTCCGTAGCGTCGAATAATGTCCTTGCATCCGATGCCAGCTAAGTGGGAGCACTGCATGACACAGAACATCACAGAAAGGAAAGTGGATGAGCTGTGCGCTAGGCATCTGCTTGCAAGGACAACGTGAGTGACCCGGGCGCAACCCAGTGTTCATTCCAGTGTGTCACCGCGGGGTCCCAGCTAACGTGCAGGCCCTGCGGGGACTTGAGTTGTGCCCAAGGTGACGTGAGGCGGTGGCAGCGGGGACCGAGCGCGTCGCTCTTCGGGGAGCTGGCGCTGCCGGCGCGGCGGAGCGGGGTGGGGAGGAGGTGGGCGCAGCCGGGTGGGCCGCTGGCCTTCAGCCCATGCGCTGGGGCACCGGCTGCACAAAACCTGCCCCCGCGGCCCCCCGGCAGTGCGAGGGGACGAGCCAGGTCCCCGCAGCGGCGCGGCGAAGCGCTCCGGGGACGGGGAGCACGCGGGGCAGGCTGTGTGACTCGCCGGGCGAAGCTCTGGAGAGGTGGCACCCGCTGCGCCCCGCTGAGGGTCTCACGTGCCTCGCACCCGTCTCTGCGTCCTCCGTGGGCTTCTCGGGGCAGCTTCATCAGCCTCAGGTCTGGGGGAAACATCTCGTGCTTTCCTGCAGCCGTGCACCATGTCTGGCACAGCCTTAGAGGAGCGGTGACGGGTTTAAAATCCCACATCCTCCAGAAATACAGCTGGGTGTGGAGAGCCCAAAGGTACCGCCGGGACAGAGCGGTTCCCAGTCCAGAAATGCTCCCCCAGCATGAGGTGGGTCTACTAGGAAGTAGCTGCAGCGGTTTATGGAGTGTCGCAGGTATAAGTGGTATCGCCTAGTTGTATTCCTGAATTTCTGTCATCCTTCCGATACTTCTGAAAAGGTGTTTTGTGTCCCGCATTCCTTCGGACAGGCTGTCCGTGTCACTGACTGCTCCTTTCTTCATCTTTGTCCACCTAGGAGCAAAAGAGGCTGCTGGAACTCGGGATTACCGGGCCAGAAGGGCACGTCCTCAGCCGCCCCGAGGAGGTAACGTCTCCCGTCCTTCAGCAGAACGGCCCGGGGGTTTAGAACAGCCGCTGGGGCTGTAGCAGAGGTGCCCAGAGACGCCTCTGCCTGTGTTCTGGTGTCCGCAGGTGGAGGCGGAGGCGGTGTACCGTGCAATTACCATCGCGAAACAAGCCAACTGCCCCTTGTACATCACCAAAATAATGAGCAGAGGTGCAGCAGATGTGTTAGCTCAAGCAAAGAGAAAAGGTAAAGCGTTGTTTCATATTTGCATGCTAATTGAGCCTATTTAAACATGTCCAGGAATGTCATTCTAGCTGCAAGGTTTAAGAACTCGTTATCACCCAAGTTCTCTCACAGCTTAAGGGTGCTAAAACTTGGCTTTTCTTCAAAGTGTGCCAGAGCTAATTGCTCTGAGCTGGAGAGATTTGAGGAGATGTGCTTGAAACTTTGACACCTGAATCTCAGCAGACACAGCTGAAAAAGAGGAAATAATTCACTTGCAATCATTTGTCACGAACTAAACGAAAAATGGATCTGGAGCAAGCTCCAAATTCAAACTGGGGGTAGAGAGGGAAGAGCTGGAAGCAATCCTGCAGGGAGCAAGACAGAAGGCCGTGCCCAGGGACAGGCGGGGGTCCACAGCCACCTCTGCCCCCAACCAGGAGACTCTGCTTTGATTTAGAGGAAGGCGTGATGGTTTGCAGATACAAATGTATGTTTGGCCTAAGGAGAAAACAGATGGGTTCAGAACTTGTTTTGACAGCATTTCCCTGTCAAATGAGATAATCTGAGGGATTAATGTGAATTCGAGAAGGTGAAATACCGAGAACACTGAAAAGAAGCGAAGCCGTCTTGCATTGTTAACCGCAGTAGCTGTCCGCACTGGGCGAAAGAGGCCGCAGGGCGTGCGGCGCGTTTGCCCTCATTAGTTGATTGCTCCGCAGGCACGGTTGTGTATGGGGAGCCCATTACCGCCAGCCTGGGCACCGACGGCTCGCACTACTGGAGTAAAAACTGGGCCAAAGCCGCAGCCTTCGTCACCTCCCCCCCCATCAGCCCAGACCCCACCACGCCGGATCATCTCACCTCCCTCCTGTCCTGGTGAGTCCCGTGTCGGCACGGGTGCCTGAGCCTGCCTGTCGTCCTTGCGTCCCGCCTGCATTTGTTCGCATGCCTTTTGCAGCGACAGCATCGCCCGCGGAGGGGGGCTGGCCGGGGGGCCGCAGCCCCTGACCCCCTCTCGCCGGCGGGTGACAGCCCCCCTGTTCCCGGGGGCACCCCCAGCCTTCTCCCGCCGCCGGGCGCCGCAGGGGCAGCAGCACAGCGAAGGCTGGCGTGCGACTCGGCGTCCCCTTGGTGTTGTAATCAGAGTCGGAAAAACAATCTGTCAACTGTTGCACTTTTCCATATCAAAAGAATAAATCCCCGGGTTTTTGAGCAAGGAGCCAGGTGACTCTTTCAAAAAGAGTCTAAATTACGCTTTGACGAAGCAGGTCGTAGTTGCCAGATTTCCTCTGTCAAAACCAGGCTCCCCCTGCCCGGTTCCCCCTCCAGAGCCGGAGCGGGGCAGGGGCAGCGTCCCGCGGGGTGGCCGGGACCCCCAGCGCAGGAGGGACAGCTTTTCCTAAGGAAAGCTCCTGCGCTGCCTTAGCATTAAAGCCAAAAGAAGGGTTTTATCGGAAGCAGTGTTGGGCATTTAGAATCATAGAATCACAGAATCACTAAGGTTGGAAAAGACCTCTAAGATCATCAAGTCCAACCGTCAATCCAACACCCCCATGGCCACTAAACCATGTCCCCAAGCGCCTCATCTACACGTCTTTTAAACCCCTCCAGGGATGGGGACTCCACCACGGCCCCGGGCAGCCTGTGCCAAGGCCTGGCCACTCTTTCAGAGTGGTCAATTTGCGAGATTTTAAAATGTGTGAAACAAGCTTTTAGGGCACGTCACCATGTGGAGTTGTTTCGATGTGTTGAGTTACGCAGCAAAGCCCCCGGGGCCGGCCGGAGCGTCTCTGGAGCCGTGCACGGACCAAGCGGGTGCTGGCAGCCCAGACCGGGCAGGGGAATCCGAACGGGCAGGGGCATCCGAACGGGCAGGGGAATCCGAACGGGCAGGGGCATCCGAACGGGCAGGGGAATCCGAACGGGCAGGGGCATCCGAACACCCGTGGGCTGGGGCTGTGTGCAGGGACGCAGCCGCCAAGCTGTTAATGACGGCAGGAGCTTTGCCACGGGCCAGGGTTTCACACTGCACAGCAAATAGGCACCACATTTGTCACTGCCGCCTTGCAGAAGGCAGTCGGTAGAAGTGGGGGTTCGCTCACCGCGGAGGGTTGGCATGCGGGTGCCTACAGCTCGGCCCCAGCATCTTCTCTGCGTTAACTGCAGTTTGGTGTGGGTGGAGTTAGAAGAATCAGGTCCAGAAGTAGTGCGTGAAGAATTTCTGAAGTGGGATGAGAGGTGTTTATGGATACAGATAACTGTAAAAAAATTGCATTCAGTATATATTTTAAAGAAGAAATAAACTTTTCTTAGAATTCCCTGAAATGTGATTTTTTTTCCTAGAAGTATAAATAGTTGTTAACACGAGAAAAGTGTTTCATGTTAGTATATTTTACACAGTAGGTAAAGGTATCTCAATACATGTAATGTTTTCTTAAAAGGGGCAGGAAATACAAGCGTAGGTCAGGCCAGCACAGCAGTGGCGTGTCTGGAGGCCTGCTCCCAGGCTCGCCAGGCTACACACGCTCAGCTCTCTCCTTGCCCTGCCGTGCCCTGCGCGCCAGCATGGATCCAGTTCTGGTATCATATACTGTAGTATAAGACAGTACCTAACATTTGGCTTTATCCAGGATCTTGTTTTATTTAACCATATCCTTGCTTTAAAAGAACCTGATGTTCAAAAGGAAGGTGCAAAGATTAAAGTGTTGGCTTAAATAGTAAAAATAATGGCCAGTTTAGGAGAAAATATAAACAGTATTATGAGACTGCTGCATCTTTTAGATGATTGCAGTGCTTAATTCTACTATAAATTAATAGAGTGAGGTGCCTCTGTGTACCTGTAAAAATTGCCTTTTAACTTGACTTCCCTTGGGATTTACGGGTCGTGAGTCGCCTGCCTTTACTGACTTGGTTGGTGAAACCCGCCTGTACCAGACGGAGCACGAAGCCCACCAGCCACCAGTGCCACACGGTCTTCCAGGCGAGGGTGGCTTTTGCCGAGCTCCGCGGTGTCCGAGGGCGGGAGGAGGTGGTTGTGCCGCCGGGTGCCTGCTCTGACCCTCTGCTGCGCTTTCCCAGCGGGGACCTGCAGGTTGTGGGCAGCGCTCACTGCACCTTCACCACCGCGCAGAAGGCAGTGGGGAAGGACAACTTCACCCTCATCCCCGAGGGAACCAACGGCATCGAAGAGCGGATGTCAATCATTTGGGAAAAGTGTGTGGTAGGTACTAAAATAACGCTGATTCCTTGCGAGCTGTGGATGCAGGCGCACGTGAGCAGTGCTTGTGCTAGGCGATGTCAGCGTCCTCGTTAATTCAGACGAGCCGAGAGGTGTGACATTGTCTAGACTGCTACTTCAGAGGAGCTTGCTAATGAGAAAATGTGACACTCGAATGCCTTCAAAGTGGCTTCAAAGGCCTCGGTACGGGGCTCATCACCCCGCTCTCTCTCGCAGTCACAAGAGAAGGTCTCTCCAAGGCGTTTTCCTAAGGGTAGGACGTGTCGTTCCTCCTCCCTGGTGCTCGCAGGAGGCCTGGGGAGGTGGATGGGGACTGGGTGGCCGTGGCCGTGGCCCTGCCTGCCAGCTGCCCGGTCGCCCCCGGCCCCACCGGAGGGGGCGGTTCCCGCGGCAGCCCCGCGTCTGCCGGGCAGAGGAGCTGCCGAGGGAGAGCCGCGGTGCACGAGCGTCTGGCCGGTGGGACCGAGTCCCGTGTCCCTGCCCAGCGGTGCGCCCTGCCCTCCCGGGGAGCATCCCTGGGGGGCTCGAGCCTGCATCCCACGGAGCAGACGTCCCTGGGCGGACTTCCAGGGGCTTGGGAACCACGCCGCCCTGAAGTCTCTGTCTTAGGTAGGCTTTGAACAAAGATGAATAGAATTTATCTTAAGATAATAAAGAAAGATGGTAAATGGCACTATTTGTGTTCACTTCCAGTCTTTACTGAAATATCCGTAACCATCTTCAGTGAACGTACAGGGAGTTGGAGCCTACCAGTGAAGGTCTTGTTTTTCAGAGATCTTAAATTTCACAGAGTCCAGGAGAAATAGAACCCATCTATTGACAAGGCTCAGCTCCCCCCGTCTCCCTTTTCCCCGCAATTGCAGCCCTGTCGCAGTGTGGATCCTCACACCGCACGGTCCTGGGCTTGGATCCTGCGATTTCTTCTCCTGGTGCCTCGTTCCTGCTGGTGGGAGAGCGCGGGACCGGCCTGGGGGCCGGGGCTGCTGCCCGCCGCTGGAGCAGGGCGCGTCTCCGGGATGCTCCTTCCTTCCTCCTGTTTCCCAGGTCTCCGGGAAGATGGACGAGAACGATTTTGTAGCGGTGACCAGCACCAATGCTGCCAAGATCTTCAACTGCTACCCCAGGAAGGGGCGCGTCGCTGTGGGCGCTGACGCGGACTTGGTTTTGTGGAACCCCAAGGCTACTAAAATCATCTCAGCAAAAACCCACAATCTGGTAAAATATTTCTTAAATTATCTTCTTGGGCTGGTTTTGGAGTCAGAAGAGTAAAGCGATGTATTTCTTCAGGTCAGAAAGATCAGATCATTCAGCAAGGGAGGAGCTGTTTATGTGGATAAAGTGATGAAGGACCTTGCATTTGCTTTTAAAAATACAAGCAGATGAAAATATCCTTTGGCTACTGTAAAGGGTAGGATTATAACTGAGCAGCAGTGACTACTCTGCGTCTGGAACAGAAATTTTAAGATCAATGTATTTGCTGTGGACTTGTAAGTGCTGAACTTGTTTTGTATCAGCTTTATATCTGTCTAACACATCGGCATCCTTCCCGAAGAGCCAGACCCATTCCTGCGCCGGCTCCGCGGGCGCTGCCTGTCCGTAGGGTCACTCAGGAGAGATTTGGGTGCATCTTAATGGCATTTTAGCCGGGGGTTTTCAGGCCATGGACATCTCCAAACTGATTTCCAACATGCGCCTCGGGCAGAAAGCTGCAGCTGAAAGAGAGAGGGGGGTGAGGTGTGGTGAGGAATGTTGGCAACAGCTGATTGAAGTTGATGTAGAAACATTTTGACCCATGTGGTTTTTTTCACCAAAATGTTTTTTGTTGAAGAAAATTATCATTATGATCAAAATATTTGGGTCTTTTCTTTAAAAAAGAGGAATAGGTTATTTTTTTCGTCCAGAAAATTTTATTCTTTTCATTGTTAGTGATGGTAATGGGAGCATTTGAAGAAAGTGGCAGGATTTTTGCGTTTCTCACAAAACAGACCTGACTTTCCGTACCTGTTTTGGTCACTTGCAGTGACTTGGAAGAGACGACAAGAACTTCTGTCCCCAGATGGAGAACTTAAGCAGAGCTCTTCTGGGGCTTAGAGGGAATTAATTGTTTGTGTATAGTAGAAGTCTAGTTTGCTCCAGGAGTGCTGCATGTCTTCTGGGCAAGTACTGAGCGTGTTGAGGATTTAGTTTCTCCATTCCAGTTTGCTTTAGTTCATCCAATTAGAAGAAACTTATTATCTGAAATGTAAAGGGTTAGTTAAGAACAACTCACTGTGCACGAGGAGCAGTGTACAAAAACAGGGGTGGGGAGGGTGTAGTTGGCTAGACTGTCACCTTCTCTTCTTGTATCTTAAACGTATTCAATATCTTGGTTTGGTCTTTCCAGAACGTGGAGTACAACATATTTGAAGGCACAGAGTGCCACGGGGTTCCTACCGTGGTCATAAGTCAAGGAAGAGTGGTTCTTGAAGATGGAAACCTGTTTGTCACCCAGGGGTCAGGTCGCTTCATTCCGAGAAAGACGTTCCCTGATTTTGTTTATAAAAGGATAAAGGCAAGAAACAGGGTAAGGAAAATTTTATTTGCAATAATCCCGTATTTTCGTTGTGATCTCTGCATTGTTGTATTGCAGTCGCTCTTATAGTAAGCTTTCTGATGGAATAGGCAACAGAAACAAGAATATTATTAATATTATTTCTTCTTAGGCCTTGGAAATTTGTAAAGTTGTCATGTAAGTGCTTTGGTGTGTGGCTTGGCACATTAATCAGTAATGCCTATTTTAGTATTATAATTAATAATACTAGTATTATTAGTATTATTTGCCTATTATAAAGTTATAAAGCAAAAATATGACATCTAGCAAATCTGGTTTTGTTTGATTTGCATTGAGGTAGAAGGAATTCCTCTCCTACCTGTATTGGAAAAGTTTATGTTACTGTATTACCAGTATCTGCTTTGCGTCTGTCAAAGACTAATGGATGTAGCGTTCGGTAGTTGCTGGAAATACAGTAAGATAAATCCTTCAGCGTGCTAGCACAGCTTTTTTAGGAGACATGACGGAGAAATGAGCCTCTTAACAGCTCTGCCCTCCTCCTCCTTCCCGTGTGTTATTTTAGACATTTTCATTGTGCATTGTAGATGAAGGTAGAGCAGAAATCATTAACCCCAAGTTACCTGCAGAGGCAGCTGCAGCAGTAACCCCCAGCTCCTGGGGTGCCTGGGGGTGCCTGGGGGGGCCTGGGGGTGCCTCTGGGGTCAGGGTGGGGAGGGGAGCTGCCAGGGCCCTGGGGGCCGGGGATGGATGGGACCCTGCCGGGGCCCTGCGGGCCGGGGATGGATGGGACCCTGCCGGGGCCCTGCGGGCCGGGGATGGATGGGACCCTGCCGGGGCCCTGCGGGCCGGGGATGGATGGGACCCTGCCGGGGCCCTGCGGGCCGGGGATGGATGGGACCCTGCCGGGGCCCTGCGGGCCGGGGATGGATGGGACCCTGCCGGGGCCCTGCGGGCCGGGGATGGATGGGACCCTGCCGGGGCCCTGCGGGCCGGGGATGGATGGGACCCTGCCGGGGCCCTGCGGGCCGGGGATGGATGGGACCCTGCCGGGGCCCTGCGGGCCGGGGATGGATGGGACCCTGCCGGGGCCCTGCGGGCCGGGGATGGATGGGACCCTGCCGGGGTCCTGCGGGNGGGGTGCCTGGGGGTGCCTGGGGGTGCCTGGGGGTGCCTCTGGGGTCAGGGTGGGGATGGGAGCTGCCAGGGCCCCGCAGGACGGGGAGGGAGGGGACCCTGCCAGGGCCCCGCGGGGCGGGGATGGATGGGACCCGGCCAGGGCCCTGTGGGACGGGGATGGGTGGGGCCCTGCCAGGGCCCCGCAGGACGGGGAGGGATGGGACCCTGCCAGGGCCCTGTGGGCGGCCGGGTCTCCCCCGCGGCACTGCCCGGCGGTGGGCAGACGTCCCCGCTCCATCTGGCGGTGCCGGCGGTGGCCTCCTCCACTCCCCCGGCACGTCCCCATCCCCGCCACGCACAGCAGAGCAGCGGGCGGGCTGGCCGGTCCCGTCGGCCAGGGCAGAGGGTCCCTGGGCTCCTTGTTGACGGTCAAGCTGCATCTCTGTCCGTTGTGGAAGCAGACACCCTGAAGCAGACACAGTGCCGTGTATTTTATCATGTAGGATGGAGTTTGCCGAACACAAACCTTGGTGCACAGCTTGCTGAAGCCCTGGCTCTGGCGGGGTGATAAGCGGGTGTCAGCCCAGGCGCGAGGGGTTGGTTCGCTCAGTTAATGCGTTCGGGCAGGCGCGTTCGGCACTTTGCAAACAACCCGGAGGCCTGCCCGTGCCAGCTCTCCATCCTTGATTTAACCAGAGTTTTGACAAAAGCAATGTCAAAAAGAGCGCTGGAAAACACTGAGCAGGGTATTTTCTTTACAAGATATTCAGCATGATGAAGACAAAGGTCACATAAGAGAAACTTCTACAGAAAATGCTATATACGTCTTGATAACCTATCGTCCGTGCCTTTTTAATTTGAAACCCAGCACTTTTCATGTTCAAAACAAGTCCCTTCTGACCCTGTGGTTGTCAAAGGGCTGTCACTGCTTCGCCGGGGAAGAGAAACAGCCCTAAGGAAATCCGTGATGGAACACTGGTAACGAAGTCGTTACGGCTTCAGCTCCCCCAGCAGCCGTGGGCGCCCGGGCTGAGCTCATCCCCCTGCGGGAGGACGTGACGGCCACACCGGGTGACACCGGCTGGAAGGTGTCCCTGAGGCGGGGCAGCTCGGCCCCTCGCACGGCGGGCACCCCCGGCCACCTCTGGGAGCCCCTTTTCCCGGGGGGCCGGGCAGCATCACCGCTCGGCTTGGAGGGTCGAGGTGCCGCCGGCTGCCCCGGGCCGCCCGCTCCCTGGGAGGCAGCTGGTCTGGGCTGTGCGGGGGTGCAGTCTCCCCGAAAGCCCTCAGTAAGGGGTTGAGCACAGACAGAAGGTCGGCGAGTCGTTACCCGCAGGCTGGGCCTGGTTCTGGTTCGCCGGCGCTTCCAGACGCGCCTCACGAGTCTCTCTCTCCCGCCTCGCAGCTGGCCGAGGTCCGCGGCGTCCCCAGGGGCCTGTACGACGGGCCGGTCCACGAGGTCCTGGCCAGCACCAGAGCCGCGGCCCCCGCCCCGGCCTCCAGGATGGCGGCAGGCGCCGGCAAGGCCCCGGCTGCTCCCGTGCGCAACCTCCACCAGTCGGGGTTCAGCCTCTCCGGTAGGGCCGGGCCCAGCCCGGGGGCCGCGCGGCGGGGGGCTGGGCTGCGCGGGCGTCACCGGGTCCCGGGCTCGCCTGAGCGCGGGGAAGGCGAAGGAATAGGAACTTAATTTTTGCTGGGTAAAAAGCAATTTGTGCTGTTGCAGCAGCCTAGGGGCTAACGGCAGCACAGAAACCTCTAGAATCATAGAATCACAGAATCACACAACCCAGCCCCCCCATGCCCACTAAACCATGTCCCCAAGCGCCTCATCTACACGTCTTTTAGATCCCTCCAGGGATGGGGACTCCACCACTGCCCTGGGCAGCCTGGGCCAAGGCCTGACCACTCTTTCAGGAAAGAATTTTTTCCTCATGTCCAACCTAAACCTCCCCTGGCACAACTTGAGGCCGTTTCCTCTCGTCCTATCGCTGTTACTTGGCAGAAGAGACCAACCCCCCCTCGCTCCAACCTCCCTTCAGGCAGTTGCAGAGCGCGATGAGGTCTCCCCTCAGCCTCCTCTTCTCCAGGCTGAACACCCCCAGTTCCCTCAGCCGCTCCCCATCAGACTTGTGCTCCAGGCCCTTCCCCAGCTCCGTTGCCCTTCTCTGGACACGCTCCAGCCCCTCCATGTCCTTCTTGTCGTGAGGGGCCCAAAACTGAACCCAGGATTCGAGGTGCGGCCTCCCCAGTGCCCAGCACAGGGGCACGATCCCCTCCCTGCTCCTGCTGGCCACACCAGTGCTGATACAGGCCAGGATGCCGGTGGCCTTCTTGGCCACCTGGGCACGCTGCCGGCTCGTGTTCAGCCTGTTTTACAGTGTCTGTGCAAATGCACTGACGAACATTTATGTCAAAACCTGGCCGGGGGCCGCGAGGCGGCTGTGAGCACAGGGTGAGGGGGTCACCACAGCCTCCCGGGTCAGGGGGGACGCTGCCGCAGGTGTCGGGGGGTCGGGACTTCAGCCCCAGCTGCGTCCCCTGCGAGTCGGGGGTTAGAAGTGGTTGGGTTTGCAGAGATTAGCCAAATAACTCAATTTTCAGGAGCCAAAAAGGTAATTTCTTCAGGCTTTCTGTGTAAGCAGGCAGCGATTCAGCATCGCCCAGCTCAGCATCCTGCAGAAATCTGCCCGGCAGCTTTATGCTCTGCCATAAAATGACTTTCGTAATTTTTTTTTCTTAGCTGGTTGAAATCAGATGGATCACATGTTGTTTAATGAATGTGCAAGGTCCCACATTTTATTGTATAGAAACTGTTTATTTACAGGCTCGCAGGCAGACGACCACATCGCCAGGCGCACGGCTCAGAAGATCATCGCCCCGCCGGGGGGACGGTCCAACATCACCTCGCTGTCCTGACGGCCCCCGCGCCGCGGGGCAGCCTGGGCGCCGCGCTCTCCCCCCGCGCTGTCCCCGCCGCCGCGGCCTCTGGGGTCCTGCCGGGGCCGGGTCCAGCGGGAGGGGGACGGTGGGTCGCCCTCAAGCTCAGGATGAAAATCGAGCGCTCGTCAGCTGCCCCGGCCCCTTCTTCTGGTAGGTAGAAAATAGAGTAACCCTCCCGAGAGGTAGCGCTCCCATCTCGATTTCTCCCAGTCCGTGTTTCTTCACTAGCTACTCGGGAAGCCCTTACCTTGTGCATGTGGGCACTAGACGTACGCTTGGCAGCGCGCTCAGCCGTGCTGCTGGCTGGCTTGCGGCCAGGACGAAAATGAAGGTGCATTTGGCTGGAATACGCTCCTTTCTAGTAGCATCGACTGCCCTTTTTTAGTGAAAGGGCTTTTAACCGATAAACACTTCCGAATCTGTGTGGTTTTAATATGGTGAGTTGCATCTCGTCTGTTTTTAGCATCCCCGAGCAGATCTCTACACCATCTCACTGCGCAGCCCTGGCCGTGCCCCGGGATCGCTGTCACTGCGCCCGTGAGCCAGCGCGGCTGTGCGGGACGGCAGCACGTCCGTCTGTCCCTGCAGTGGTCACAGCGTCAGTGTGGCGGGTGCAGGCACCCCGTGTCCTGGGGCAGGGTGGGTGCCGGCTGCTCCTGGGACGTGCCGGTGGGCTGTAGTCTTTCTGTTAGGCTGGTTTTTTAAAGACTATTTATACAGTTTTTCAAGAACCAAGTGTAAGTCTTACAACCAGTAACAAGGCTCATTTGAAGGCCAGTTGCATATGACACTCTTTTATAAAGGTTATTATAGTCCATTTATTATATTTAAAGGTATGTACAGTAAAGGTGAACCTCTATGCCACAAAGCTATGCATGTACCTCTAACAGAATGGCTCGCCATTCATTTTCTGTTCCTTGCTTTGAATAAAGTTTGTTGGAAATCATAAAACAATCCAGGTTAGTCAATTTTTGTGTTTTCTTCCTTTGGGTTTTTTGCATATGACGTTTGTAACATCAGTTCATGACTTGCAGGTTACTCTTCTCCCCTTTGACAATGAGAAGAGGCTCATTATTAGCTGTGTAGGACTAACGGAGAGTCTCACCCTTCTGCTTAGACCTGGCATGCCTGCCAAGAGCTGCTCGATCAGATTCGGTGTCACACAGCCAGCCTGCCCGCCGAAAGCCTTTGGTTGGCAAATAAAGCTAAAACATCATGAGGGTGATCTGATTTTTCCCACTAGGTTAACACCACTTCCAGTGCTGCGAGACGCAGATGCAGTGGGCGATGCTGTAACGTGTCTGAGATGCAGATTCTCCCGGGGCAATGCCCCACTGTGGTTTCCAGCTCTGTCTGAAAGCAGGGAGCAAGAAAGGGAACAAAAAGAGTTGTGGAAACACGAGCAAGCACCTGCTCCATAGGTGACAGGTGAAATCATGCCGTTCCGCAGCTCTGGATACGTAAGTTTGATGAAAATAAACGTCTGTTTATTTTATGAAAATAATACTGTAAATGCGCCAGACGTCTGTAGGGGTTATAACCCTTTCCTCTGGCGGGGCTGAGGCAGGTGGTACCGGGAAGGGGAAGGGGCCGGGGGGGCTGCGGAATGCGCCGGGGCGTCCGCGTGCCGAGCCGCGGCAGGGCCGGGCCGTCCTGCAGACCTCGGGGTGGGGGGACGGCGACCCACCGCCCGCCCAGAGCCCCCTCCCGCAGCAGGGGCTGAGCAGAGAGGGCACAGAGCCTGGCGGGCGTGAGGCCTCCTTACAGGCTCTCGTATGCAACCCACGAGTTAAATACGAAGGAGTGCATTATTACCTGAATTCACACATTTAAACCATGAAGGGGGTTTTTTGGTGGGTTTTTTTTTAAGGTTGGAAAAGACCTCTAAGGTCATCGAGTCCAACCGTCAACCCAGCCCCCCCATGGCCACTAAACCATGTCCCCAAGCGCCTCATCTCCACGTCTTTTAAATCCCTCCAGGGATGGGGACTCCACCACTGCCCTGGGCAGCCTGTGCCAAGGCCTGGCCACTCTTTCAGGAAAGAAATTTCTCCTCATGTCCAACCTAAACCTCCCCTGGCACAACTTGAGGCCGTTTCCTCTCGTCCTATTATTAGCTGATCTGACCTACATCTCGTAGCTTAATGCAATGAGCTGTAGTAATTCCTGCATCAAACATATATGGAAATGCATTTGTTCATATATTTTAGATTTAATTTTAAATTAATTTCACTTATCGGTTTTCTGTTTTTTCCTGCAATTGCACCAAGACTATTGAACATCTATTTATTTTCTTTCTAAATAGAGTTTTAAAGTGATGTGATGGCAGTGGAAACTGCGTAAGGAATGGGAAAGGTAAAATACACAGTCTGCCGGCAGTGACCTCTGCCAGCCATGGGGTGACAGGGACCCCCAGCACCCCCAGCTCAGCAGCACTGAGCAAGGGAAGTTCTGTCATGTTGTGCCCTGGAAATATCCCTGCCTCCAACAGCCGGGCTCGTTAGTGACGGGTACCTCGGGACAGCGGGGGTGCTGTCCCCTCTGCCAGCATCGCCCTGCAGAAGCTGTTTGGGCTGGTCGCTCCGTTCACCCCACCAGCCGGGGGCTGAAATCCGGCTGCCCCTTCCCCTTTGAAGGGAGGATTTACATTTATCTCCTCCATCAGGGAGCCGATTCCCGAAGATGGGGCCCCGGGAGGTGTGGAGCCGGCACTGCTGCGCGGTCGCCCAGCCTCCTAAGGCACGGAACGGGGCTGAGACCATTTCTGCAGCTCTCCCGGTGCCAGGAGATGCTGGGCAGAGACCTGGCAGAGCCAGTCACCTGCTAACGCAGCCGGAGCCTCCGGGAAATGAAACCATCCGGGGCACAAACACAGTCTCTGTTTGGCGCTCATTTCTTTGGACAGCTTTCCTGCAGGCTCTGGGTCAGGCAGGCACAGGCGAAGGGGTCCGGGGAGACGCTTCGAGCCCTTGACCTGAGGGCCCGTGCCTGGCCCGGCGGCTGCGAGGCACCGCAGCCGTGCCGGAGGGGCCCCGAGGAGCCCCGAGCCCCCACGCCCCGCGTTTGGAGTGGGGATGAACCTCTCGCTTCCTAGCAGAACAGCAGTGCTATTAAAAACCGGTAAAATTCAGAGACGACAATTGCCCAGTCCAAAACAAAACAGAATATGCAATGCATCAGACCGGTCTCAAATGCACGCACGTTTACAGGCAGCAGAAAATTGCGCGGTGCTAGAACCGAGGGCGAGGGCACCCCGCAGCCCGGCCGAGGGCCAAAGGGCCCCGAGGGCTGCAGGGCCACGGCTGCCCCGGCGTCACCTCCCCAGCCGCAGCGGAGGAAAGCGGGGAGAGGGATGCCGCAGGGCTCACGCTTTCTGCGTGAGAACAGCCCTGACGCTTCCCTAAGTGCAAATCAGCTGGCAGACAGACACAAAATTATCACTGCGCTGCCAAGTTCTTTTCTGCTTTTTTCCCCAGCGTGTGGCAAATCTTGCCTTGACGGGCTGTGCTGGGTAAGGGGGCTCCTCCCCGGCCCACCCCGCGCCGGCAGCAGCAGCCGGCACCCGCCTTTCCTCCAGGTCCAGCATCCGCAGCAGCAGCACAGCACGTCTCCGCGGTGAGAAAGGCAAGGTCGGGTGATGAGCGCGGGGAGGGCCGTTCCCTGCGCGTCCCACCCCGAGGACGAGCCCCCGCAAACGCAGCGGTCTAGGCACAGCGGTGAGGGGCGCAGGGCTGGCAGCCGCCTGCTTTTGTGGCTGCCGTGGTGGTTTAAGTCTATCAGCCTGTTCACCCCTGTAATTTAAGGGCTGCGTGTGGGGAACTGCTACCTTCGCCTTCTCCCCCCTGTACAGGGGCTGAGCGCCCCGGCTTGCCGGGTGTCCCACGTGCCCTCGGCCCTTCGGGGACACCCGGGGACGCCACGTGGGGTCACGCCAGAGGCATCAAATCGGTGGCCGGGCACAGCCCTGCCGAGGCCGGGGCACGGGGCTGCCAACCGCCGGCAAAGGGCTCTGCAGAGACACCACGTTCAGGCGCAGACGTTGATTTGCCTTGTTCCTTTACCTCTTCCAGTGAAGTCAGGAAGAGCCTTTGTAGATGCTTTCTACATCGAGATAAAGCAAGCCAGCACATTGCGCCAACAACCATAATAAATAATTCCAAGTACTGATGAGGGATGAAAGAGAAAAAACGCAGACCTCCTGCAGTTCCCCAGGGCCACTTTTACGGAGTTTAAGATACAAAATCCAGGGTCGTGCAGTGAAATACTAAAGCGCAGCGAGCTTTAGCTGTCGCGTGCTCCCCACCGCAGCAGGGCCAGGGGCTCCTGCCGGCAGCCCCCCCCACCCGCCGCCTCCCGCGTACGCCCAGCCCCGTCCTGCTGTTTCCAAACCACCCGCCAGCGTCAACGGGACCGCGGTGTGGTGCCTTGATGGCGGGCGCTGGGCGCCAGGACCCAGCCCTGGCCCCGGCGCGGGTGCAAGCCGGCTGCCCTGGCTCATTCCCAGGCACCAGCCCAGCACAAGCCCGTTACGAACCATGACGTGCGCGTTCCACCCGGGCAGGGGCCGGCGTGGGCAGAGGTGACCCAGGCCAGTGGCCGTGCTCAGGGTGCTCCTCCTCCTCACCGAGACCCCAGACCCACCATCGAAAGGGCCCTCAGCCCCACCGCTGTAAAGATGAACTCTCCCCAGGGAATTATAAATTCCCTCCGACACTGGAAGGTGGGACGCTGTGAAATGTCTGGATTCAGCTGTTCCCCTTTTAACGCCTCTTCTGCAGTTTTTAAGGAGTCTCACGGCCGCGTTCCTGCAGCTCTCGTCCCACCCCGGCTCTGCGCTAGCAGGGAGCGTCCCACCGGCTCTGGGGTCTGGCTGGGCTTCGGAAAGCTTTCAGCATTCTGCTGCTTTCGTGGTTCGTGCCTTCACAGCCACGTAACCATCAGCTTGCAACCGCCCGGCGTTGCCAGGCACCGCGCCGCACCACGCCGTTGGCAGCAAATGAAAAATACGTGGCACGTCGACCCGCTGGCTGCGCGGCTGCGAGTGCTGCTGCTGGCCGGGGGCTGCGGCGGCGGCGGCAGCGCAGGCTGGCGGGACCCTCCGGCTGCCACCCCAACTGGTGTCATTTGGACGCTAAACAGCTCCAGCCTGTGACGTGTAAACAAGAAATGTAATTGTAACATCCACTTTTTATAAGCTTCAATGTTTTCTTCTACAGATCAATAACCTAGAAAGTACCACAAATACTTGGCAATGTTAAAAATACACATTTATTACTCCACATACGCAATGGCTTCTCGCAGTATCTGCAAAAACACAAACTTGTCATAACTTAAATATTCTGTGACATGGTAGAATTTTCATGCAATAAAATTAGAGCAATGTATTAACATAAAATACAAAGATATACTTTACATATATTTCCACTGAAATAATTTTTAAAAATACCCTACCAAGGCATCAGGATTTCAGCACTATCCAATGTCAAGTTCATATTATTGGCCTTTTTGCTGTTATTTTATCATTCTTATTCTCCTTTTGGCAAGGTATAGAGTAATAAAGAACTGGTAACAGAAGAAACATCAGGACCTGATCTGGCATTTGTTTTCTTCGCAAAATTCCCAGTGAAGACTGTGGAATTCAATGGAAACACTTAAAAATATGCAACTTTGCAAAACTTCATAATACAACAGAGATAAGAAAACAATCTTATGGCAAGGAATTTAAGGAGAGTAATTTATAGGCGATGTAGACTTTTCACAGCGAATAATGGCACACCCTGTATAAATCTGTCATACAAAAAATACATGTTTTTTAAATAGTTATTTACAGAAAGTTATTGTATTCTGGTTGTAGTGGAGATGTAAACCAGAGCTGCTGTTGACTTCTCTCAAGCTCTGCCTGATGGGGTTTGGTTACCAGGAGCATTTCACGACTTCACTGCGAGTTTTGCTCACATCTGGAGCTGCGTCAGGCTCTAACGCAACAGAGAGACTAACAGGAGAGGAGCGGTTCGGAGACTCTCAAAGTCTCACGTGTTTTTCACCGGAACCAGCCCTTTGGCAGAGAACGACCCTTCGCACCAGCCCGGCGTCCTCGGCAGCGGCACCGTGCCCAGCACCGCTGGCTCGGCTCTCGCCGCGGCAGGTGGGTTCATCCACCGGCCCCGGCGAGCTGCCGCCCCGCCAAGGCCCTTCACGCTCAGGCAGCAGCACGGGACCCCTGCAACACGGCTGCAAAGGACACCGGCGCTGGCGGGCGGCGTTGGTGGGCGACCCCGCGCACCCCCAGACACCAACTCCCCGACCCCCCCCGCTCCGTGCCAGCCGCAGGCAGCAGCGCAGCTGGAGCGGCGCGGGGAGGACGAGGCTCCCGTCGCCAGCCAGCGTTCAGCGCAGAGGGGGTCAGCTTGGCACAGGGCGTCCCTGGAAGGAGCCANGACCTTAGAGGTCTTTTCCAACCTTAGTGACTCTGTGATTCTATGATGTGCGGAGCTGACAGGCTCAATCAGCACAGGCTCGTTAGGGGACACAGAGATGGGGACGCGACACAAAAGGGGCCCAGAGAGCAGCGGCACAGCTGGGACGGAAGGGCCCGGTGCACTGAAACCCATCAGGGGGATTTGGACAATGAAGCAAACACGTATCTGTTTCTTACCATTTTTCTATTTTCCAATTATTCTTTTCTTGTAATTTCTTCTCCGGGGACTAGGCATAAACAGGCATCAATAGATCTGGTCCCCAACGGGCACTGGTGAAGTTAACGCCTATGCATTATTTAAGATCAAAAATGTCCTGTCACTTTTCTCAGTGATTAAGGTTTAGAAATAGACTGAGGCAGAAAGCAGAATTTCCCCAGCGCATCCCTGGGAGATGTGTTGCTGGATTTCAGTGGTGCTCCCCAGGCAGCCAGAATCTGCCCCAGATCATTTCACCTGGGAAGGAGCAATCACCTGGTGTCTCCCCAGAGGCTTCCCGGTTTCTGCCCAGTGCTGCTGAGGGTATTCTGCACAATTTACCCAGGAAGAGCAGTGCTGAAAAGGGAACATAAAGGATCGATGCAGAGAGGATTTGGGGTGAGAAACATCCATTTCAGAAGTGAGCCAGCTCCTCCCTCCACACAGTGACCTCGACCTCAAGGGCCATTTGTCACTTGTCCTAAAGAAAGCGATGAAAGCGTCTCATTAGACATGTTCTACCAAACTGCGAACATCTCTCCTGGCACGAGAGCTTTTGGTTGAATAGGACCTATCTGCATCTCATACATGGGACGTTTTGGTCCAAAAGTAAGTTATGCTCCTTGTCCTTCGATAGTCCAAACTTTTCTCATTATTTACAGAAAGACGATAAACAGTGAGATGGAGTTTACTGAAAACTATCCATACCGGTGGAGTAAATAATCCATAATCTACAATTCCCGAAGGAATACTTGGTTTTGACCCTCATTCTGCTTCCCTTCCCCACCTGAGTCCTGGCAGGCCACGGGGCGGGTTCCTCGCCCCTCGCGCAGGGGGTTCTCGGACTGTTCTGAGCAGAAGCAAATCAGCGTCGTCTTGACGTGGTTTTGTGACTTGAGGCTGGAGTGTTACTACCGCAGCGCAAAGTTCCCCGGCCATCGCCGACGGGCACTGCCGACAGGCGCCATCCCCGAGCCCGGCGGCAGGGCAGGCAGCGGAGCCGCGGCCGAGGCGCACCGCGCTGCGCCGGGACAGAGCCGCTGCTGCGGCCGGGCACCGCGGCAGCGCGGCAGCGCGGGGCGAGGGCCAGGCTGCCAGGCAGAGCGCAGGGGCTGCTCGCCGGCAGCAAACGGGGCAGAGCACGCGGGTGGGCTCCGCGTGCGGGAGCAGGTAATTAGGTGATTAGGGTAAGGAGGCGACCCTGGCACCCTGCAATCAGACTGGAGTTTGGTGGGGCAGGGAGGGCAGGTCGCTCCCAGCGCAGCCCGGGATCGGAGCCGGGGTGCGGGTGCCCCCCGTAGCTGGGGAAAAGGCACAGGGGAAAGCGTTTATTTCAGACCTCGCTCACCGAGCGGCTGCAGCTCCCCTCCAGCCCGTCATTAACGCGGCTCCTAACGAGGCGCTGGCCGTGCCTGCGCAAGGGCCCGCGGCCGGCGCCGGGGCCCCGCGGTCGGCCCTGGTCCCTCGCCGGGCACGGCCGAGGGGCTGGATGCCCCCCACCCCGGCAAGAGCTGCCGTGTCGGACAGCGTCTACCTGGCTCTGTCCTGACAATAACTGCAACTGGCACCAAAGCTTTGGCTTCCCTCCCCCGTACAAGTGGTGCCTGCACACCCAAACACTTCTTTTGAGGACTTCTATGAAAATTTGGTTCTGCACAATTTTAGCCACGTACTAATTTCCACATAAAACTGTGGAAAATAAATGTGTCGTGTCATTCCTCATATAAAATTGTTTCATACCAGTTACGCCTTTCTGTTTCATTTGCAGAAACTGAAAACGCAGCAAAATTTGTCCTGGAAGAGACTGCATCTGTTAAAAACATTTTCTATCCATTTTTGCATTACGAATATACAGTAAGGATGCAAACCCTGCAACCTCTTAGTGTCTGGCAGCAAACAAATGTTGACAGTTTGAAAGTGAATGCAGTTCTAACGAAACCCCTGTGTATCACAATAGCCGTAAGTTGCAGCAGAACCCATGGCTCATTTTTAGCAATAGAACCAAAAGCCACTCTACAGCAGACTAAGCAACTAATATAGTGAAAGCTTCTGAAAGAAGAAGAAAGGCAATATCCACAGCTGGAACAAGTTAAGGAGATCTCCCATCTTATTAAGAAGTTAAAACAGGTATTGGTAAATTATATACAGTACTTTTACTTTACACTGAAAATAAAGTAAATCAAAGGGTGCAATAAGATATTCCCCTCTCTCATAACAGAGCAGCATCGCAAGGCCAGGTGCAAGGCCACTTTGTCCCCAGTAACATCTGAACCTGTGATAAACTGTGTCCTCCAAACCTGGACAGACAGAACCAAACCCTCCGATCCGTTCGCATATGGCTCCTCGCCACTCGCAGCAGCTATGTGAAGAAAGCAAATATTTTAAATACATTCTGCATCTCAATTACATGTTTAATCACTGCCCAGCCCCAGAAGAATCCATGGAGTGCACAAAAAATACATTTATTTGCCCCGAGTCGGGGAAGAAACTCTGACAGGTGACGAGAGGACAAGGACGTGCCTGGGATTCCTTAGGCTGCAGGACCCAAACAGCTCGAGGCTCCCAGGAGCCACAGCCCGGAGAGGCCCCAGGGCTGCTCGGATTTACACGGGTTTGCTTGTCCCTACGGCAGCCTTTACGAACAGAGAATGCCAAAGTAAAATTTAAACCACCATTCAGCCTTCCTCCCTCTCCACACCTGCTCGGTGTCTCCCCTTGTTGTACCCAAGGACGTAACGTCTTTTCTTGTCATCTTACTGTATTAAAAACACGTGCAGATCAGCAACCCGACATTAAAAAAGAACAAGTAAAGAAGTTGAACTACCTCCTCCGACACGTTGCATAGCAAGTATCTCTACCCAGGACAGGCAACCAGCGTGCCGAACTGGCGCTCTGTTAAATGCAGGAATGCAGTTCTGTAAGAACTCTCTTTTGCTACAGCTTTGCAAGACCAGTTGTCAGTGCTCTCCGGTGGCATCGGAGGACAGGCTGTGGTGCTCAGCGCAACCTGAGAACGGGTTATCGGCACGGCGCGGGCCGGCGACCCTCGCCCGGCGGCTGCAGCCTAACTGCTGCCCGCGGAGGAGCAGACGGAGCTGCACATGTTCAAGTTGGAGGTCTCAGACTCGGCCTCCGTCTCCGCTTCGTCGGTGGTCTCGGGGGGGGACACGGACTCGCTCATCTGCTCCTGGCTCTTCTTTAGCCTGTGCGGAGCAGAGGAACCAGGCGTTACAGTCACCCCCAGATCAGAGGCCCCGCAGAAGGAGTGGGGTGAAGGCGGTCTACAGCAGCCAGCGTGCCCGGGGCTGCCCAGGCACCGCTCCTCGCGAGGTGCCTCCAGCAGACCCAGGGGAAATGAGAGGAGTCTTTCCAGAGCACACACAGAGCACATAAAAAGGTCATGACAGGGACCGAGCTATCAGCAAAACACACCGAAACACACCGAAATACCCCGCAGTGACCCGCAAGGCTTCAGCTTGCAGGAGCACTGCCCACCCAGACCTCGGCCACGAGCACCCTGAGCCGTGGCCAGGCCAGCAGGCTCCCGGCCACGCACCACCTCCTCCACGGAGACGTCTCCCGTTTTACTTACCAACCAAACACTCCCACGTCAGCGTGCTCCAACACGGGGGAAAGCAGCTGCTTTAACTCCAGCGCTTTCACTGCCCGCTCATGCCCTGCAGAGATTTTAGCACATTCCTTGCCTTCATTTTCCAAAACATCATCCTCTAAAAGCAGGATGGATGAGAAGATGCAATGGGGGAAGCAGTGTCACATACATATGACAACTCTAGAAGTCTCTCTGCAGCATATTTTATTTAATGGCAGTGATTAATAACCCCTGATCCTGTCTGCCGTTTTGGTGAGAACTGCAGACAGGATCAGGGGTTAATGGCAGTGATTAATAACCCCTGATCCTGTCTGCCGTTTTGGTGAGAACTGCTTTTCATACAGAGGCCGCACCTCCTCAGCTGACGTCAGGGCTAAGCCCGGGCTAAGCCCGCGGCGAGATGCTCCCCGCCGTCAGGCACTGGCACTCTGACTCCTACGGGAAGTCAGGAAAAAGAGTATTTTTTCTTTCAAAAAAATTACCCCCACACACTCACTTCTCTCTGTTAAAGATGACAAAGTCTTGCTGGATGGCTTCAAGGCATTCTTGGAGATAGTCGTTTTCCTGTTGAAGAGAAACAATACATCCATCAGCAGTCCCGCCTGCACCTCATTGCTGCCTGCAGCACCGCAGCGCTGCCAGCCGCAGGCACAGAGCCTCCCAGCCAGGAACGTCAGCTGAAACATGACGGCAGCAGCACAGCTGGCCGCCTTCATGGCTTTCACCGGTGCCCTGTTTCATCTGTGCTGAGCGGTTTTCCATAAAACACAGATAGCACGCAGTTTTCCAGATCAACACAACAGGCTTATCTGTGTATTCTGGTTTTGGGAGTGCTATCTGCCCACAGGAAGGAAAGCCAGCGCGGGGGAGAGACCGGCACAAAGCCTGCGCCTGCGAGTCCTTGCAACAAGGCGGCACAAACCTGCTGCCCCGTCCCACGGACGGCTGCTCCCCCGCGCCGGCCGGCCCAGGGGCCCCGCGGCTGCGCTGGCTGGACGCCTGCCGGGAAGCTGACAGCACCCACGGGGCAGGAGGGAAACGCGGGTGTGCAGGCCGCCCACGCTTCCGATTTCTGCCTTTATTTTACCTCCCGCATCACCTCTGTCTAGGTGCAGAGACCTCCTCTGAAGCCAGGTGCTGCTGCTCCACCCCCTCCAACCGAAGCCGGGACGCCCGTCTCCTGCCCCGGCGAAGTCTCGCCAGACCTCACGCTGCCCACCCGTGCACCCCCGGCCACGGCCACGGCGAGGGACGGGCTCCTGCAGGCCAGGTGCCCTTAACTCTCTCGGCAGCAAAACCGCGGAGNAGCGCCGAGTACAGGGGCAAATTTGCTTATTCTGTTTTTTCCTCCCTCGCTTCCCGTTTCATTCTTTAGCATTTACAGTAAGTCTCATTGATCGCAGCATTAACTCCCGCTGAAGAGGGAAGGGATCCGTTGCAGTTAATTGGCGCAGACAACGAGACAGGCAAAATCCTGCCCGGCGCTCCCTGCGGCTCTCAGGCCGCGGCTGGTCCTGACCTCGCGGTGGGAGCAGCGTCTGTTCCCTTGGCCTGGGCTTTGCGCAGCTCAGCCACAGTGGGTGATGGGTGTTTGCTCTCACAGGCCTCCCCGACACACCACCCCACCTGCAAACCCCTCACAAAGCTCTGGTTTCTGCAGGACCGAGCGCCTGCTCTGCTGCCTGAGGAGCTGGTTTTACTCCTGAGACGTGTCTGCTCTGTAAAACCGAGATTCTTCTATTTATCTCCCCAGTGATATAAAAGCACCGTGACTCCCACGGTGGAAAGAAGAAACATTTCAGCTCTAGTTTACTCTCCCAGCTAGTGGATCTCTGCAGAAAGCACTCGCGGGCACGCTGCCACGCTTCTCCCACGCTCACCTGCAGCCTCCCCAGCCGGCGCAGCCAGAGCTCGCCCCAGCGCAGGAGCCCGGCAGAGCCGCGGGGCTTACCCTGCCGCACAGCTCATGTGGCGAGAGAAAACGGGATAGTTACTCAAAAATGGGACTGACTGGCCGGACGTTTCTCTACGGCCATCATCAGCGCTTGGATAAACCACTACTGTGTAACCCCACCGACAGCGGTCGCAGACACCGGGCAGTGCCTCTCGAAAGGTGACAATCGTATGGACGTGTTTTTTTTTTTTTTTTAGTTTTTCTCTTGACAGGTGTCCCCAGACCTCTGTTTCTCATTTCATTTTCCAAAGTACAGATTGCTGTGAAAGTTTTATCAAATTTACCTAAGAGAAACATATGGTGGTCAGGAAGACTCCATTGGGCAAAATGTTTTTATCAAAATAAATCTGCAGTTGCTGCATTGTCTCAGTAACTGCTGCTATACATCCCCAAATTCAGCAGCTCAACCTTTTTTTTTCCTGGCCAGCTGTTACCCCAGAAAGCACTTACGGACTGTGAGCTATCTTTGCTGTTATCCCTCGACTTGTTCTTTGCAAGCCTCTTCTTCTTCTTGTGCAAGGGCCGGGACTCCAGGATCATCTCCTCCAGCTCGAAGGTGGGGTCGCAGTGCAGGCGGCCCTTCTGCCGGGACACACGACACGACACGACACCAGGCGCGTTAGGCACAGCAGAGACCCTCTCACAGCAAATACACTCAGAAACCACTTCTCCGACAGAAAGCCTCTGCTGAACGCAGCGGTTCCTCTAACGACGAGAACCGACCCTGCTCGGGGCCGGGACACAGACGGCTCCTACTCACGTTGGGGACGAAGCCCGGCTCCACACGCTTCTCGCAGACGTCGCTCCAGACCACGCCGGACAAGTACGCCGAGGCCTGAACGTCAGCCAGGCAGGAAAAGCGATGCTCAGGGTTCACCGTCAGCAGCTGGGGAGAGAAAAGCATTCCCGGCCAGAGGAGAAAGAAAAGGAGCCCAGCATCATCCTGCCTTTCGGATGCACTCAGAGGGTTCAGCCACGCCGCAACCTCTCTGTCATGGGAAATACGTAACAGACTAAAAAAAAAAAACCACATTAGAAAAATGTTCTGGAGGTTGTGGAACCAGACAGACAAAAGTTCGGCACCGTGAGCGCTTGGACCAGCGTGGGTTTGCTCCCTCCGTGCCCACCTATGATGCACGACCCTCCACCACAGCACCCGGGCGCTGCCGCCCCGGCGCGCTCCTCCCCACGGCAGGGACAGGCCTTGCTCCCTTCTGGAGACGTTGGTTCCCCCAAAGGCTCATCGTTTCGGTTTCAACCTCCACATGTCCTATTTTCACACCACCTCTGTGACACCAGGGGATACGACTTCATTTATCAACTTCATTTATCACACACACGGATTACTAAGCACAGAGGAAAAAAAAATGATTGCTTGATCCACTGAGACACCGGACTGAGGACAGACCTGATTTTTCAAAGAATTCAGCACCGTGTACCACGCTGTATGCTCAGCTGACTTGAGTTACAGCTTCCAGACTGCTGGAGGGAAGCCTAACGTGGAGATATGTCTGATCTGGAGATGCATCTGACGTGGAGGTGTGTCTAAAGTGGAGGTGTGTCTAACGTGGGATCTGGGTAGGGCTTCCAGAAAATTCTGTGCTTGGTCTCCCCCTGTGAAAATCTTCACCGAAGCTCGGCTGATGCCACCTTCGCGGTGCATCCTCAGAGCCCCGTGCACGTCCCTCCTCTCCCTCGTGGCGGGCGAGTTGCGCCCACCCTCGCCCCCCTCCAGGAGCTCCCCCCGCCTGCCCGTGCCGCTGCCTCCGGAGCTGCACCCCGCCTCTGGACCAGTTCTTGCCATTTTTCCAGAGCACTCAGAATTTGAGTCCTGACCTACAGCTGCCCCAGCTCGGTTTTGGGCATCCGCAAACTGAGCGCGTACTGTCTCCCGACTGATGGATACCTACGGTAGGACCTCTACAAAATGCCCATCTAGGACCGTTTCCTTCAAAAAACCACAGCATAATTCTAGGCACACTAACTATAGGTGGCTACAGCCTTTTTGCAGGAAATAAAGTCAGCACTGAGTATTTTTCCAATGCCAAAGGTAACTACGCAAGAAGCAGGTAATGGTGACCGTACTTAGGGTCCGCTTGGCCCACCGAGTGCCCAAGCACAGGATGCTTGTGAAAGGCACGGGGTAAAAGACCGCCTCGACCAGCAACTGCCGCCTGGGGAGACTTTCAGGCACTTTTTCCCAGCGTAAAATTATCTTAATCTTTAAAATGAAAAGAGAGGAATTCCCAATTCCTGAGCAAGGCTGCTGCCACGGCACCAGCCCAGCGGGAAGGAGATGCAGGACATGGATGCCGGGCGCAGGGAGCGGAGCTGGCCCCGGCGGGCGGGTGGGCAACGCAGCGCCCGGCATCGCCCCCGGGCTGCCCCAGCGGGCAGGGTACAGAACCCCCAGCGCTGCGGGGGGACACGGGGGTCCTTCGGCTGAGGCGGCTGCTGGCACTGTCCTGGTGAGACATTTAATTCCCGCCCCGTCTCCAGAAGCCCGACTGCCGGCAGCCCAGCAGATGGCAATGTGAACTTGCCAAACGCTCCGCCGCAGTCGTAACTAACAACGCTGCTTCTCATTAAAACAAAATCTAATTATGTAAATTGTCCGTCCAACATTAACTTACATCAGAGTCACTCATTGGCTGTCAGCACTGTGTATATCTTTTTTATGGCACACTCATCAGCTACTTTTCTGAGTTCTCAAGAAAACTACAGCCTCCGCACCAGATCAACAACTTTCTCGTGTAACAGTTCCAGGAAAGCAGCAGCAGACTGTCCCACAGACATGGAACCCCCCCAGACAGTTCTCACAACCCAACACACCGAATCAGACCCTTCGGCCCGGCAGAACTGGTGAGAGAGATCAGCCAAGGCAGAGGGGCAGCGCACGCTCCTCCATCTCACACGGCCGTCTCAGCCACCATCGCTGCCTTTTTAGGTTACGACGATCACAGAGGGGGATGCTGCCAGGGCACAATTCCAGCCCTAGTAAGGATTTGATCGTCACACCAAAACCAGCCTTTTTCCTTCCCTTGCTGTCAAAAATAATGCACCTTATTACAGGGATAATAAACAAACAAAACACAAGATTAATCTGTGCTTAAGCCTGAACAGAGTAATAAAAATTAGTCCTATTTCAATTTTACATTATTTATTAATATGCTGAAAATTTTCCAGCTAGTCCCACACGCACTGCAGCTAATGTGCAATGTAAACCATGCCAGCAGGACTATTTACCTTTCTTAATAGAGCAACCATTTCTTTTGACCACGCAGACGAGTACTGAACGCTCACAGTACTGAAGAGCTGAATTAAAGACTCCACAGGGTTGTTGGAATGGATGTCGTACGGTCTCTGCGGGGAAAAAAGCAGAAAGATGAGAAGAAATTCCCTCTCCTCTCTGCAGTCAATCAGAAAGTGCGTTCTTAGGCCTCGGAGCGTCCGGGAGCCCTACCCAGCCCCGCAGCAGTTCGTAGGCCATGATCCCCAGCGACCACCAATCAACCTCGAAGGAGTAGCCCGTCCCGCCGTTCAGGAAGGAATGGAAAATCTCCGGGGCTGAACAGAAAAGGCAAAATGCAAGGGGTTATTCGCTGACTTCAGTTTGTTTCTATTTCAATTTCGTGTCAGTCAGTATGTAAACCTTACGGTTGTCTTTATGCACTACTGCCCGAGGGGAGGCTTTGCAAGCCACGGTGAGCGGCGGCGGCAGTAGCAGCAGCAGCGGCAGCAGCAGCAGCGGCAGCAGCAGCAGCAGCAGCAGCAGCAGCAGGCCTGCCCGCGCTGGGCCGCTGGGTTATCGGGCGCACACGGGGAGAGCCCTCCCAGCCGAGCGAGTGAGGGACGGCAGAAACCCAGCGCCCGCCGGGACCCCCCAGGTCCCAGCCCGGGGCCGTGGGGGAGGGCCGGGCGGGATGGGGAGGGTGAGCTGACAGCGACTCATTCACTCTGGGAGTTTCACTTTTCACACGATCGGGCTCTGCTGAATGACTTGCGCACATGCATTAACGTGCTAAATTAATTCAGTGCCTTTGTCGCAGACAGGGACTTTCAGGCGGCATGCGGTGAGCATACTGAAATGTAAAATACAGACGTAAGGAACAGCTATTATTTCTTACCCATGTATGGCTTTGTTCCAGCTAACGCAGTTGCTCTTTCACCGTCCCTAATTATTGTTGCAATATTAAAATCTGTTAAATGTGCATGACCTTAAATAAAGACACATTTTAAGAAGGAATTAATCGCAGCACAGAACATTGGCACTGTAGAGTCAGAATACATTTCTTTTCATAAGCTTCTGCCCTCAGACAGCGTAGCATGGGTGCAGGCAGGTCAGGGTTAGATCTCACCGAACGGCCATAACAGATCCCGAAGCTTTCCCAGGATCTCAGGCTGGCCAGGTGATTAAATGGTACCTAGCTTTGGGTCTTGATTTTAAATCGCACTTGGAGCGAACGAGTAACCCATACCAGCTCCAGCACTTGGTCACATTGCTCTAGCCAGAAACTACAGCCAGTGAAGAAGACAACAAGGGAAACACTATACTAAGATAATGCCTTGGTCGCGTTGATTAAACCCTAGAACCATTTTTGATGAAAGCCATTGAACCATGACTACCCCGAAGTCCCAGAGCTAAAACACTCCACTGCCACTCTGTACCAGACCACGGCAAATTTGGACATGTCAGTTGAATGAAATCGTAACAATACTTCCCAAACCCTAAGGCTGTACGAAGAAATCATCAAGATATTTTTTAAAAGTGCTGGAACACCTTCTCTCTGTTCCTACTTTCTCTGCCATCAGGCCTGAAAGTTAAAATTCAGAAAAGGTGATTATTTTCAAGCCAGCCTGGTATACAGAAAACCCACCCACTTCCCCTGGAGCTACTTTCTGCTCTCTATCTACAAGGCAGCTATGCAAATGATGTGCAAATCACAGACTGCCTTGTCCTATGAAGTCTTTCCTTACATCTCTTTTTTCCCTTTATACCCTGCGCTATTTTCTAACGAACTTCCGTGCAAGTGCAAGCTCTGGTTTTTATGAGGCTTTATGACAAAACTCAGATGGCTTGGAGTCTGAGAGACTGTGTCTTCCTTTTGTAAGATCTACTACTGGAATGGAGGTCACTATAGGATCTCCTATGGTATTTCTCCTATGTAGGCCACTGAGACAACATTACCAACAGATGCTCTCATGCAGGTTCCTGAGCTCCCTCCACCTGGCTCAGCCCGGATCCATCCCCCAGGAAGACACCACAACTGTCCTAAAAGCGCTCAGTCCAGGGGCCAGTGAGTCCAGGGCTCAGTTTTGGGGCCAGTGTTGTTCA
>VZTQ01002791.1:257924-341862 GCA_013400755.1 Pelecanoides urinatrix | reverse complement strand
CAGGCTGCCCAGGGCAGTGGTGGAGTCCCCATCCCTGGAGGGATTTAAAAGCCGTGGAGATGAGGCGCTTGGGGACATGGTTTAGTGGGCATGGGGGGGTTGGGTTGACGGTTGGACTCGATGACCTTAGAGGTCTTTTCCAACCTTAGTGATTCTATGGTTCTATGGTTCTATGTGCAGGTCACTCGCTGTAAAACTCAACAAAGACGGTCCGTGTGCTCCGTGCCTCCCAGGGTGCCGGGCACCGCATCCCTGGCACTGGGGCACGAGCGGGAACGGGGGCAGAGCGCGGGCGAGGCAGGCGGGCTGACGAGGAGAGGGGCCCTTGGTGGATCTTCCCTGGCATTACGGTGACAGGTACATCCAACCAAACACTCATCAGGAGAAGTGGTGCCTTTTCCACGCTTTGCCCAGATAAAAAGACGCAGAGTATTCAAGACTGTAAAGAATCTGTCCCTCGAATGAAGGAGACAGACAGACAAGGCAGAGAGATCCTACCTTGCTCATCGAGGAGGATGTTGTCTGGTTTTACGTCTCTGGGAAAAGAAGCAAGGTTACAGCAAGATGAAATCCCAGTCAGATCAAGGATGCAACTCAACAACAAAAAACCTGCAACTTCTTTATCGATCAAAAATTAGAAAATAATAAAAATACCCTAACATGAGAGAAGTCCCTTTATGTCGGACTAGAAACATGCTTTTCCTGGGCAACTGGGTAAGAAAGTGGGAGCATCTGACTTGTTTGGGCATCATTTCTAAGGCAGATTAGTACCACGAGGCTGGGTCTATCGCTGTGCAATCTCTTTGAAACCGCCCTGGAAGGTGCCCACAGCCCCCGGCGAAGCGTGAGGCTTCCTCGGAGTGACGGGGAGCCGGACCAGCAGCCGGCGGGTGCCCAGGCCTGGCACTGCTGGTGCGGTTTAACACTGGCAGGTTTAACGTGCGGTTTAACCTGCGGGTTCCGATGGGGTCAAGGGCCTCGCTGCAGCAGAGAGAGCGTCGCCCACCCCAAACCAGCCACGGGCAGCTGCCGCCGGCTGCCGACTGCGAGGAAGAGACAGCGTGCTTACCGGTGGATAATATGCTGACTTCGTAGGTAGTCGAGAGCCAGCGCCATCTCACAGATGTAGAGCTTGACCGTTTCTTCGGTAAACTGAACGTTCTGCTGCAGATGATAGCGCAGGTCGCCACCGAGGAGCAAGTCCACCACCATGAACATGTCCTCCTCGTCCTGGAAGGAGTACCTGCGGGACCGGGGCGAGCAGGCTGAGCCTCCAGGAGTCACAACGCCAAGTCAGGCTTTTTCCCTCTCCTAATTACACGGCGCCTGTGAAAACTGGAAACATTCCCACTACGAACATATGCCTGCCTCGGTGTTTACATCTTTCCAATTAAGCACGCGCAGCTCAAGATGCTGTCTTGTTTTTTAACCTACTGCTACACTAAGCAACGCTTCCTTTGAAGAGGCAAGTATCCCAATTAACTTCCCCCGCTCGTCCTGCCACCCTCACCTCCCGAGCACTGCCCAGTAACCCCTCCGGCAGGCAGAGCCGCAGGCAGAGCCGCAGCCAGAGAGGCAGGCAGAGCCACAGGCAGAGCCGCAGGGAGAGCTGCAGGCAGAGCCACAGGGAGAGCTGCAGGCAGAGAGGCAGGGTGAGCTGCAGGCAGAGCTGCAGGGAGAGAGGCAGGGCGAGCTGCAGGCAGAGCCGCAGGCAGAGCCGCAGGCAGAGCCACAGGGAGAGCTGCAGGCAGAGCGGCAGGGAGAGCCGCAGGCAGAGCTGCAGGCAGAGCGGCAGGGAGAGCCGCAGGCAGAGCTGCAGGCAGAGCCGCAGGCAGAGCCGCAGGCAGAGCTGCAGGCAGAGCCGCAGGCAGAGCCGCAGGCAGAGCTGCAGGCAGAGCCGCAGGCAGAGCCGCAGGCAGAGCTGCAGGCAGAGCCGCAGGCAGAGCCGCAGGCAGAGCTGCAGGCAGAGCCGCAGGCAGAGCCGCAGGCAGAGCTGCAGGCAGAGCCGCAGGCAGAGCCGCAGGCAGAGCTGCAGGCAGAGCCGCAGGCAGAGCCGCAGGCAGAGCTGCAGGCAGAGCCGCAGGCAGAGCCGCAGGCAGAGCTGCAGGCAGAGCCGCAGGCAGAGCCGCAGGCAGAGCTGCAGGCAGAGCTGCAGGCAGAGCCGCAGGCAGAGCTGCAGGCAGAGCTGCAGGCAGAGCCGCAGGCAGAGCTGCAGGCAGAGCTGCAGGCAGAGCCGCAGGCAGAGCTGCAGGCAGAGCTGCAGGCAGAGCCGCAGGCAGAGCTGCAGGCAGAGCTGCAGGCAGAGCCGCAGGCAGAGCTGCAGGCAGAGCTGCAGGCAGAGCCGCAGGCAGAGCTGCAGGCAGAGCTGCAGGCAGAGCCGCAGGCAGAGCTGCAGGCAGAGCTGCAGGCAGAGCCGCAGGCAGAGCGGCAGGCAGAGCTGCGGGCAGAGCCGCAGGCAGAGCCTCACTTCACACAAACTTCGCATTTTCAATGATAAACAATCTGATAAACCTATTCTTAAAATATCTCTGCCTATCCTGAAAAAAGAATTGGAAAACACAAGTGCTAATTTAACCATATAAACCAGAAAGAAAGATTTGTATTTACTGTAGAGTAAAACGCCTCTCTAAATCTGCAGTGGATCCCGCAGGAGAGTGACAGCAATGAGGATACACTACAAAACAACGTTCAATTGTTATATTTGGCGACAGTATTTCCACGGAAAGAGTGTGTGGGATTGTATAATACTTATGAATCACACGCTTCTGCTCTCATCTTAAATGTAGGTTTATTCTAAAAGTACGAGCTGAAAGGGAAAAATTTGCTAAGAGAGCAAGTTTTCTTAAGAATTTCATCACTTGTTGGAAAAAAAAAATTTGCAATTGTTAAAATGCTGAAAAAATAAATATTAACTTATTTGGCTATCCTGGAGTAACAGATCAACAAAAAGAATGTGAAGTATTATCAACTTTGGATATAAAACTTTCTGAACTTTTGAAAATCTTCCCGCCGCCCAGCCTGCTGCGCATCCGACACGGCCGGAGAGGGAGGGGAGGCCCGCGGCCAGCTGGCTGCCCGGGGCTCGGCCTGGCTGGCCACCCGAGGTGTGCCGCTTCCCGGGGAAAAACTGCCGCTTCTGCCCCTCTTCCGTACTACGAAACCAGGGAGCCGTCCACGAGGCACTGATTCTAGCCCTAAAAACACATTTCAGCAGTAACATAACCTTTGCAACCTCTGAGGAAGATTACTGTGCACCGTGCATTGCAGATGCACTCCCTTGCATTTTTTACATGATATATCATTTTTGCTTACCCATTATTTCCCACGTAAGCATGGCCTTTATTTCACATTTACTATTTTCTCCTTGTGGTTGTGGCTGCACAAATTTTTAGGCAATCTCAAAAACCGCTGGTTTGGAAATACTGCCTACCTGCCTCAATGACACCCTGAGCCTGCGCAGACCCAAACACGGTCCGGACAGCTTTCAGTCACCCGCTAAAACCTCTTGAGTTAGGACCTATCTCAGAAGCCCTCTGCTGAACACACTGCCTACGGCTGAGAGCCGCTCTGTTATTTAAACTATCAGACAATCTCTGCAAGATCGAGTCCTTTAGAGGGACCAAACACCTTCTGTGTGAAACGCTACATATTTTGTATCATTTTTCTACTAATAAAAATTATAAATCATCATCTCTAAAAATGCTAGTTTCTTTGACTTTTCAAGCTGTTATGTGCTACAAAAATTGGCCCCACGCAGTATCCGCTCCACCACAGACTGTCACCGTTCTCAGTATCTCCATGCACGTGAGATGGACTATTTCTTTAACGGCAATCACAGGGAGCATCATGCTGCCCCAAGACACCTTAGTCAAGCTGCACACACCAACACGCCACGGTACAAAAATACTTTAAATTGGCAGGGGGACCTGGCAGTGGCATTTGCAAGAAGGCTGTGAAAAACACCCAACAAACACACAAAGGTTTCTGACGGAAAGAGAGAAGCTAAGCTGTTTTAAAATGTTTGATGCCATAACGTTTGGATAGTTTCTGTGTAAAGCAAGCTATGTTTCCTGAACGCACTCCACGTTATCGTGGACTTCCGTGGAAGCAGCTCACTGGGTCTCTCCCACGGACGTCCGTGACCCGCAGAGGACGGGGAGAACGTGGGTCCGCGAGCACCGGAGGGCAGGCGGCCCCAGAAGGCAGAGAGGAGGAGACGCTCACCAGAGATTCACCAGGAACACGTGCTCGATCTCCTGCAGGATTTCCAGCTCTCTGAAGACATTGCGAACCTCGTCTCTTTCGATGCACTGCTGTTTGTTCATGTACTTCATGGCATACATCTTCTCAGTGTCTCTCTTCTGCACAATGCACACCTAAGAACCACAGAAGGGGAGGAGAAAAAAGAGATTTAGTGAAACGTTCCGTATCCTCACCTGCTGCGTACCTGGCTGAGACCCACAGCACTCAGCGCTTCCACCCCGCTGTCAAATATTCCTGACCCCCGGCTGTGGCTTGGGACGAGGAGCACGAGCTCCACGTGCAGTGCCTGCGCGCTCCCGCTGCATTTAACTGCGCCGACGCACAAAAGCTTCCTCTGGGATGCGATGGCCAGTGCTGGGGAGAGCTTTCCAGCAGGGAACGGTGTCCGGGAGCCGTGGGAGGGAGCTTTGTGCTCGCTGCCTCCGAATGGGGACCGGCTTCGGGCAACCGCGGGGCTGCTCTCCCAGCCTTGACGCCATCCTGCTCTCACACCCGCTGGCTGCCAACCTCCAGCAGATTGGTTTTAATCTACTGCATACACAGCTGTGCTCTGACAGGTCAAAATAATCCAACTGGTTTTAGCAGAAAGCGATTAAAATGTAAATTTGTTAAGAACCACAACAAACACCGTGCCCCAGGAAGGCAGCAGCACTCTGCCCCTGCACGACACAGGCCCCCCCTGCCCGGGGGTTCAGGNTACCACTAATACTCCCTTGTCTCAGCCCCTCCTGCGCACCCAGCCCGGGCTCCCGGCCTCCAGCAGCACCGACCCATCGCCGAGGGGGACGTGTGTCCCCCCGGGTGCAGGCCACGCCGGGACCCCTCGCCTCGCCCCGCCGCCCGCTCTGCTCCCCGCCGCCGGGCAAGCCGGGGCCACGGCGGGTCCCCCCCGCGAAACGTCAGCCTCCCGCCGGCCGCTCGCAGCCGTCCCCTCCCGGCACGTGGAGCCAGGCCGCCCGGTAGCCCCCGGCCCCGGCGGGACAACCCGGCACCTGGCCCCGGCACCCGCCCTGCCGACGGGCACGAAGCCTGGGCTGGCGCCGGTCTGCAACCGCATGGCCCTCGGCGTGCGAACGACACCTTAATTGCCAAGGTAACTATATTTAAAAGAGCTAATTAGTTATCAAGGTAACTATTTTTAAATGAACTAACGAAATTTCTACATCTGGTGTGATAAAAGATTGAGTCCCAAAACAGGATTCCAATTAAAGCTTACAATTTATGAAGTGAATAAAGGCAAGCAAACAGCGCTGGGTGTGCCGGGAGTCTCCGCCCCACCAAGACACACACCTCACGGCTCCCACCCTTCGGTTTATATCCCCCCCTACTCATCCATATTCATGGCTAGGCGTGTCTTCTTCAGCACATCTTCTCTTCTCCTTCTAGGGTCTTCTAGAATCTTCCTCAGCTGGTTTCAAGGCTCCCCTCGAATCTTGCTCCACTAGGGGGCACTTCGAAACTGCCTATGTTACATCACCAACAGACTGATAGGGGTGTCCTTGCCACAGCAGTTAACAGACAATAGGTGTCCTTGCTACACCACTTGACAGCAATAGGTGTCTTTTGTCAGAAACCTGAACTATATACATTAACCCCTCTGCTGGGCTTTAAGCTTTCGGTTATACAAGGATATGTATGATAAAAAGTCACATATCATCACACGAATCAGATGAACATATCTCACATCTGGTATAATTACATCTGTCCTCTTTTAATTATCAGACATGCGCATGATTACAATGCGCTGGATGTGCTTTCTTTGAAAAAGAAATAATCTGGCGTTTTGGTCATGCAGCCTTCATCCCGAGCGGCCAGGGAGGCTGGGCCGGGCCGGCTTCAGGCAGCTCGTTAGCGAGCGGGTCGCATTTACACAGCACGGGAGCAAGGAAAGGGAGCTTCTGCGGAGGGCAGAAAGCATCACAGACAGACCGGAGCCACCGAACTCTTCTGCGTTTCTAAAATACTGCCATTAATAACCATTTGCAAGTGCTAATGGCGCACAATATAATATCATCAAGGACACGTTACAGCAAGAAGGTGACAAAATAATAGGTGGTTATCGTTAGCCTGATAAAAACATCCCAATTCGCGATGCACACTGAAATTACGGGGACTATTTTGCAGTCATCATTACAATTACGGTAGGGACGGAAAATTATGTATTGAAATAACTCCAGGCGCATCTCAGGCCTCACATTAAAGGTTCGCTTCTTGGGCAGCTTGACCTGAGCAATTTTGTCTGGGTCACGCTCGCGCTTTGCCCGGAGGCAGGCAGGGCTGGCAGAGCCCGGCACGGCGGGCGGGCAGCCCTGCGGTCACGGCGGGCGGGCAGCCCTGCGGCCACGGCGGGCCGCATCTCGGGCCGCGGGGTCACCGGACCCCGGCTCAGTCCCTGACCGAACCGCCGCTGCCGAGAGCCCGGCCCTGGGCTGCCGCGCAGCCTCTGCCCCGGCGCCTCGCAGCTACCGGGCGAGAACGGGTGTCCCCAGCCCCGTCCCCGGGCTGGCAGGGTCCCCCCCAGCACCGGAGGGCGTGCAAAAGCTGCCAGGGACTGTTCATAACACAAAAACATCAGGTAAAACCCCTGCTTTGTGCAAACTTAATAATAACGAACTACCTAGCGCAATGCAAAGCACCAGCAGGATCCAACCCCTGCCTAAACCAGACTAAGCTGGTTGTACATGTAATAAAGCAGGCAAAAATAACTTTGCATTTCATAAACTGTTCGAGCAGAACAGACCTAACAACAGCCCTTTAGAACATGGTCATTGCTATGTAACTTCTCTAAAAACCAACCTTTGAATAACAGCCATCCAGGCACTGAACAACATTCTGTCCCGATGTCAGTTTACTTCATATTATGCTAGAAGCTCATTAATTTCTAATTTTTTTTTTTAGGTTGTGACTTGCAATATCTTAACAGTATTGCATTTTATATTTATGTCACTTGTTTCTCGTTTCTCTGCAGGGAAAATGGAAACCTAGTATAATAAATGAGAAAATGATGAAAACTTCTTGTACTCTGTAATCATAACAAATAGTTTTCTGAAATGGAACAGCATCACCGACATACAAAGCAATGCCACTTTCAGGCACTCTGGACATTTTTGTTCCCTGTTTTCTGGAAAAAACCACCAACGTGGGCGTCAATGGAAACGTCCCTCTTCCAGCCAAGCCTCCCAGCAGCGCGGGGTGGCCCGGGGCACGTGCCCGCCTGCGGTGCAGGGCTCTCGCCGCGGTGCTGACCGGCGGCACGGCTGCCGCCACGGCGCACCCCGCAGCCGAGGGACGGCCGGGGCGAGAGCGCTTCTCCGTGCCCCAGGTATGCTCTGCTTGTACCGCTGCGATTACCACAGCCGTTAATAGTTCACGATCACGCTAATACAGCCCTTGGCAGGGACCCAGCGTGAGTCGATCCAACGTCAGGACCGGTGTTCGGTGCTGCCCCGGCCAGGCTCGGCTGCTTAGGTCCTCCGCCACAGGCAGGAATCCCTTGTAAAATGCTCCTGGTTACAGAAATGCTCCCCCTCCCCAAAAGGTCAGTGCCCCAACACGGATCTTTTCTTTTTTGTGCTTCTCCATTTGTGCATCTGTTCCTGGGGAAGGAATAAACATCCACTTCGTGACAAGTCAGAGTGGTTGTTTAAATTAATCTCAGTCCATTTTCAAGCAGATCTACAATGCGAAGCAAGGCAAGAAAGCAGAAAGAAGAGAATACTTTGTCCTCGTTCTGCATAATGCGGTCCCTCGCCGCACAAAGGAAATTTTCAGTGGTTAAATACAGCCATTAGAAAAAATTGTATGTAATGCTGCCAGACTTGTGAAGCAGGAGGCAGGCATCAGCTGGCAGTATATTGCTCAAGACATGGCACATAAAAGATTTAATAGAGTCCCAGATACCCTGAACATGCAGCTGCTGCCAAATGGTTTGTATACAGCTGCCTTTGCTTTTATTGCATTAAAGGCATAAAGGGTTTGGAGCCTGCATTTGCGATTCAGGACATGAGATGTGCATTTAACATCTCCCAGTTCGATCTCACTTTATGGGGCCCCAGACAATGACGACGCCTGTATTGTCACCATAGCTGGCAGCGTCTTCTCATCTGAATCTGGGACAACCTCGGTCTTTACTCAACAGCCCCAGCTACCTCATTAATTTAGAGGGGACTAAGGAGGACCGATGACCTAGGTGATATTAAAAAGTAACAGGTGGTGAAAACTGACTCATGGCTTTGAAACTAGTCGCCTTTCTTTAAGGTAAGAGTTATCATTAAAAAAGGCAGTACACGAACAGAAGCGTTCAGAGCTGCCTCTCTGCTTTGTGCACAAAGTTTGTTTTCATCAGCAAAATCAGTCAAGGAGTTAGCCTGACTTCGTGTGACTTTCATGAGCACCCAGGAGATTCTCGTGGGTGCCTCTCCCCAGGGCAGACGCGCGGCGCTGCTCCTGCCCCCCCTGCTGCCACGCGGCACCGCCCCGAGAACGTTCCACAACCCCGCTTGCTGCAAAGCTGTCCCTGCAGATTGCCAGAGCCAAAACATCTCACCCTCTGCTGAGCTGACAGTAAATCCGTCCGTTTAGACTGTCCTGATAATCAACGCGAGAGAGAGGCGCAAGAACAGCCGAAAAGTCAAGGGATGGGAAGCCAAGGGATGGGAAGCCAAGGGATGGGAAGTCAAGGGATGGGAAGCCAAGGGATGGGAAGCCAAGGGATGGGAAGCCAAGGGATGGGAAGACAAGGGATGGGAAG
This sequence comes from Pelecanoides urinatrix, assembly GCA_013400755.1. NCBI lineage: Eukaryota > Metazoa > Chordata > Aves > Procellariiformes > Procellariidae > Pelecanoides > Pelecanoides urinatrix. The sequence goes on along the minus strand of VZTQ01002791.1, from coordinate 332,849 downwards.
CCAAGGGATGGGAAGCCAAGGGATGGGAAGCCAAGAGATGGGAAGTCAAGGGATGGGAAGCCAAGGGATGGGAAGCCAAGGGACGGGAAGTCAAGGGATGGGAAGCCAAGGGATGGGAAGTCAAGGGATGGGAAGCCAAGGGATGGGAAGCCAAGAGGAAGCCCCGCGGCAGGAGCCGGGCATCGCGCTGGGCACGGGGCGCAGGGCTGCATCCCTCCACCGTGGCAGCGCTGGGAGGACTCCTCCATGCCGTGCCGTGCCGTGCCGTGCCGAGCCGAGCTGTGGCAATACTCCCCCGGGGCAAACAGACACCGCACGGAAACACGGCACAGCACCCAAAGCTCACCTCATTTTCCCATAGCGTCTGCAAATCAAAGGGGGGGACAAAGGGACCAGCTTTAATTTGAGGACGAACAGCAGCCTCCGGAGCAGGAACAGCTGGCACGGCTCTGAACCGCTGTCTGGAGTCAGCTTGGTGGTGGCTGTTTTCACCAGCTTCCAACTGATCCAGGGAAAATATTAAGAATTTCAAATATCAGACCACAATTTAAGGTTTAGAAACCAAAACAAACTGAAAAAATTAATACTAGGACTAAATAAGTAGAACATATTTGAGGGACTTAACTTTTGACCCGTTTGTCTTTTACTACCACAAGTGTAATTTGCAGGGATGACCCTTGCTCTGTTGGCGGGAAGCGTACGCACCATTTACACTCTCACACAAACCTGACCTTAGGATAAAGCCTCAGGATAAACCTTATTCTGTAGGTTCAAAGCACTCTCTGTCACACCAGGGACTAAACACCAAAAGCAGAAACAAAGTCCATAACCTACCAAGAATGATTTGGCTTCTTAGGACCCTGTATCACTCATTGAGCTGTTGCTTAGAAGAGTTATTTTTATTTTCCACCCAACCGTGGTGTAAGCTGGCACGGAAATAAAGAGCTGGGATTTGGATGTCTTCTGGTGTCCAGGGGACTCAGACATTATGTCCTTTTTGGAAGTTTTTTTTGTTCTTCTTAATTTAGGATACTTTCCCCAATCATCTAAATTTTTGCTGCTCTGTACATTTTTCAGTCCAACTTGCTCTCTCTTAAGCAGGCTTTGCCTTTTCTCCTTTAGAAATCCAGTAACTTTTTCCCTGCTGATTCTGAAGCGGGCTGAAATCCCCACTCAGACGAAAGGTCATCTAATCATTTAATAGCATGTCCTGACTTATCTCAAACTAATTATAAAGGGGCAGCACAATTTGTCTGGGCTCAAACAAAAGCAAGCAGTCTGCATTCTGGGCAGGATCTGCAGAGCTGATAAATACTTGAGATGGCTTGATCTCGGCTGCACAAAGATTATTTTTTCCTTCTGTAAATGCAGATGTCATCTTAAATTAAGGCACCCGTGATCCTGTCCTCTGCATCAGATGCAAATACCCACAGCTGGGTTCACGAGATCTTCCTTTTGCTTCCGAGCAGTAGGTTTTCTTCTTGAATCTCTCAGTGGCTTCAGCCTTTGAAAGATGAGACAAATGCGCTGTAATCCTTACATACATAGACACTTTATTGACGTTGGCTGAGAGCCATCGGGAAGTTTCAGCGAACAAAGCTGGATTTCACTTATTTTGGTTTTAGAGTTGAGTCAAGGCTTAGCAAGCACTACGCACCAACATCAAACACCTTAATCCTACACGATAGTGAAGCCGAACACTGCTCTAGCTTATAAAAATGCCTGTTTGGAGTGGTTGCACCTTGCCCACATATATTGATTTCTCCTCCAGCTTCTGCTGACTTCCCTTGGACATTTAGGTCTGGAAAATCTACAAAACTCCAGTCAGATACTGAAATGGTTAAAAAAGTCTCCATATTTCCCAGAGATGAAAAGCAGTTGTAAGTGGTCATTCTGGAAACGGCTGTGACTCTGGGATGATGCATCGATTCCTCTGGAAGAGCTTATTGGATCCCAGCAGCGCTCTCCAACCACCCGGAGCAGCAGTTTTCAGCCCTCAAAAATAAGCCAACCCTGATGAAGCCATGAGGAATTACCATGAGCAAAAGCACAACCGCTATCTGGCCCTAAGCTCTTACCCAGCGAAGGAAATACCAGTCACCTCCGACACCAACCACCTCCTGTGCTGGTGGCCTGGGACCAGGCACTGCCTCCGTCTGAGAACGGCAGTGCAGAAGACATGAAGTATTGGGCAAAACCCAGCCCAGCCTGCAGCGCTTCGGCTGTGCATGCTCAACGAGACCTAGCCGTCGCCAGGCCTGCCGGTGCCACCGGCACGATGTCCCAGCGCCGGGTCCCACCGAGAGGCAGGCTGCAGCAGGGGACCTGGCTGGACCACCGGAGGGGCTTATTCTCCCCTCTCGGGCTGCTGGAGCTGAATCCCTCCCTCTTTTCCCCAATATCGATATAGCTGCCATTTTACTTGCGAGGTTGAAACTTGAAATGTGAACCATAAACATAAAATTGCCTGTGGCACCCAAAAGCATCCGTAGGCTTTGGGACTGCCTGGGGAAAAGAGGCCCTGCTACAGGTAGGACGAGAGGAAACGGCCTCAAGTTGTGCCAGGGGAGGTTTAGGCTGGACGTTAGGAAAAAATTCTTTCCTGACAGAGTGGTCAGGCCTTGGCCCAGGCTGCCCAGGGCAGTGGTGGAGTCCCCATCCCTGGAGGGATTTAAAAGACGTGGAGATGAGGCGCTTGGGGACATGGTTTAGTGGGCATGGGGGGGTTGGGTTGACGGTCGGACTCGATGATCTTAGAGGTCTTTTCCAGCCTTAGTGACTCTATGGCTCTATGATTCTATGATTCTATGATTCTGTGATTCTATGAGTGGCGACCTTGACACCCTGCCCCAGCTGCTCACCCCTTGCTGCCGGGCACCGGCCGCCAGCCCTCCGCGTGGTGAAGGGCGCTCAGCTCGGTCTGCAAACGATGGGCTCCACCTGCAGCCAGGAAGGGTCCATCCCCAAGTCCTCCCTGTCCAGCCGGGGCATGGTCCCCTCAGGGCCACCAGCAACTGGAAGTGGCCTGTGCCGAAGCCATCTTCTGCCTTCCCTTGGGGACGCTGCCTTGGTCAAAAGCTCCTTTGATCCCCGTAATTACCAGCTACTGCCTTGTGACAACCCACGGAAAACAGCACCTCCTACAAAGCCACAAAAGCACGTGAGTTACAGGTAGTATCAGGTGTGAACCTCCGCCGAAAATCACCCCAAATTTATCAAATCAGGTTTGTCTAATCAAAAGGCAGTGTTGACTCTGACAAACGCCATGACTTGGCAGCTGGGTGCTGGGCATCTGACAGCACTGCCAGGCTCTGCAGACGTTCTCCTCTCCCAACACCCAGCAATGAGCAAACGAGGGAGGACAGACAGACAGACAGATGTGCTCTCTTGAGCACGGCTGCAGGTGCAGCTATGGGCAGTACGAATCTGTGTGCCTTGGGCAGGATGAATCGTGAACAAAAAGTAAATTGATAGTTACCTGATACACGGGACAGTAAAGTCAGCTCATCTAAGAGGAAAGGGCTGGGGCTGAAGACCACAGGTGCCCCCACCCAGGAGCAGCTTCCCTACAAGAACAGGCCCAGAAGAGGCACCCAACGTCCCAAGGATGCTGGTCCCCCGAAGGTGTTCCCCCTCCGCGGTTGCAGACCCAGAGCTCGGCTCAATGAGCACAAGAGGCTGGAAATGCTAAAGGCAGCCGGCACCGCAGGAGCCTGTGCAGCCCCTCACCGTCCCGTCAGGGCTGGTCCTGTTGGAGGGCGTTCTGGGCAAGATGGAAGATTTCAGACCCGTCCCTAGAAGAGCTCCTCTGATGATGCTGGTGACCCAGTGGGCAATGGGTCTGGTGCTGTTCAGAGGGACCTCGTGGCACCCTGCTGTGACCCCGCAGCCCCCGCAGCCGAGACGCCCCGGGGAGGCTGCGCCGCCGCGGCTGGAGGCACAGTCCGGGGAGCAGGACGGCAGAGTTACACACAGCTTACCCGTGACGCTTACCCCACGCTCAGCGGGGACACGTCACTATAATACTGTCTGATCCTGAATAAAAACACACTTTGAAACAATCAAAAACCTTCATTGCTTGATTATGCAGCTTATTTAACCAGAACTTTGTTCTGGGAACAGTTTTGACAGCAGTGTCTCTGGCAGTGTTTTTCCCAACTATTATCTCCAGCACACAAAGACCCATTGAAAAGAATGGGACATCTGCAGCTCTGGTCCCGGCGCCAATCTGCGCAGCAATCTTCTGTATTATGCCGAGTTGACGAACCAGGCTCGGTGACACAAACAGGCGGGTGGCTGCTGGCCGTGACGGCAGCGCTCCCCTGCCTTTCCACATCTCTCCAGCTTTCGGCCGTACCCCTGGACTGGATCAGGCCGAAGGCACTGCTCGGGGCCAGGCTTGCGCGGCGAAGCCCCCCCGTGTTTGGAAGCTCCTGGGTGGGGGGTACCTGTGGTCTTCAGCCCCAGCGCGTTCCCCTGAGATCAGCTGGTTGTGGTCCTCGAAACAACAAACGCTTCCAGGTGTAACGCGCACATCGCTGCTCCCACCCGCTTCCACAACCAGCCCGGGTGAGACGCTGGCGCTCACAGACTGGGGACACATGGTGCAGGCAGGTACCTACTAGAATCATAGAATCACAGAATCACTAAGGTTGGAAAAGACCTCTACGGTCATCGAGTCCAACCGTCAACCCAACCCCCCCATGCCCACTAAACCATGTCCCCAAGCGCCTCATCTACACGTCTTTTAAACCCCTCCAGGGAGGGGGACTCCACCACTGCCCTGGGCAGCCTGGGCCAAGGCCTGACCACTCTTGCAGGAAAGAAATTTCTCCTCATGTCCCACCTCACCCTCCCTTGGCACAACTTGAGGCCGTTTCCTCTCAGCCCATCGCTGTTACTTGGGAGAAGAGACGGCCCCCCCTTCGCTCCAACCTCCCTTCAGGCAGTTGTAGAGCACATAGAATCATAGAAAATCATACTGCTGCTACTCTGCTGTCTTCTGCAGATGCCACCACACCCTTGGGCTCCTGACGGGCACACCAGCTCCGCACGGCCGATCTCCAGCCTCCGTGGAGGAGTCCGTGCTGCGCACATCCACCCGGGCACGGGCACCGGGCCTCCAGAGACACGGGTACTGCAGCAGCTTTTCTGCAATTAACCGTTTCAGCCAGTTGGGACCACTTTATAGCTACATCTCTAAGAATAACAGCAAGTCTTTTAATAACTCAGTCTCCCCTTCAGATGCAAAGGTCAAAACTAGAACCTATGCACTCAGGTATAAAGCAAATTAAAAGGTGTAAAGTTGCAGTGAATGGAAAATGACTGCAATCCTCAGGAGCCATGCTGAGGTTACCAGCTCAACAAATCTGCCTTCATGCCTTCAGGAGCTGATTTTGTTTTCTATTCCAAACATCTCCCCATATTTCACTCCTTACGATATTTCTCATGCAGTCTGACGACTTTACTTTTTCCCTGCTGAAAAGTCATGCTTTATCACAAGATTGATGAAGGACTGGTTTGTCAGAACACCATAAATCATTAAAATCTCTTTAATTCACTACTGCTGTTTGCTACAGCCAACTTGTGACAGTAGTTGATAAAACTTTTATTCATAGCAAGCCTGTTGGTGTTTTCAGGTCATGTCAACACTTCCATTAAAAAACCCTTTCTCAGTTGCTTATGCTGAAGACAAAAACCTCTTCTGACCTAAAATAAAACCTGCTGTTCGAGATCGCACCTCAGCACGCCATACATCAGTAACTTCAACTCGGTAGCCTGAAGAACGTGTTCATGTTGTCATCTCATACGCATCCGCACACCTCCTTGAAGCTCAACAGACCCGTACAGATTTATATCATCTACGAACATGGCCAGCCCTCTGTACCGGGAAAGTAAAACACATCACATAGGTATAGCCGGGAGCGTGCTCAAAACACATCCAAAACTAGGCTTGCACATTTATTTTTTCCCAGAAGGAACCTGGTTTCTGCTTTGCTGTTGACATAAATGGCACACAACCAGCACACTGAAACTATGTCAGGAGGAGCTCTCCTCATTGGCACCCGCACACAACAAGCTGGGAGCTGAGTTCTTCTCTTTGGCGTCTGTCATGGAATATTTTCCAATTTTCCTGCAAGAATTTATCAGAGGGCGATGCAGAATGTTATCTACATGCTCTGAATCCTGTGATATAAAACAATTTTAGGTGGTTCAGATTAAGCACTTCCTTTTAATGTCATGCTGGGAAAATAACGTCTCATCAGACATTAAGCAGATGTTTCTATAATCAAGTTTTGGACATGGGTATTATTTGACTTGCAGCTCCAAAACCCATGTAGACTTCTTTACCTCCTGAGAGACATTAATCCAAATAAACAAGTAAAAACTAAAGAAGTGACAGCATATAAACCTAAGAAACAAAAAAGAAAAAGAAGCCTTTTTCTTTTGTTTGGTCTTGTTCTCCACCCTCTCCCCTCTTGCACGCCAGCTATATAGTTTCTTTGTTTGACAGAAACTATAGACAGTCAGATTTCTCAAAATCTGATGTCTTTACTAAATTTTAAAACAAATAATGTAGGCGTCTTGGATCGTCCTTTGGTCACAGCCTTGAGCAAGTATCCTCAACGTGCAAGGGCCTGGCTTTGCTGGCCCTAGGACACAGAGCAGCAGACCCTCCCTGGGGAGGTTTCAAAGCGGACGGGAACGGCGTTTCCCGCTGCACGACGGCTCTGCCGAGGGGAGGGAGGAGGACAAACCGGGAGATGTGTTCTGCAGCTGTCACGCTTCCTACGGAAAGGCTGTCAGGCATCTAGATTTTTGTGTAGCTTTAATCACATGCTCATCTCTCTGCTGAGCTTTTCTGGCTTTAGTATTATTTAAAGAAGAATGATGAAAAATCAGACCAACCTGCAGAAATCCCTGAAGACACCATGACCCACCTTCTTTCTGCCTTTTGAATGGATCCAAACCTGGATCCACCATTTACTCCCGCTCAGCAGCACTCCACAGATTTCCACGAGGACCTGGACCCCTGTATACAACTACAGTTAACAAGTCTTTTCTGAATAAAATGTGGAAAGTACGTCTTCCTACGGTTGACGTACATTTTGAGTTAAGTCTTGTATTTGGAGTCATCTTTCATTACGGCCATGATGACAGCATATAAGCTGGTTGAAGAGGCAAAGAAATGATTTTTTTAGTTAGGTATTTGATAAAACTTGGGAACAGAGAGAAATCTAATTATTTCCAATGAAGAATGGAGGGCTTTATTTAATCTCTGAACATAAATTAATGTTGAAGTTTTTCTTGATCCCAAGGCAAGAACATTCACTGTGCTATTTCGAAAAACCTCATCAGTCATCTTGAAACAGCGCTGCCGGGCAATGGCATTGAGAGCGATGTGGCCTAATGTCTTCGTTTCTGTGCTGCTGCCACAACGTGCCTCCCAGGCACTGAAGTTTCCATTCCACGCTGAAGTAAATAAATATAGGTATAACTTTTCACCTCAGAAAGAAGGGGATACTCGTGTTTCACAGTGCAGAACCTTCAGGAGGAGTTAATGCCACCTGCAGCCAAATGCTTAATTTTTCATTGGCAGAAGCTTGCTTCATCGCGCTGATGTGTTTACCACCAAATTGCTACAAAGGGATCTGCGCTGGAAGTAATCTCCTCTAGTGAAGGTCCTCTGTACTGAAAGACTGGTTTTCAGCACCAGGCCCAAGACATTGCAAAGTAACCGTAAGAGCTATTGCACCGCAGGCGCTTGCATCTAAGATGCCAGCAAATTGTGAAGTGACTCCCAGCATAAAGGTGAGCAAAGCTCACTTCAGTTCTTTAAAAACAGCTAATATGCCAGAGCTATGAAAACCTCCCAAATTTTAATATCAGCTGTGGGTCTGCCAACTGGCAATCAGAAACCAGAATAACTGTAAACAATAGTTATTTGACAGCAAATACCTCTGTGCACATACTGTGCATGTTACACGCAGCATTAATTCCTCCATCAACCGCAGCACCCCTCTCCAGGTTTAAAGTCAGTAACTTGGCTGGAATGAAGTTTGGCCACATTCAAGTCCCATCTGTTGAGAATTGCTTTTCAATATCGCATTAAAATCCCTAGTATCTTTCCCTTGGGAAAACGGACAGGTCAAACCTAGACCTTGTAAGACCTGACCAAACATAGCTCTAGTTTCCCTTTGTCCTATATGCCCAACACTCAACACAAAGCATTTGGAGGGCCACCAACGGAGACCATACTAAGGAACTATCAAAGTACACAAACAGAAAAAACATCATCTTGGAAGTGAGAGGATTAATGATAATTTGTGGTTAAGACCAACTTAGCATACCTAGCACAACTCTATTAACTACTGATGAATTTCATTGTGACCATTGTTGATCCTTCCTTTGGAAAAAGCAAGAAAGTGAATGTTACAGCAGCTCCAGCATCTACGTCCGCACATGTACCAACCTCATATACAAAATATACAAAAATATACCGAGTCCTTTCTCCACGAGGAATCTCATGCAATTCTTGTAATGATTGATTTCTGTCACGGCTGGCTGGAGAAAGCCATGTCTCCTGGAAGAGACAGCTGTGAGGGCCGGGGAGATGGAGGTCCCTTCCAGATGGGGGGCACAGGGGCTGTGCGCGAGCCTGGACACGGACAAGCCCCCCGCTCCTCCTGGCTGCTCCCCCTCCTCCAGCACTGCGGCCACCCCACCGGCTGAGCCGAGCAGATGGGTCATCAGTCCCCAGCAGACAAGGGGCTGCCTCCAGCCTGTTCCCAAGGAGCCACAGCATTACTTCACAAGCCTTTCCATCAAACCTACCAAACAGTACTTAATTATATCACATCACCAAAATGAAGAAATATGCTTCAAGCATTCAACAGCAGAGAAGAGGATCCTCCTACTGCGGCTCACCCATTAGCATCCACGGAGCTTTTATGCTTCCGCTCATTAATGCTGCTGCGTTATTCACCGTCCCTCAAGTGGCCCATCGTCACGCACGTCTCCGTGAACATCAGACAGCGCTTACCGAGCTGAGTCATCCCTGCGACTTCAGCCTGGCCGCCCGGCAGCCACCCCAGCCAGCCCTGCACGCCCACTGGCAAGCAGACCGATTTCATAGGAAACTGCTCGCTGGATTAATGGCTCGGGGCATCGGGAAGGGGCAGATCAATACCTGAGCTCATCGCTGCCACCGAGCAGCAGTGTTTGACCGCGGCTTAAATTCTGCCTCGATCCTGCAGGCATCGCCCAGCAGAGTTGCTGCTGCCGAGAAAAGTCTCCAATTGGAGTACTCTGCCCAGGAATAACCCTGCGTATCTTATTCTCTCTGATAAGCCAAAAGATAATAGCAGGGGGCTAAAATCTAGTTTTCTCATCTTATGCAAGCGTTCTCCTTTAAGTTTGCATTTGAATGTATTTCCCTACCGAGGAAATAAGGTAGAGCAGAGCAGAGCTGAGAGCCTCGGGATGCAGCACGACAGACGGACCTCTGCAACGAGCACACGTAGGGCACTTTTTCATAACATGAGTGGCGGCCAAACAAAGCTCCTACATCCCCGCTAAATGGCACTTGTCAAAACGGCAGCTGTGAAGAATGGGTTGGTTGTTATTTAATCCTCAGTATGGTTTGGTTTAACTGCACCATTTGCTGAATACGAACAGATATATATTTTATACTGCATTGCCCTTTATTTAGAGGAATTTTTAGCACTTACTTTTAAAAAGAGTGTTTAGATCAAAAGTAATAATATAGCACAACAATCTTACTGCAACTCTGTGAGTGAGCAACATTAACAGGATTCTTGATGGATTTTGTACATAAATAGTAACTAAACAGGAGGTGAGAGTGAAAAGCAGAGACACAAAAGACTTCTCTTTAATAAATACAGTTACTTTCCTTTCTCTACTGTCCTGGTTTCGGCTGGGATGGAGTTGATTTTCTTCCTATTAACTGGTGCAGTGCTGTGGTTTGGATGTAGTGTGAGAATAATGCTGATGACACACTGATGTTTTGGTTGTTGCTGGGTAATGTTTACGCTGGTCAAGGACTTTTTGTCTTCCCGTGCCCTGCCAGGTGTGCGGGGGGCTGGGGGGGAGCGTGGCTGCGACGGCTGGCCCAGCTGGCCAATGGGCTATGCCAGACCATGTGACGTCATGCTCAGCGTATAAGGCTGGGCGAAGAAGAAGAGGCGATGTTCGGAGTGATGGCTCTGTTATGCGTGATGGAGCCCTGCTGTCCTGGGGATGGCTGAACACCCGCCTGCCCATGGGAAGTGGTGAATGGATTCCTTGGTTTGCTTTGCTTGCACCATGTGGCTTTTGCTTTCCCTATTAAACTGTCTATCTCAACCCACGAGTTCTCTCACTTTTACCCTTGATTCTCTCCACCATCCCACTGGGGGGAGTGAGCGAGCGGCTGGGTGGGGCTTGGTTGCCAGCTGGGGTTAAACAATGACACTGTGGCACAATTATATCAAATCTATCATTACAATAACAGTTTCTATTGTTAATTGCATACCAGCTGCATCAGTTTCTGTTTATATTTCTCATGTTGCATTTTTTCTTCGTTGCTGAGACACAGAAAATCTCAAGTGCCTGTTGGGCTTGTGGGCAGCTCCTGTATTCACCGTAGAAAATCCAGAAGAACAGAACTGTACCCAGTACAGCTTCTCTGGATTTGTGTCTGTACAATTACTATGAGATACAGGTTTGGTTTTAAGCAGTGTACAGACACTTAAATGGGAAGTCATGAACTTCAGACTTCTTTGAATGCCGATCCAACCCACAAGAAGAAATACATCATGTGATGAAAAGGGAGAAAGTCTCCTTCTGCAAACATCATCAAATTACGGTGCTGATGAAAGTAACAGAACGGGTACACCCCATAATGCTCTAGGTAAACCCAGACAATACTTACTTTAATAAACTATTATAAAAGTGCTTAGGGAATATTTGCTGTATCATGCTGATATAGTCATAATTTCATAAGAACAGAGGACATTGTTCCTTATCACTTATGACATTAAGTGCTTTGTAATTGGATTGTCCAACCATGAGCATTAATAGAACATCCCAAACTCATAAGCTGCAGCTTCTAAGGACCTGTAGATGGTTCTGATGTCCAATGTAGCTTCAATTTTATTGTTGCCAAATCCTTCATCTGATACTGAAACATCCCATGCTCTTGGTTCAATTAACCAGCTTCTGGGGGCATGCTGTCTGATGGCTTGTCAGAACAAAAAAAAGATCCAAATGCTGGTCATATTTAAGCCACTGAGAAATTTGTAATTAACATTAGCAAAGCAGGGCACATCTTTTTATTTTAAAAATAAGACTTTTTTATGTTGGCCATGTTAGACCATCTGTCTACGTGTTGGCTCTACAGCTGGCACAGAGGGCAGGTAAAGACACCACCGCTGCTGAAGACAAGGCACCGCCTCTTGGGTAGCTTACAGCTGAGCCCAGCTGAACTGGAGCTTCTCTTAAGAGTAATGCTAGAACATGACCTCCAGAGTTTGCACTCTTCTGCGTCTGTTGCCATCAACGCGATGGGCAGCGCGGGTGATCAGATCAGGAACGGCTCAGGACTACCGAAATACAGCTCTGTGCCTTGCATCCACGTGTCCCAGAAGTTTGAATAAATAAATGGGTGGATGCCATGCTGGAGTGGGAGCGCAGGACTACAGGCACACACAGGCTGCTGCGGCGAGATGGCCCGCTCCAGTGGTACGCGCCAGGGCAGGCGCAGAGGGCTGGGGCCAGAGGAGACCCCCTGCACCCGAATTACCCTCCTCCCTCCCCAGTGCAGCAAAGAATGAAGACATGCAAAGGGAGAAGAGCGACAATAATCAGACTTCCAATTATTAATCCAATCAAGTGCCCAAATATTCTGCTCTTTGTCCTCATAGATGGATGATAGTTTATGAAATTCAGTAATGCATTCAGGTTGGGTTTCTTCATTGCCATGCCACGTAACTCAGCTCTGCCCCTTCCTACTCCCACTGTTTTGTGAGAGTCCATGAGACTCCTGCAGAATCTGGAGATGCTGCAACATCTCCTCCTCCCCTCAAAGACCTTTAGCTCTCCGTCTCCTTACCCCATAATTAGGTTGGCCCTTCTGAACACAAGTGTCAGTGTGTGTTTGACTCAGAGACATCTGCCACTCAGCAGATGTTAATCCCTAAAAAGGTCTCCTTAATCAAAGACCTAGAAATGAGAGTGCATTTGTGGCTTAGGCGGGGGGCAGGGGGTAGTGGGGGTGTGTGTGGATTTTGTTGTTAGAATTTAATATTGAAAAAAGTCACATGTAAGAACTAGGAAGAATTTGAGCAGGAAATAGCTATTTAGCCTTGATGCATACACAGTACTATATGTGAGAAAAAAACGTTGCTGACACCAGCCATGGCAAGCTTTCATTGCACCGACGGGCAGCAGCCTTGTGGTTCACCTCGGGACGTTGCTTTTGCTTCCAGACGAAGAGGAGCCCCTGCAGCGATGCTGCGAACGCACACCCTGCAAAGGCAGCCACCGTGTGTCTGTTGATCACGTCTGCTCTGAGGACCACCTGCTTCTCTGTCCAGGTGCTCTGAGCACTAACAGAGGGTTTGTCAGCCTCCGAGGCTTCTCGCGCAGCACCCCTCGCAATGCCTCCTCTGGTATTTACAGGTTGTTGTGCAAATAGTGACACCGCAGTGACAGCAGGGAACAAAGAACGAAAGCTGTGCTACCGTCAGACCCGGGACACACACCAGTGGATTTGTCTGGCAGAAGGAGACCACAAAGAAGGGCTAAAGGTCCAACCAAGTCCAGGCAGAGATAATGTGGTAAGGGAAAACCAGGCAAAGAATATGGCAGAGAGATGTCCTGGAGGGTCCAGCCTGTGGTCCTAAACTGTCAGAGCGATAGCTTGGGTTAATAACAACAATAACTAAACATACATCTGCCACAGTCACAAGTAATTGGAAAAACACCTTGTTTTTAAAAGGGCACATGTCAACGTGCTGGTCATTCCTGCCATAGGGACTTCACTGCCACTCTCATTTTGGGCAGCTGGAGACAACTGTGGGACTCAGGGGATTTTGAGGAGGAAAGAGAAAATGCCCCTACGAAAGCTTGGCTTCGTGCCTCCAGCTTACAGGACTGACCTGTAGCCTCCTGGGAGTTGTTTCTTTTGCCTACGTTGTAACGGCACTGCATCATTTTACTCTTTATGGCAAGCAAGAACTTCATAGTCTTTACACAAACATGCCATGTGGAAGATGTGTTATGGATTTGCTGTCTAGGCTTCCTCCCACTAATGACCTTTTTGTTAACTGCGGTAGGAAAGCAGTACATATGCCTATCACTGGGTGACTTCAGGGCTGAGAAAGCCCTGAGAAAGGGGGCAGGGCCTGAGGAAGGCTGGGCTGCCTCAGAAGCAGCAGCATCTGTGTCTCCTTTACTATTTTTGGGAATTACCTGATCCACAGATCCTTGCTCTGCAGAGCAGAGCCAGTGAAAAGCAGATTCTTCAAATGGCAGTGCGATTACNCTGTCCCAGCCAGAGCCAGGACAGAGCGCAACACACCTGCTCTGGCACAAGGCAACTCTAAGTCTGTAAAGGCGCCGGTCACGGCTGCCAGCAGGCCAGTCCCCGGGCGCGCGGCGGCACGGCCAGGCAGCCGCAGAGCCTGCGCGGTGGCTCCAGCCTGCCCTGTTTGCACCCCTGCTAGAGCAGCGCCCGAGCTGGGACGTCACCGCAGGGCCCTGCAGCCGGCTCCGCGCGGAGGTTGTGCAGCCCCGCTGCCGTGGAAGCGAGGGTGGCTCCTCTCGCGGTGCTCGGGCGGGCGTGCGAGCGCGTGCACTGCCCTGCCGCATCGCAGGGCCGCCTTCCCACCCCCTGTGCCTTACAGGCTCAATTAACTAGGGACATGGTTTAGTGGCCATGGGGGGGTTGGGTTGACGGTTGGACTCGATGACCTTAGAGGCCTTTTCCAACCTTAATGATTCTATGATTCTATGATTCTAACTACATCCCAATTAAATAGGCCGGTTTGTGCCAGGGAACGGGGTTAGTCGCTGCGGGGAGGCTCTCGCCACATGGATGCGTCACTCGGGACTACACACTTTTTTGGAGAGGGGTGACGCTGGCTCGGAGCAGGGTCAGTGGGCAGCGGGGTGCACGTGGCCAGCAGTGCCGGGCCACGACCACCGGGTCCACGAAGCCCAGCCAGCCATCGCTGCACCGCGCCTCAGCAGGACTGCCTGGCCGCCAGCTTTGGACTACAGAGGTCGGGTTTAATGTCACACTTAGAAACACATTTCATTCAACGCTAGCTTTTTTAAAAATTAAAAAAACATTTAAATAAAATTATATAAAACCTAAAAATATTTTATATTTCATGTTTCCTTTTTTCTTCTTTTTGTGCAGTTCAGAAGCAGTAGGGGAAGGAAAAAACACATGAAAAAAACAAAAAAACAGCTTGGAAGCGGATGCCAGAGGCAGGCACTAGTGACACCCCCGGGATCAACAACATTAAAGAATGAGAGTGAGGTGAGAATGAGGAAACGGGGGACGGGATCATTCAGCACCTTTTGGTTTTCCCTTTTCCATCACTTACCACCGTTACGATTGCTAGTGACAGTTTATCACGCCGCCAACACACCACACGCAAATAGCACCGGCGCCAGCACATCCCGAGGCGTCACCACTAGCGCTGTGACATTCCGAATCGGCGCAGCCTATGGGGAAGCCGGGACCGGCGCTCCCCGCGGCAGCAGCGTGCCCCGAGCGCCACGTCCACGCACCGCCTGCCCCGCGGTAGGAGGCGGAGGCGACGCCGGAGGCGGAAAGGGGACAACGCCGCAGCGTCGCACCCGGACCTGCTCCTCCTGGCAGCCCAGGGCTCCGGTTTTCCCGAAGAGGAGCTCCACTGCGTCATAACGCAGGCTCATGCCAGGAGGGATCCAGTCTGCTGGATTTGCTTACAGCTTCATGAATTAAACATTTGTGTCTGCTTTCCCGAGAAAATGAGATTACGGGATTTTTTTTTCACACTGACCCCTACCGACTTATAGGACTGTTGGCCAGTTTTCAGATGGATGGACGTCTCAGAGATATAAAAGTTCCTCTCAGCTTTGTGAAAACCAGACAACACAAAAGACAGAGAACCAGAAGGAGGGAAAGGTTCCATCATTAATTAAACCGCATTATCAGACACCAGGGAATCCTCATGAATTCATCACACCAAATCAGGCTTCGCTGTTACGCATGAGTTGGTAGAGACAAGCTTTGTTCTGGCAACAAGGCGCTAGATACTCTCGGTGTTGGTGCACTTTGATGGCAAATGACAATTTGACAGGAAAAAATGACAAAACTTCAGGCGAGGAGTAAAGAGGCACTTCCCCAACAGCTCCGCAAGCACAAGGTGGAACACATCTACTAAGTGTGGGGGAGCAAAGCAAATGAAACCATCTTCTGGGTTGTTTTGTAGTGGATAAAGGAGAGAGATTGGCTTACGCACAAATCTTATTCTTGGTTATGCATAAGACTTGCAGTGCATTTCTCAAGTCCCGACGTGCAGCTAGCACAACCAGCGTGCTCTGCCTGTCCTCCGCGGCCCAGGAAGGGAAGCGTACGAGGAAGGGGCTGTATGAGCAGGGACGTGTGTTTGTGACTCCAGAGAGGGTGTCACTGCACCAGAAAGGCCACCCCTACCCTGTGAAGAGACTTCAGCAAAATGGACAGGAGACTTCCCTGACGCAAGATGCAATGAATCAGTGGACAGACCACAGCGAGCGAGGGTTAGCGCCTGTTTGAGAGTAGGCGTCTCATTCAAACGCCATGATTTGAAACCAGCATCCCGTTTTCCTCCAAGCCCCCTGACGACAAGGAACCAGCAGGTTTCAGGACTCGGGAGGGACAGAGGCTGTCCAAGCAGCAAGCTGAGAAACTGCATGAGTGAGGGGCGAGCACGGCACACAAAGCGAAGCTATCCCGCTCGACAGCCAGCTCCCGGGAGCTGCCGCTCGTGCATGCCCCTCTGCAGCGGACCATACTCCCCCCCACACGCTCGCGCAAGGATACTGCCCGAGATGGGGGCTGCAGCAGCCGCGCAGCCCAGGGGAGACGACGCCGTCCCACCACGGCGCTCTGCTCCGGGGCAAGTCCCCGCTCGCGCGTGGAAACCTGCAGGTGTGGCCCAGGGCCATCAGCAGGTTTTTGGGTGGAAGAGGATGCTTCCACCCTCCGCTCTCTTACACCGCTTTCCTCTCCACAGCCTCCCGGCTGCTGGCAGGAGCATCGGTCCCACCTCCCATCCCACGCCAGCATGACTCATCCACAGGGAGTGACGGGGGCTGAAATAAACCCCAGGCAGTTTCTAATGCAAACGTTAGTGAGGCACTGGGTATATCATAATAACAAAAGTGGGCAGCCTTTACTATAAATCACTGTCTTATGAAGTCTGATCCTTTCGAAACCCCAAACAGGTCCCTGGCAGGGGTGTGCAGTATCATGTCCCAGGCCTCCTTCCAGCTGAAGTCACTGCTCACTCCGTCACTCGAGATCACTCGGCAGCACTTTCTGCTCTGTAATTGTACCGCTGCTGCCCCACAGCCCCAGATCTGGACATAAGGTAGGGCTGGAACACGTCGTCGCCTCAGCTTTTCATTCTTTGCCATTCTCTCTCCTGTGGCTTTTACCGATGACACACTTACAGCTTAGCAACGTCCAAGAAAGACAAAAAAAATACTACCTAGGAGGTTGTATCAGAAGGAGGATCACCCTCCGTGTGCTCCGTGCTTTCTCACGCACCCGCTCGTGGTCACTGCCAGGTGAGGGATTTGGGCAGATGTGTCCCCCCAGCCAGGGGAGCTGCTCCTCTGCCGGACGCCGTGGCGAAGCATGTCCTTCACATCAGTACTCCTGCAGTTGCGTATCCCCTGCCTGGAGGACCTGCTACGTCCCGCACGACACCCTGTGCAGCTCTGGGGGCCAAGCAGGACGGAGCCTGAACGGTGCCGGCAGCAAGCAAGGCCCTTCCAAGTAACAGCGATAGGACGAGAGGAAACGGCCTCAAGTTGTGCCAGGGGAGGTTTAGGTTGGACATGAGGAGAAATTTCTTTCCTGACAGAGTGGTCAGGCCTTGGCAGAGGCTGCCCAGGGCAGTGGTGGAGTCCCCATCCCTGGAGGGATTTAAAAGACGTGGAGATGAGGCGCTTGGGGACATGGTTTAGTGGGCATGGGGGGGATGGGTTGACGGTTGGACTCGATGACCTTAGAGGTCTTTTCCAACCTTAGGGATTCTATGATTCTATGATTCTTCCCTCCCCCAGGGCTTCGCCCAGCGAAACCTCACCCAGGCAGGGCTGGGTGCTCCAACACCAGAGGCTCTTGGTGCCCCGGGACCCACGGACACCCCTCGCCTGGCTGTCCCCTCTCAGCTAACCACGCTGCCCGTTTGAAAAGCAAATGCATTTTCACCTCCAGAGCCTGCTGACAGTGCGGCAGGTCCTCCCGCCGCCCCCCCACCCCAGGGTTGGGGCCGTCACCAGCGTGCGAACGAGTGACGGGGCCGATGTCCGGCAGGGACACGCGTCTTGAGACCCTGCCTGTGGTGCCGACAAACCCTCGGCCTCACGCGAACTCCAGCACAGCAAAGGAAAAAACAAGGGCAAAAAATATCCATGGTATTTTAATATCAAAGGATTGCATTTGTAGCCTTTCTTTGGGGGAAAAAAAAGACAAAGGATCAAGCTTGCGTTGATATCAAAGAGGGATTCAGTTGAGAATAGACTCTACGGGAATTTTATTTGCGGTATATGTACTGGGTAGGCATTTATGACCTTTAGAAAATGGATTAAAGCTTTTCTATACCCAGCTTCAGGCCGTGTGAATTATCAAAGCAACAAACGCATGAAGTTAAGGTACTTTTGCAAAGCAAACCACGCTGGGAGCGAGCTTCCCTCGGAAGGGTCAGTGAGAAGGCGCCCTCGGGGAGCAGGGTCCCCTCAGCAGCCCCCTGCGCAGCCAGGGCCACCCCACGCCCCGGCCCGAGGAGGCACCAGCCGTGCTGAGGACCCCCGGCCTGGCGGTGCCTCTCGCCCCGGCCCCCGCGGTGGCTCCTCGACCCCCGCCGCGGCGCCGCGCGCGGCAGGCCGGGGGTTGCTGGGGCCCCTGTTCCCCAGGCCCTCACCGCGCGGCCTGCGGCTCTGAGAACCTCTTCACTACCAGCCGCGTTCCCCCGAACCTGCGCAGGTCCCAATAAAACTTCATAAATTTCTCAAAATAAAGAAAAAAAAGAAAAAGAAGAAAAACGAAAGCCGCGCCCCCCAGGCCCCTGCGGGCTGCCTGCACGGGCCCACCTGCCCCCAGACGTATTTGTTCTCTCTGGAAAATTTCACGTTGCTGCTCACTCCAGCCCCCATCCCCTGGTTTAATCGCCTACTGCCAACAGCAGACAAAGACATAAATCCGTGCTGAAAAACTTCAGATATGTCTTTATTTCTTCACGGCAGTAAAGTGAAAATAATGGATTCCCATAACCCTCTTCAGTTCTTTATCCTTTGCAAAAGGTGGCGGTGGCTGATTCGAGGGAGAATCGAGAGGGAAGCCCGGATGGGTGGAGAAATACAGGGGCAAACACTCCCTCGGCTCCCTCCCCGTTCAAACAGACGAAGACTTAAGCCAGGAGAGGTCAATTTTTAAGAAGGGAGACGTCAGGATACTTGCAATGCAACCAACGCCTTCTGAGATTTCCAGGCCTCATCGTGTCTCTCGGGAAGCACAATGAAACTCACAGCGCGTTTCCCAATTCCACAAATTTCATCACATTCTGGAAATCCTCCCCTTGGGTAACGGCAACGGGCCAGCGAAAACCTGAGCAACTGCTGCTGCTTGAGAAAGGAGTCTGTGCTACAGGAGAAACATAACGCTCCTTTTAAAATACTGAAAATCAAATAATATTCTCTCCAATTTGTACAGAAAATATTACACATTTGCTAATTTGAGGAAACACGGAATTGAGCATGACCTTCATTTGATTAATAGTAACTCAAAGATGATTAAACCTATCATTTGGGGTTTAATTGGCCAGGTTTTGCAGATATGCCAGAGCCACAGCTCAGGGGCTCTCCAGTCTCTTCAAAAGCAATTTCTGAGTTCCTTTTTCCTTTATTTGGTGCAGTTCCTGTACCGAGGACGACACCGAGAGGTGCACAAAACGAAAGGGGAAAGCAAATGCCTTGCGCAAAGCCACCAGCGGGTTGCTGCCTCCCGGGCCCTGGCACTACGAGGTCACACGGCGTCACGGATTTCCCGGGTCACTCATTGCGCACTGAGGGCCCACACCCCCATTTTGGGATGGACGGGACACTGGCTCCTAAATAACTTCCTGAATGTGGGCAGATAAGTGCTTAAATCAACCAAAGCAACTAAATTACTCATAAATTCCAAATGAGAGTTTTCAAATAGGTAGTTCTACATTTTCTGTAATTAAATGCGAATTGTAAATTACTTTGTAAATGTAAAAAGCTTTTCTCAGTATCAAAGGAAATCTAGCATATTGGCATAATTATCCAGAAAGATGACAGATGAATCATTTCAACATTTTGTTGAAAGTGTATATAAATTCTAATGCCTGATAGACTGCTACATGCTAGACTTAACCTTTCCTTCACATAAACAGAAAAGGAAGCAGCCATGAGGAGCAGCTCTCTTCAAAGCCAAAAAGGTCCTGCCCTGGGACAAGAATATTTCTTTCTCCTTTTCATGTTCTGAGCAGAATTAATTTTCCAGCACCAAGTGCTGCTGCTCAACAGAATAAAACCGCTTTTCTCCAGAAAGTTTACATTTGAAAGTATGAGTCTTCTCCTATGAGCTTGAAAAAAATGTTAGCTGCTATTTTTTAGTAAGATTTTGAGTTAGGTTTTGGTCTTTGACGATGACCAGGAGTCACAAGACCCTGAGAGTTCCCGTTCTCGCCAGGAGCATCTGGGAAGACTTTCCCCTGCCATTAGCTTTACCTTTACAGTGCTACTCTAAGGATGGAACTGAGCTTGTATTTAATCATTCTCCATCTATGGAGTCAAATATAACATCAGATATCTGACATAGCTCTGCTGCTCACTTTCACCTCTTCTTGCTCAAGAGACATGGCTGCAAATACGGGTGACTACTTAAAATCACCCTCCCCCCAACTTGCCCACTACTTGGCATTACATTTTCATTAGCCCTGATCCCATGCGGACTTACAATGAAGCCAGGCGGGAATTCACACGGGTAGACTGTGCCCCAAGCATGCCAGAACAGTGTCATAGACACCGCAGCGTTCGTCAGTTAACTGAGGCTGCGACGAAACGTCTTTGTTAGCAAGCAGTGCTAATGACGGCACTATGACTAAGAGTGTCCATTCTCTTGACTCTAAGAAGAGCTGGACTCTACCGCATCAAGACTGTGGTTGGATTTTGTACTGCTACTGTTTCTCAAGACTCAAGCTACTTAATACATTTTAAGTATTTAAAAAGAGATTTTCAGTAATCAGTAAAAATTTGAGCTCTTCTGGCCAAACAGGTCTCAGATCTCCTGAGAAATTTCTGCTTTTGCAACGTTTCCAAGCATCCGAACAAAGTTTCTGAGCATCAAATGCAGCAGGTCAGGCTGCTCACATGGCCATTGTGTGACACTGCCTCATTAGGGCTGTAACGGGCAGAGCGAAAAAACAAAGGACAGTATGGTTCACCTCCTGGGCCAGACTCAGGTTTTCTTACCCTCACGGTATAAGCTTTTGATCAAAGTAAGATCATAGAATCACAGAATCACAGAATCACTAAGGTTGGAAAAGACGTCTACGGTCATCGAGTCCAACCGTCACCCCAACCCCCCCATGCGCACTAAACCATGTCCCCAAGCGCCTCATCTCCACGTCTTTTAGATCCCTCCAGGGATGGGGACTCCACCACTGCCCTGGGCCGCCTGTGCCAAGGCCTGACCACTCTTTCAGGGAAGAATTTTTTCCTAATGGGATGGGAGAAACCGGCCAAGATGACCGGACCAGAAAGAAACAAGAGAGGATACAGCTTTCCTCTGATCACTCAGCTTGTCTTCAGTTTATTTTAGCAGCATGTGGAGACACGGAGGCGCTTGCGCTGTCCTGTGAACTAGTCTGTGCTATTTTACAAGTTCAATATTGCACATTTTGCACAACTTTAAAGTCCCATTTCCCTCCCCTGTCCTAACATCCAGTCCTGGCACAAAGCCCCACACCACGCGACCGTCACGTGAGAAAATTATGACAATCAAATTCAGCAATTTTCATGAATCGTCACCAGGGCTATCACTCCTACAGCTCCTGTCTGTCAGGTGGAGACGTCTCGGCTAAACAGAGGGACACAACTACTGTTGGGGCACAGTAAAATGCAGGTGACAAAATAACTACAGAACAGTACCAACGCAATGAAGTCTCACGCGTGTGCAAGGACATACGCACATGCACGCACACATACACATGGAACTTCACACTTGCAGCACAAACAAATGGTGTAAAATGCCATGACAGAGCAGGAAACAGTTATCTACACAGGGACTGAGTGAGAGTCAATGAAAAAGCCAATGAAAAAGGAGTAAAACTAGGAAATCGACCAGTAACTGATTTCCAGAGCTATCCAGCTTTTTGATCATCACCTCCCACCTTCTCCCACATGCTTGGCTAAAAAAACTTGTTAAAAATAAACAACAAAAACTCTTCAGCATAACTCATTTCTGAGTGGGAAAACAGCCCAGGGCTTTGGAGAACCCTCTTAACACATCATGCCAGCTCAGTCCATCACCCAGAACAACTTCCAACACCTTCCTGACTTACCGTCCCCCCTCACAACCTATAAACCCTCTCAGGAAACAGAAAACATAATGAATATATGCCATGAAATGGTCACAATTGTGCCGGTAGTTTAAAATACACCTGTTTCACCAAGATGCCAAGAATTAAAGCGATGCCAAATGGCAACAAGGTATTTTCCTGAACACATTTTTCCTGTGTTTACTTAGCAGCCATCATCCAACAATAAAAATAGCCTATTTCAGCACCGTTACTGTTTCAATAAACCATACGTACGTAACAGCAGGCACCTGATAAAACATACAAGCAAACTCAAGACCGAGCGTCGAAGCCTACCTTTCCAAAGCTTCCCTTCCCAATCGCCCGGAGAATCTGGAAGTGGTCAAAGTTCACTACAAGGTAAAGAAAAAAGAATTTAAATTTGCAAATGCTTTACTGCAAAGATCTTACATTTAAAAAGAAGACAAGGAGACAACTAAAGAGCATTGGTCAAGCTTTTATTAAAAGTCACCGCTTCCCGGGGAAGATGCAGGCAGCCGTTGTTTTTCTTTCAACACTCCCTTTTTACCTGCTTGAAGTAGCTAGCGAACAGGTTGAATTAGGTTACTAAATAAGTGGTTTAGCACCAGCTAAGATACTTCTCCGACCTGTATCAATACAGGAGGAGTCTCACAGAGATGCCGTAAGTGCAGCAGAGCAGAGAATGCCGGCGAGCCGCACGCCCCAGACCGCGGGCAGCCGCTGCTCTCCACGCGCCGGGCGCCGCACCGCTGCGCACATGCGACAGCCCCTTGGTCCGGCATTCGTGCTTTCCAAAGGACAACGTTTAGAGGACGGCGACTGACTTCCCCTCTCGTCGTGTGCAAACCCACCTGTACCAGATCTGTTACTTTCTCCAGAGCCACGGTGAGGAGTACTGACAAGAAAGGACAGCGCAGCTGTAACACTTCAGCTACTGCCTTGAACAGCAGCCACTAAAAACAAAATTATTTTTACTAAACTATTGCTGTGATCTAATCTAATATCAGCCTTAAATAAGTGAAGAAGATAGGTCTGTTCATACCAGTAATGAGATAATCCCCATTGCCATACAGTCGGAGTGCCTCACAGACAAACAAACAAATGAATACTGCCACAAAAGCCAATGTAAAGGACAGAGCATTACTCCCATTTCACAAATTGCCTCTGTATACCTCAGTTCCTTAATGTCCTCACAGCTCAGTAAGCTGCAGGGCTGCAAACGAAGCCCATGGTGCGCACACACTCTGCGCATCAGTGCTGGCTGCTGCACAAGCACACACTTCAGCTTTTTGTCAGCCCTGAAGTGGTCAGGCAGCTGGGCTCCATGATCAGTGTAGGTTCCTTCCCGCTGAACTACTCTGTTCTATCCTAAGCCCAGTGTGCTCTCGAAGCGGCCGGGCGTGTTTAGGAGGAGCTCGCCGGTGGACCGAGCTGCACCCTGCTCCGCTCCACCCGTCAGCCTTGACATTTCTACCATGAGAGCCCGACCGTGCAAGGGGGCCCTCCGCATTTCCTCCCCAGAAAGCCCTGAAGGCTGGAGAAAGAGAAATGCTTGGCACGGGCTTGGGGATTTGCAGCGTGAATGATGCACGAGATGGTCAACAGAGAGCGCTGAACCCATGTTTGACTGACAGCGGAGACCAAAATCACACAGGAAGAGTGGGAGCAAAGAATTCACTATAAATATTCCAAGTCCCACTCCCAGATCTTAAATAAATGCACATCTGTCATCTCTGAGGATGAATCAAAAGCCCACGCATGCCCGTGGAGTTCCTATTACCCTTTTGTGCTAGGCTTATATCCAAAATATTGTTATTGTCACTTTTGTGGGACATTTTCTGCAGGAGAACTCGGAAAACTTTGCCAAATGAAATTGAAAACAGAGTCTGGGCCAGCTCCTACCACGTATCTCCCCCCACTCCATAAGCAACGCTGAAAGGCAGATGCACCGTCCTCCTCCCCCGGGATGCTCCAGGAGACTCCATGAAAGACCATGTGGGGAAACCAGTGCCTCCCCCTCCTTCTGACGGCCTCCCGCGCCTCCGGAGGAAAGGCTCAGCTACACGGGGGAAGCTCCTCACCACTGCCCTTCTCCGAGGGTGAACAGCTTGCTTTCAGCAGGACCTGACGGGTCTTGGGCTGAGAAGCCAGGAGATATTGGCAAGGAGGCGGGTAACGCCTGGGGCCAGTGGCCAGCTCATCCGAGATGCTGCAGGAGCTGCAAACTGGCCGCCTGCTCCCTCCCGTCTGAGAAAACCCAGCCTAGAAGGAGCAATCTGCAGCTACAGGCAGCGTTGTATTGAAGCTTTTCCTACTACCTCTGTTAGAGAGACTGTAGTGAGCAACGTGTAACCGCAGCTACATCTTGTTCGCAAATACTCTTTCTGAAATCCAAACCGATAGCACACGCAATGCTGAAGCATTTAGGGCAACAGATCCAATTTTTTTCACATGCAAGCAAATCCATTAATTGAACTTTGGTCACTAAGAAATATGCAAAGAGGAAACCCAGCTATAGTGAAAACCTTTAAAGCACAGCATTTTCTGGGCAATGAAACCATGTGCAAGTGCTTATGATCTGCAGTCACTCCAGGAGGACAGTTTTTGACAATTCTTTATTATAATGTTTGGAATATTGTGTAAAAAACCATTACCGCTGAGAAAACAAAACGAAAAGTGTCATTTCCATGTATCCATGACTACAGCTGATCTAGAAAGCATGCTCTAGTCAGCAGTCAAGAAACAAATCTAGATATGAATATTCACCAGACCCTTGAACCTATCAGCAAAGATGTCACTTTTAATAAATTAAATACACAGTTCTGCTGATTTGAAGTTCAGATGATGTTAGATGAACAGGCACTGACTGTTTTTTTTAGTTTCATTATTTTCTTCAGGGATTAGTAAGCAATCCCGTTAAAGAAAAAGCAAATCTCAACATTTGAAGAAGAAAATCATAGTAGCAGCATGTTGCTTTTTGTGTGCAACACACTGGATTTCTAAAAATGACAACATATCACTACAGAGTATGTGATTATCCCTAAAATAGAAATCCTGAACCTGCCTGGAACAATTACGTATGCTCCAGAGACTCCACTTTCTGTGAGCTGACAAGAGAAAGCTGTCTTTCACCCGCAGCTAGAAGAGCTGGTTATTTGGGGGTGACTGGTAGGAGCCTTAGTCATAGATGCCAGTGGAGGATTTCATGACAGGCGCTCCCAGCCAGCGGGAGATGACAGCTGCTGCCTATTCACAGGACCATGCTCACCCACCACTCTGACTTCAGCGTGGCACCGTTTTAACAGTCACAATCTGTAAGTACAGAAATGGGTTTGGATTGAGGTTGAACCAGAGGAACCCATGAGAGGAGGAGAGGGATCTTAAAACCTGAGATGCTTTAGGAAGCATTTCTTTACCGAGAGGGTGTTCGAACACCGGACCAGGCTTCCTGGAGAGGCGGTCGATGCCCCAAGCCTGTCCGTGTTTAAGAGGCATTTGGACAATGCCCTTAATAACATGTTTTAACTCGGTTGGCCCTGAAGTGGTCAGGCAGTTGGAGAGGATGATAGTTGTAGGTCCCTTCCAACCAAAATAGTCTAGTCTAGTCTAGTCTAGTCTAGTCTAGTCTAAAACCATCTGCAATGTACAAATGCAAGGGAATGCGGCACCGCAGTGCAAGGACGCTGACTTGTTGGTCGCACCACAACCCAATGCCATCTGTTGTGCTGAAATGCCCCAATGGGTATTTTGTTAGCTCCTCATGAAAAAATTACACTAGTTATTCCTATTGACTCCTCTAACAGCTCGTTATCAACATAGCACCTTTGCAGGTAAGTGGAACTGATGGACATAAGATGTTGGCATTTGCCACAAGAGAGACATGCCTCTTCCTGACTCTCCCTGGCATCGAGTGACAAACCAGATAAAGGTAAATACCATGACCTGGATTTGCTTAGTTCGGCGTGGTTTTGTTCGCAGTCTCCAGTAACGCATGAAAAGCAGGATGGCAGGATTTCACGCGCCCGTTGGACCTCACCAAACCTCACGCAGCTCAGTCCAGCCCACTTCATAAGAGAGTGCCAGGTGCTGCACTGACATCTCTATAATTAAGATTTCATTGTAGTCACACAATGTACTGTGTGATAAAGAAGACTGGATGCACAGCTTCTATTTTCCAGTGAAATAAAGAGAATGAAGAAAATGTTTTTCTGCAAAAATTCTTTATACAGAAGGACGAGTTTGCTTCAATGTAAGATGCAAAAAAATGAGGTTTTTTATTTTCCTATCTTAAAATTATGAATGTTTTCATTATTTTTGCTGTTTATTCTGCATTTATGTACAAGTATGGCAAGATAAAACTACCATAAAACTTCAGATACACAGTGGACACCCAGTGAGGGTTCAACATCAGGACCTGGTATTAATGTCCAATAGTAGGAAAACAATGGATGCAGTTAGTAAACCCAGCATCTAATATCCTCAAATCTGGGGAAAACAGAAAATTTAAAATCACATTTTAAGGATCAAGTCAGCCTTTCACTATTTATCTGCATGTTTTCCAGCTTCATCAATAAAAACAGGAAAGTTTTAACTCCAAGAATTACTCTCTACAACGCTAAAGACCTAAGAAATGCGTTTTTGAGTCTTAACAGCAAATTTGTAGGGCTAGTATGGCATGATCAACTTTTTCTTTCTGTCAATGTATTTCCATATGTTGGCGTAATTAATAGCATTTGTCTACCTATTATATTACTGCAATCTAGCTTTGGAAGAAAGCACCATGGTAATTGATGTAGAAACATTAATACGTGGCCACAGTAACCACAGCCTGCTGCCACAAAACACCAAGGGTTTCAGATCACAGAAGAGGTACAGCTTAGACTGAAAAGTCATCGCACACATCGATTCCAGCCAGAAAGGCAAGGCCACTTCTGCAAACCACGAGGCAGTGGATGGCCAGGGAGGGCAGCCAGCCAGGCCATGCCGGAGGGGGACAGCCCGCGGGGAACAGGGGGCACAGGGGCTCTGCAACAGGCGAAAATGGTCGTGAAAGTCAGAAGACGATGAAAAGGAACCACAGCTTTCCTTTCTATCACTGCAAAAGCACAAGCAATATGTTCGGTCTCCAACATCTCGGGCTGATCTGTTTTGCCTATTCATATCCACAGAGAAGATTACATGGGTGAGAAAAATGGAAATACAGTATAAAGTGAGTGACAGGAAACTCAAGTGAGCATTAACCACCCAGGAATTCAGGGAATGCTGGTAGATAATGAGAGAAATTAAAGGTATAATACAAGCCCAGTGCTATAAATGAACCCCTTCAGAAACTAAGGATTCAAACATACTATTAGGAAGCAACTCTGAAGTTGTGTAAAAACAGCGAGTTATTGTATGATTAAAAATGAATCTCTGCGACTCCGTAAGGAATCAAATATACCATGAAAGCAACTGCAAAGTCATTTTAGGAAGACTGGGTTATTGATACTGAGTACAATAATGTTTGCATTGGCCAGAAACCATTCCTAATTAGCACAAAAATACCGCTTGCATTGGCCAGGAACCCTTCCAAACGAGTGCAAGCGTATTACATTCATTTGCTTCTCCATCAACAAGCTCAGGAGGCCCTAGAGATGGCGGGGAAAAACGCAGCGCCTTGCCCCTTTGTATGCTCTAGAAATGCTGTTTCTGTTAGAAAAAACTGTGTTACTTTGTAATAACAACCCAGGGAGGCAAATGGGTTATTCATTAACCGCCCAGCGGAGCTCTGCCTGGGCGCAGATTAGCGCGCGCTAAATGAGTTCAGGGTGGTCTTGGCCACAAGCGCAGGAGACACGCATGTGCCCTACGCGGGCAGGCCGATGGGCAGACGGGCTGCTCACACACGCGGCACAGCTTGCACCCCAATTAGCCCCCCTCGGCGCCGGGGTGAGACGTGCTGCAGAGGCTGCCTGCGGAAGGGCAGTGCGCACGTCGTGCTCCCAGAGCCCTCCGGACCGCCCGAAACAAAACCAGTAACCCATGCCCCGAGGCCAGCGCCGAAGTCGGTTTTGCTTCTGCGTGCTCCCACGTGTTCGGCTGGTATTTCTAGAAGGTCCTGCCTCTGGGCAAAACTCTCTAGTAAATGGCCCGTTTTACGCAGGTATCGCTTGTTAAACAGCTTTCAAGCAAATCACAGAGTGGCAGCATTGAAAAAGCAAACGTTATATACAAACACCCTGCTACCCGTGTAAACGCTCCAGGCAGAGCACCGGGGCTCGGCCGGCCTTGGGGCCGTCCCCACACGCGCTGCGTGGGAGTGGGAGCCTCCAGGCCGGTGGCTCCTCGCTCCTTGTCCCCGGGGGTCACTGCTTCCCAGCCCCGAGGCCTTCCCGCGGCGTTCCTGAGCGATGGAGGCAAAGGTCTC
The DNA here is from genome assembly GCA_013400755.1 of Pelecanoides urinatrix. NCBI lineage: Eukaryota > Metazoa > Chordata > Aves > Procellariiformes > Procellariidae > Pelecanoides > Pelecanoides urinatrix. The sequence continues at coordinate 304,592 of VZTQ01002791.1, read as the reverse complement.
CTCCTCAGCACGGCCTCCAGCCCGCCGCGGCGCTGAGGGGAAGAGGTGACAGCCTGCAAACCCTCAGGCACGTCTCTACGGCTGGCACCTGCAGTCAGCTCTGCACTGGGCACCACTGGGAGGACGCCCTTGTCGTGTGTTAAATCATAGAATCATAGAATCATTAAGGTTGGAAAAGACCTCTAAGGTCATCGAGTCCAACCGTCAACCCAACCCCCCCATGCCCACTAAACCAGGTCCCCAAGCACCTCATCTACACGTCTTTTAAATCCCTCCAGGGATGGGGGCTCCACCACTGCCCTGGGCAGCCTGTGCCAAGGCCTGACCACTCTTGCAGGAAAGAATTTTTTCCTAATGTCCAACCTAAACCTCCCTTGGCGCAACTTGAGGCCATTAATACACGATTTGAAGTCTACGTACGGAGATGTTATTCCGAAAGATGATGACTGCCACGGAACAGGCAAGGCAGACAGACACCTCGCGGCTCCCGGGCCTGGGAGCCTCGGCCGCCGGCGGCCAGCCGTGCTGGGGCAGGCGCCCGCAGCCCAGCGCGGGGGCTCTGCCAGAGGTGGCCGCGCGGCTCTGCCGAGGATGAAGCACGGGGGCTACCACGAGCCTCTCCCACGGCCGCTCGGACGAGGGGAGTAGGCGGGTGCTGTGCTGAGACCCACCAAAGCGAACCCTCCTGCACCAGGGGCTCTGCCTGCAGAAAAGCCCGAGCAGCCGCTGCCCGGAATACAAGCAGCCGTACTCCACCGTGGACACAAGTTCATCTGTTCCCAAGAACAGCGACTGCAGGCTTTCCGGAGCAGAACCTTAAATTTGTAAGGAAAATTTTATATGCAGCTAGAATAAAATCTCCCTGGAAAATAATCAAATGCTTCCAGCGCACTAAGTCTAAAGTAGAGCAGAGCTGAAGCCGTTTGATCACAGTATTGTCATATCTGGGCTGAAAGGACTGCTAATTTGAGCCCTGCCAGGAGTGACAGGAACACACCATTTTCATCCCAGTTCCTTGGATGTGTCACCGTTACAAACCCCAGACAGAAGCCAACACTGAGGTGCAGGTTTTGAGGCAGGAGGACCCTGCAAGGAAAGGCTGATGTGGCAGAGAAAATAAGTCTCTGCCCTCACAGGAGCGATCCTGGTGCCTCTCCCGCCTGCCAGGCAAACAATTCCTCCTGTGTGGAAGAGTGAGGAAGGACCGGTGCTCTTGGAGGGACCCCTCGCTGCCCGGCCTCGGACCCGGGCCCTCTGCCCAGGCTGCACGCACGCGGACGAGCTGAGAGCTCTGGTAGCCACTGATAGTCTAGATTAGCTTTGCTGATTATATAGTGAAGGAAAGACAAGATTTTTTCCGATTTTCATACCTTCTATTAGTGTTTTTGACCATGGATGGAAAAAAAAAAGGGGGGGAAAAAAAGCAACCCTGGGTGGAGGAAGAATAAAGCCGATACACAAACTCTTCAGGAACGGCATATTAACTGAGTGCTAAAGACGACATTAAAACCACGAGGCCGTGATGATCCGAGCACAGCCCCTCCAGACGCGAGCAGCAGGGTGTCCTCTGCCACCCCCCCAGCACCCCCCATCTTCACACCAGCCCTGGGTCTCCGGGGCCAGCCCGACCCCCAGCTCCACCTCCCCACGCACCGGCAGAGAAGGCTTCACGGGCACAGCAAAAGGCGCCCAGCTAATTTTCCATGCCAAATAATTTAAGCTTAGCCTAAAGTGCCTGCAATCACACATGCCAGCACTACGCAAAGGTAAGCTCGTCTGGCATTCCCCCCGCCGTGCCCGGCCTCTGGGGGTACACGGGATGGAGCAAACAGGACTTGCAGGGACAGGACCCCGCTCGGAGGCATTCCACCGGGGTCCCCCCCAGCACTGCCGCACACGGTGGAACTAAACAGAGGTCACGCTGGTGGTGAAAGAGGGAAAACGGGAGGAGGACTGGACCGAACGAGGCTGAGCTGTGGCTCCGGGCACTTCTTCCTTCACCGCCTCTGCGGGCTCAGGCGCGCGGCTGCCCGGCTGGCTTTGCAGGATCATCACCACTTCGCGCGCCACGGCACTAGTAATTATTTTTCTTCATCTCTCCCTGCTCCTTATCCCAGAATAGAACAAGAGGATCAGGAAGGTCATTTGAGCCATTTAATTCTGGGACAGTTCCGTCATAATTACAAAGTTTGATTTTTCCGGTGGCATAATGAAAAAAAGAGGGACCCAAACCTCCCCCCAGTCACCTCCTCGCTTCTCAAGGCCAGCTCCCCTCCGCACCGCCTGCCGCCAGCCTTCCTCCTGAAAGTTGACGATATATTTTGCTCAGCACAACAGAAAAGTTTGGGTTTTGTCAGCCTCAGTTCACTTCCATCCATGGGAAAAATGTTAATGTTTTATGTACGTACCATATGTTCTGGCTCTGCAGTGGCAAGGTTTGCTGAGCAATGCCAGTTTAAATACAATTAAGGAATTCTCATAGGAGGATGCAGAAACCTTTAGTAATCAGAAACAATCCACTGTTTCCAGGAAGAAACTTATTACTACTATAATAAGCCAGCTCCAATCGTCCAAGTTTTACGAGGAGATAGCTACTAACTTGAGACGAACCAGAAGTCCACAAGGGACTCCTGTGATGAAGCAGAAGGCATGAGGAAGAAGAAAAAGAAATGTTTAGAAAGTTCCTAATAAAATTGGGGATGTAGAAGTTCAAGAACCATCTCCAAAATTAAATTAAAAGCTATATGAAAGAGATGGATGTTTTAAAAGTCTAAGTAAGTAATTTAATTAGGAATTCCTTTGATGCAGGATTTTTTTTCCCCTTTATGGGGTTGCGTGCCTAGCCTCATGGGACCCCAGCTCATCGTTTCATGTCCTTAAACATAACTCCAGATAAATGCTTTTTACGCAGCCAGCAAGAGAGTTTTCGTCTTACCGCAGCCCGTTCAGAGAAACCCTCCCTTAACTATTTTCTTCTAAAAGTCACCTTAGTGCAGCAGCCACACCAGCCGCCCATCTTACCTTCTGTATCAGCGTGTCGGGATGCTGCTGCCCGTGCCACCGTCTCTCTGCTCTCAGACTGGCCACCACCACCAGAAAACGAAAAGGCAGGGGGCTGGGGCTGAGCCGGGGGCTCCCCGCGCCCGGGGCTCCCTGCGCCCGGGCACGCTGCTGGCTGGAGCAGGCGAGGGCAGCCCCGAGAGCCCGGCCGCAGCGCCCCGCACAAAGCATCGCAGGCGCCGGTTTAGCTGAACTGATCTCCCGGGTACAGAGTCCTTCTTAGGATTATTAGAGAAAGGAAACTAAGAATTAAAAATACACTAATCCAAGTTTTGTTATGCAAGGACATCTTTGTATTTTAGTATTAGCCATAACACCAGGAACACATAAGACGTGGAAATGGAAAATGCCCGAGTCCTCGGCTTTTCCCTCCCCGCAGGGACGGGGTGCTGAGCCGGGCAGGGAAGGGCCGGCTCTCCGTCGGGGGCAGCAGCGGTGCCGCAGCGTTGGCCACGCTCTGCAGAACCTGTCACCTGCTGCAGACGTCGAAACGGCACCGTGGCTTGCTACTTCATTACAACCTTCCTCGTCAGACCTGCCATCTCATAAAAAATGGATATTGCCGCATTCCTCAGCCTCCACACTTGCGAAGAAAACCTGCACTGCACCCTCAAGCTGTATCTGAACTGTAAAATATTTAAGCCCATCCAGCGATGCTTGATGAATTCTGAAATGCCAGTATGGTTTGCAGCGAAGCTTATTTGAAACTATATTTAAGTGGAAGGAGGATGTCTCAGGACCTGCAGAGAGCAGGTGTTTGCGGTGAGTTCTGGCCTTTTCCTGCGGACACGGAGCGGTCCTGCCAACCAGGAGGACCAGAACCGGTTGTGCTTATGGCAACCTCTTCGACAGCAATTTTCCTGTTTATTTTTTTTCTTGGCAGCCACTCCAGCATGACCTCGGATGGATAAGGCTCCCAGAGAGAAGGGGAAAGACCAACATCACACAGCCTGTCGTGCATGGGCAAAAATTATCATAGGGACCTGCATGGAAGTGTGATTTACCCTACTCCTGGGTATACAGAGCGGGAAGCTTTTCTGGGGTTCTCTTATAAAGACGACTAGGAAAATAATTAATGCTGGTTTTTACTGCTCTGTGGGGAAGCAATTCAGTCAACCAAAGTTAATTGCCTTGTTTGAAATTTCTAGAAAGCACGGCAATCAAAGACAGCGGTGCAGGCCCCTTAGTCTGCACTGAACTGTTAGGCTTCGTGTTGCTTGAGTGCAGTTAAAGCCTTGCACTGTATATGCCAACATACATTAAATGGATTAAGAGCAGGATGAGCTGTGGCTTTCTGGCACAGTTTTTAAAGCATTAACCGTTTTTCAGTCCTGTCTAATATAACAAGGAAAGAATTTTTCACGTTTATGCCACAGTGATAGTTTCATTTAGTGTCCCGAACTTGCAGTGTAATAAATGTGTTATATCAGAAATAAAGTCTGCTTATTTTCATGAACTTGGCTCACACTGTAGTTCTGACTGTACAAGGGAAACCATGAAATGAGAAGTTAATTCTTTAAACCATTTCAATCCGCAACCTAAACAAATGTTGAACAGCAACAAAGCCACCTTTGAGGGTCTGACACTACAAACTGCTTCAGATCCTCAGGTCTTTAATTCACCTTTGTTCTGAGGCTGAGCACAAGCCTAAACCTCTATCTTCTTTCAATAAGAACCTTCTTGAAGCGAATTCGCAGAATTTAAAGGATGCAAAGGATTCATGCTGCCCTCCTGCACAGGAACGTATTTTGCTCAGAAAGCACGCTACCTTTCATGTTATAGCTTCTTCTCTATGTTAATCACTTCAAAGTTGCTAAATTATTCACCGTTCAGAAAATACATTTTCATTGCCTAGAGCTGGCAATCGAAAATGACTTACAGAAATAGGTCATCCTCATCCCATAGAAGAATTAACATACACTTCATGTGCTCCCCCCCCCAAGAGTTTCCATTTTTAAGCTCTGCTCCACGTGCGGATGGGCCAAATTTAAACCGTCTGCATTTTTGATGCTGCTCCATCACACTAAACCCACAGTCTTCACAATGTGCCCTGACTTTACATTTTTAATACACCGCATCCAGCAACAAAAATAGACCGACTTTTGCCTGGTATTCCCACAGACCGTGAGCAAAGCTTTCGTGATAACTGCAAAGGATACAACCTGAGTTTTCCAACGCCGCTACCTCCACTTGAGAAAACTCCCTCCCGCCTGGAGCCCAACCATCACCACCCTCAGCCACGAGGTTTCTTCATCTGCCTTGGAGGGAGGAGCAGGCTGGGCTTTTCTTTCTTTTCTTTTTCTTTACCTGCACACCTCCAGGACAAACAGATTTTAACATGATATTTAAAAAAAAAAAAATGTGCTGGCACATTTAATTCGCTGTTTTTACACATTTCCAAATTAAATGCAATTTGCTAAGGACTGTTCCCCAGCAAGCTGTTAGCCACAATAGGTCCAGGCTGCTGTCCACATCAATTTTTCCTCGCTGGGAACCACAGAACAAGGGCGCTGTTCAAGCTTTCTATTCCGTCTGTGCTTTGCACAGGCAGAGGTGCCACTTGCCAGCATGTGATTACATGGAAATCATACTGGTATCTCCAGCCTCCGGGAAACGGGATTCAACTAAGAGGAAACAAACGGCACATGAAACCACAGCACAAAGCAAGAAATCTGTAACATACCATCACTGGAATTAATGACAAAGAGCAAAATTGAGATCTAAGCCCAGCACGCAGCCAGGGGAGTAAAGGGAACCTGGTTTGGCAGGTGCAAAGCAGCGCGGAGGAGGATCTCGGCACCACACGGCTGCGACTGAGGACGCCGACAGCCACCAGCCCCAGCAGCGGGCTGGGAACAGAGCACCTATTCCCGGCTCCGTCTCGGATCCACGGTGAACTGAACTGACTCTCTCGTTGTGTTCCTTGTGGAAAAGGCTGTTCCGCAGTGCCAAGCGTGCCTCGCGCTGTGTGTCGCACGCACAGCAGCGAGCGCAGAGGGCTCCCACCCAACAGAAACTGCGAAGATGTCAGAGCAGAGTTACACACAGACTGGGCAGCTTGCTGCTTGCAGCTCCCAGGGGGATAAAGACCAGAAATAATGAGAGGAGGTCTACGAACCGTTGTTTGGGAATTCTGAGGTCCAAAGTCAACTCTATTCACAACGGCAGTGGTAGAGGTTGGGGATGATATTTTGGTGCAGCAGAACCGACAGGAAGCTTTCCAAATGCCTTTAATGACACAACGATTTTCCTGGTGAAGCTCTGGAAGCTGCCCATCTCACTGCATCAAAAAACACAAGCCCTGTGTTCAGTTTTGTTAAGCGCCAGGGATCTGCCTTAAGCCAGACTCACACAACATGGACGGCTTTCAGCAGGGCCCACAGACGCGAGACTGGCAGAGACTCCACAGCAAAACCAGGTCCTTCACCTGTAACACTTTGCAGCGGGATCCTGTTTGTTTGTGATTCATACCAAGCAAGAGAGATGCTGATCACAGAATAAAACCTGCCCTGCCGTACGCAGTGGATTAATTACTGCATCATTTTGTTCCCGTAGCAGGTCAAAGCGATCATTACCTACTCAGGGAAACGCGTGTTAATAATAGTATTGCTCGCAATCTTATTCCAGCATTCAATTCAAACCAATTGTTCAGCTCAACAGCAAACAGCTTACATTAATTCCTACTAACTTTTAATACTTGTGTATTGAGAAATGCAGAGTTCACACTGAAAGGGCACAAATTATAATACACAGCAGGATTAACTCTTCATGCTTTAAACTTAATTATGTGCAGTCAGGTGGCACTTGATATTCCTTCTTCCTTAGCTAAACCCAACAACACACGTTTAATGATTTCAGTGCACATACGCTGATGGAGCTAATTAGGACTCCTGTAGGGCTGAGCTCGACTTTTTCAGTGTTGTCTAAACTGAAAACAAAATGTTCTAGAAGCCATACTGCGCAGCACAGACTCCGTGCAGACAACTTGCTCCTGTGAATCTACAACCACCCAATAATGTTTGCTGGGGAAAATGAAAATATCTCAAAAGATAAACAATGAACACTCCATTCCCTGGGCTTTGAAAGTGTTTCACCATTGACTCCAGTTTCAAGAGGATCAAACAGGGAACCAAATTGAAACCTTATATACTTTGAAATGGATTATGCTAAAGGCTAAATAAAATAAAAGCTTAATTTAAAAAAACAAGCAAGAAACAAAATAAATTTCTCCATCCGTGACTTGGTATTGAACGTGAGAAGGGCACGCTGCTCAATCAGGTTTGACGTCAGCTGATCTATATTTAACCTACTCGTACTGCATTTGACCATGCTGTTTAAACCCAAGCAGGTAAGTTTTGGCGCGTAAGCTGGCCGTGCTATGGTATAAGCTTTCTAATATAAGCCAAGGGAACAGAAGTCAGCCAAGGAAGAACATCAGGCCTGCACCTAAGATAAAGTCCTCGCCGAGGCACGCCTGGGCATCTCAGCCATTTGGGACATCCATCCACGGCATCTACCAGCAGCCCCAGGCACAGGGTGGGGAACTGCCCGCCAGGAAGGCGGGAGGATTTGATCGTTGTGGCGGTGCATTCCCCTTCTCCTGGGCCGCTTATTGACCTCAGAAATTCCCGTGAAACCTGGGCCTTGGTGCACCGAGTCCGGTGGTTGAGCGCTCCTCGACCGTATCAGAAACTCTGCGTGGCTGAGCTGGGAAGGTACTGCCGCTGCCCGGCCCAGGTGTCACGTAGAGCAACACTGAAACCTTGAGAATTTTTAGTAATTTCCACCTGGGACTGTGGCCAGGATGGAAATTTACGGATGACTAAAGCCAACCATCTTGTGAACCTATGAACGGTGGTCCCGAGTGAGACCCTCTGAGCTCTCCGGGAGCGCAGCGGGCTGTGCCCAGCATCTCCCTCTGAATGGGACACCTCTCAGAGCTCTTGGGTCTTGCGATATTCAAAGGACTGTCACCAAAAGCTGATGACGGAACCTGGGCTGAAACTCTTCACTCCTTGAGGCTCAACCCTTCGCCCGTTGAGAAATGCTGAGACATTTTACATGACTATTTCTTCACTGAACTCGACGGGAATTTTTAACAGATATACCTTTTGTACATTTATATATATTTCTGTCTCTGTGTGTGTTTGCGTGAACTAATAATAAGCATAATCTGTAATTAAGTTACTGTTGTGATTGTAGTAGACTCAACTAACTTATTTTTTAAATCTTAACTTAGTTAATCATTAAATGTTGCTAAAATCTTGTGGTGCACCTTAAAACTGAGAATAAACCTTAGACTGCTGCTAAACACATATAATCCCTTAGACATAAACCGTTGACCAAGTCTGAGACTAGGGGTAGATCCAGCTGCACCTAGACTGCTCTCTGAGAAGGAGTTTAGAAAGCAAGGGGGCCTACTCTGAACCTCATGACTCAACGGGAGGGTCTCTTTTCATCCTTGGACTCTGTACAAATCATTCTAGCTCCACTGTAACACGATTTTCCTTTGTATGCTTCATCCGTGTACTAAGTGATGGAGTGAACCTTGCCATAGAACTCTGTTAAGTCACACTTTTATAAATCTCTATTAAAATCACTTTCTGCTAATACCTTTGATGGTGATTCTGGAAGCGGCCTCTAAACCACTCATTCGCGACAATCACCTTCTCCTAGAAGGTGACTTCAGGCTGCTGACCCGGAGCGAGCTCCATGATGCCGGTCCGTGCACTGACACATGGAAGGGAAAACTCCTGTTTGTGCCTTTCCTGACACAGAGGTGGGATTATAGGGATGAAACTTCTGTCCCACTCCTGCCTGTGCCCTCGAGGTGGGCGAGGGGACACGGGGGAAGGGCTGGACCACATCTTACTCTGGAGGCAGTCCTACATACTCTTTTCTCAGCGGCACTGTGGGTGTCAAGTCGCCACCTGCTCATTTCCCTTCGCTCCTTCGCAGGCAGGTATTTTTAACCCAGAGCAGCTCCCTAAACCAGCTCAGGCAGCTTTCCCACAAATACCACGGGCTGCCCAGCCAGGTGGTGGAGTCTCCATCCTTGGGGATATTCAAAAGTTGTCTGGACATGTCCTGGGCAACCAGCTTGAGCAGCAGGCTGGACCAGATGACCGCTGGAGGTCCCTTCCAAGCTCAACTAGTCCATTACTCTGTGGTCACCAACAGAGAAAGCTAACGGGAAAGTACAGCGGGGATGACCACACAGATGAAGTCATTGGACATGGGTTTAAGGAAACAGAGACGGAAACAACCAGCTCCTGCTTCCACCATGTCCCTACACAATTACTCCACAGTGCCCCAGCACGCTCCTGTACCAAGTGCTTAAGGCCCCCCCATCCAGAAAAGCGCTGCTCCTCTTCATGCCGATGTTAACGCAGTGTTTCCGCGGGGGCTCTTAGACGTGATGCGGGCTCCTCTGCCCAGCCAGCGGGTGCAGGGGCACGGCGCTGAGCACCCCGTGCAGGTCTGCGGCGCACGCTGCTGATGCGCTGGTGGCGTGGTCCCCCCCCGGCACGGGGGACAGAGGGGCAGGCGGCACCGCGCCGGCCGTGCCGCCCGCGGGCAGGGGCTGCAGCGCCTGCAGAGCCCACCCAGCTCACCAGACGCTTCTGCCCAAGCTGAGGGGCTGCCTGGCCGAGGAACCACAGCTCCTGAGGACCAGCCTCTGCACGACGGAAGCCACTGCGAAAAGCAAGGCAGAATTTTTGCATATTCTCAAGAGCCGGTGAAGTTACTTGTTACAACATCGGGCTGTATGATTATGGTACTAAAAATGCATATTAGGAAATTCTGCCTTCTGAGAAACTGCTGACCTGTTTTAAGACTCTCTGAAAAGAAATTCCATTTGTATCAAGATATTACTGATTAAAGGTATGAATCCAAACTCAGGGTTTCCTTCTGCCATTTCCAAAAAGAGTGACAAATGCTTTTCTGTAACTTTTTAAAAATCACATCAACTTATTTAATAACACCTGTGTTCAGTCTGCTCATTACTGGTATTTTAGTACTATCGGACTTCTCAGAGCCGAAAAAGAAACCGGAAGAGAATTGCTAGTATCAGAAAAGCCCAAGTTTCAGAGTATTTTTCTTCAAAGAGAATAACATTTTTATACTACCACCATCCACTCTCCACTTAGAGAGGCTTGGTAAAGAGCCATGCAAGGGCCAGTCATCTAGTCCTGAACTAGAGCGCCGTTTCCCAAGCTTTTACGAACAACTGCAAGGCTGATGGAAGCTGACACTGAGCAGCTGCGGGGAGAGGGCCCGCCGCTTGCAGACACGGCACACAGCGAGCGCTGTTCTGCGTAAGGCCCAGGGCTGCAGCACAGCGGTGACGGGGGCAGAACCAGAATCGCCCTTCCAGCAGGAAAGCCGCCGCTCTGTGTCTCACGGGCTTTGCGGCGGGCAGTGCAGGTGGACACGCGTGGGCTGACCACCCCCAGGACAAAGCCCAGCGATGACGGGGCAAACGGCGCAGGCGAGGAGGCTCCTACGGCAGCCGCGTGGCCCGAGGAGCCCGCGGGGACGCCCGTGCGGGCTGAGCAGCGCTGCTGAAGGGAGGGTGTGACGAGATGGATGCGCAGGAGGAGCAGAGGAGGGACCCCTCTCCTGCCCTGCTCCCGCGGAAGGTGATGAGGGTTTCGGCACGGAGCGCCCAGGGACTGCTCGAGTCACCTGGATCCCGGTCACGGCTCCAGCTCCCTACTTCTTGTGCAGGCGTGGGAAGAGCAGCAAGCAGCAGACTCCTGGGCTGTTCTTCAGCCAGCCGTGCCTGCTTCTCCTTCTGGCAGCTGACCTGCTTTCTAGCACTTCTGACAACGGGATTTTTTTTTTTTTCCCCAAAAAATTTTATCACCTACAAAAAAATCTCTTTTGATAGCACTTAAGAAAAAAAAAAAATCTCCTGTCAACATGGCCTCTAATTCTGAATCCCAGGAGCCCTCCTAACAGCTGATCTGAGTACCTCAGCAGTCCCACCTGGTGGGACGCCCAGCCCTTGGCGAGATCACACGCACCTATTCAGCGCCGCGGTGCCCCGCAGAGTCTGCCTCCCCAGGCGCGTACCTGTGCGTGCGCGTCTCCTCATGGACTGGGACAGCAGCAGATTCTCTTGAGGTCACCGAGTAAAGGATTTGTTGCTAAAATCCCAATTTTTTAAAATCTTGGTGTCCTGGTTCCGGCTGGGACAGGGTTAACTTTCCTCCCCACAGCTGGGGCTGTGCCGGGTTTGGGTTCGGTGTGAAAGGAGCGTTAATGGCCCATTGACGCTTTGGCTGTTGCCGCACCAGGGCGGGGGGAGCACCCAGCTGGCCAATGGGGTGTTCTATACCATGTGACATCATGCTCAGTATAAAAACCAGGGGTGGGGGGGCTCTCCCGGGTTCGGGACACACGGTCGGCGAGCAGTTGCACTGTGCATCGTCTGCTTTGTATATTCTGTTATTGTTGTTGTTCCCATTTGCTATTATTGCTGTTCTACTGCTGTTTTATTTCAACTACTAAACTGTTCTTATCTCAACCCGGGAGCTTTCCTACTTGTGCCCTCCCAATTCTCCCCCTCATTCCACCCGGGGGGAGCGCAACTGAGTGGCTGCGTGGTGTTTATTCTCTGCTGGCTGGGGTTAAACCACAACACTTGGCTGGTCTTTTCTTCAGCAAAGGTTCAGGAACTGGGGATACGTATTGTTTTGGAAACATTCGAAATGTTTGGAGATGTCCAGCTGGCAGCTCTGCCCAGCGCAGAGAAACCCTCTCGCGGAGGTCCTGTGCCTTCTGAATCAGTCTGTCGGGCTCCCTCCCGCTCCCCCCCACCGCAGAGCTATTGCCGAAAGAGCAGATAGGAAGAGCAGAAAGCTCTCGCCAGCAGAAAGCATCGCGCTGCCTGCCAGCCAGGCCACCTCCCTCCCTCCGCGCTCCTCTCCCTCCCACGGCAGGGCACCAGCGTCCCCACGGCCCCAGCGCTGCAGGGAAGACGGGGACCTGCGGGGCTGGAAACCCCGGGAGGGGCGATAGCGCTACCCCGCTCACGTCCGATGGAGATCCCTCTCCCTTCAGAAAACACAGCCACTATTTTTGGATCTCCAGACTCCCACTTCACATGTCAGCAAATCTACATCTCAAAAATACATCCACTCTTTCCCTCGCACGCATCGAGTGTTCTGGGCAGCTGGGAAGGGAAATTGTGCTTACTCACTGCAGCACTCGGCTCACAGACTGCTAACGGCACGGATTTAACCTGCGCAGAGGCTCCGCAGGTGCCCGGGGTGAGCGCCGGGGGCACCCAGCGTCTCCCCAGCAGTAGGTCACCACAGACCTCCTTCTGCCGCACTCCCACACCGAGCGTCCCGGCTGCCTTCTGCTCCAGCTAAAGGCTTTGCTGCCTGGATAACGGCGAGCCTTCCACCGCGTGGTAAAAGTGAATCAGGCTCCCTAAAAGATGGTGCCTCCTGCCAGTACAGAGGCATTTCCATCGTCTCCCACGCAGGCACAAAAAGAGCTTCAAATCCAAATCCTTTTAACAAGCAGCTCATTTGTAATTATTTCTACATTATTGTTAAAGGACTGATTGCAAATCCTCCAGGTCAGACTGCAAAAATTCATGCCTGTTAAGAAGACACCAGCCTTCTCTTTCTGGAAAACCTAAATTATGTGTTTCTGTCATTTCTCAAAGCAAAGAATTCACGCCATGTTAAATCATCAGATGACATGACCACAGAATCATACACAAAAGGAAAATATAGGCTTAGCCAGATCCCGATGTTAAATTGTCCTCTCTCATCTTCCCCATTCCCCTACTCGTACTTTATTCCCCCTCTCCTGTTTTGTTTCACTTACACATTCACGTTTCTTTCCTCCCATTCAAATACGGTAACAAACTGGTATTCAGCTCCTGCTGGAAACACACTGATCAAGACGTATTAATTCCTGTAAAATCCTTTCCACTCTTCTACACCAGCAAGAGCAAGTTGGAAAAGGTCATTCTGAAGTTTGAGATAAGTAACTATGGTGTTCCTGCAGAAACGGCTTTCTATCGCAGTAGGTGACACTTATTTCCAACATTACTGCAAAGAGAGCTAGTTAAACTATTCATTATTTAATTAGCCCCTTTCTTGTCTAATAATCATTTAAGACTCACTCCTGCTTACCAGGAAGGTGTTCCCCCACTAGCGATGGCTGGCCTGCGAGCTGAACACGCCTAGAGCTGCCGCCAGCAGAGCTCGGTGAGTTTGCAGGAGACAAAAGCAGACCTTGGACGGTGGAAGAGCATCTTCTTCCTGGAGGACAAAGTCTCGGTGTGGGTACTCCACGACAGCGACCTGCTCCAGGTGGCGGGTATTACTCCATCTCATTACAGCACATCAACCCATGAGCCTCCCCACGCATTTTAAGACCTACCCGAGCAGTGCAGAGCTACGGCAGCGCTGACCAACCTCGAGTCTCCCTCTGGACCAGACTCCGGCGGACACAAAGGCCACGGCATCTCTGCTCCCCGGTGCGGTGCCTGCTAGCGAGAGCAGGAGAGCCGTCGCTGCTATTTGTAACAGGTAAAACCAAGTTGGGGGTATCCGAGCTTCTCAGAACGAGTCTAGTACAATGAAATGTCCTGTGAATACCAATCAACTGGAAATATGGGTGCTCTTAATGCTCAGAATGTATACGTGAATATATATTATTACTTAACATAGATATGAATATTAACATGAAAGTATCACTGGCTGTTCTGAAACTGTGACTCCAATAAACGTAAAGATACCCACTATATCTGACTTACATCTCACATAGTAGAATCGTAAAATCCCAGTATTCAATACAGCTTTTCAGCCAAATAAATACTGGTGCAATGATGCTGGACCATTTCTGATGCCTGAGGAAACGTACCTGTCTACCAGTACACATCTGTATCTTCTTGATTAAAACTGACCCAACAAATCATAGTAAATAGAGTTTTGCAATTTTTTTCCCAGAAGGGAAAAAAATGAAGTACTTCTATTGCAGACCAGAGTGACCTTTTAATAAAGAACATGAGGTATACAGCAGCTTTGTGTACGAGTGCAGAAAGGCAAAAGCTTTGTAACTCTTGTCTAGCGATGGCCTTACGCCGGAGAGACCACGAACTGCAGAGGGGTCCTGGGCCGCGTCACGCCGGGCTTCAAGGACGCAGTGAGGAGGACTCTGCCCACAGAGATCACGCCCTGCACACGCCTCTCTCAGATGGTGTCTACAGGGTTTCTGACTGCAAGTGTTTAAGAGAGGTCATCTCACTCATAGGAACTCTTAATAACTGNGGCTGGGGTTAAACCACAACAACCAGAAAGAATCTTCAAAGTGTAATTAATTTTCTACTGCATGGCTAGCATTTGATGATTTTTCTCCACTTTCACTCTTTAATGTGGCAGCACAAGAAGTTCCCCCTGTGCCTCTGCTCCGGCTCTGCCTCCTGCGAGGCTGGGAATGGGAGCAGGGACGCCTCTGTCCCCGGCACAGCCTGCACGGGGACCACCGAGTCGTACCCACAGCCCCTGGTCCCAGGAGCATCTTTAAATGGAAAAGAGCAACAGAAGCACAGATGGGGTCTCGTCAGATCATTTCAGCCCTTGGGAAGTGCTGTCTTCGCAGGACGGTTCAGACAAGACGTCCCACTCCTGTCCTCACTGCCTGCCGTTTACTTCAGCAGCTCCTCGACAGAAACGCACCCAAGTCAAGATGTTCCCATCCCCTCCCTGCCCCTTCTGCACATCTTCTACATCTACTCAAAGTCGCACCTTGAGTACTGTGTTCAGTTTTGGGCCCCTCACGACCAGAAGGACATTGAGGGGCTGGAGCGTGTCCAGAGAAGGGCAACGGAGCTGGGGAAGGGCCCGGAGCACAAGTCTGATGGGGAGCGGCTGAGGGAACTGGGTGGGAGATGAGGCGCTTGGGGACATGGTTTAGTGGCCATGGGGGGGTTGGGTTGACGGTTGGACTCGATGATCTTAGAGGTCTTTTCCAACCTTAGTGATTCTATGATTCTATGATTCTCCACTTAACTAAGATTTTCAGCCAACCCTCTCTATTCCCCATTCAGAACGTGACTCAAACCAGCGGGTCTCATCACCACCCGCGGCAGGGGGAAATTGAAATCCTCAGTGTCCAGGAAAACGCTGCCCCGTGTGCCAGGCAGAGATAAGACCCCTGCAAATGAGAGATTCGGCCGACCAACGGGGAGCACACCTCTCCGTTCGGGAGCTGAAAACGAGCCCGTTCCGCAGGTGGTGAAACCCGCGAGGACCCCCCGTGCAGCGGCCGGGGCGGCAGAGGGGACGGTGCTGCACCCGGCTGCCGCACGGCGGGACAAGCACCGCAGAGCTCGCAGCCAGCAGCGTCCCGGCGTGCGGCAGAACAGGGCGAACCGCGAGGCCGCGTAAGCTGCCGCCGCAGCCGCGGGGCTGCGCGCCACGGAGGAGATGCCCAGGAGGGCCGTGGCCGGGCGGGAGCGCAGGGGCAGAGCAGCCGGCCCGACGCCGCGGGGCTCGGCGCCGGCGGGGAGGCTGTCGCCCACCGGGACCCCCTGTCCCCCGCCTCGGCCCTGGAGCCCGCGTGGCAGCGGGGAAACGGCAAGCGGAAATGAAGATGTATCGGGGAAAAAACACAATCATTGTAACGATGACCAGCGAGAGAAAATCGTGCCGTCTGGAGCTGATGGGCTTCCCGGTTATATGTCACCGCGATTTATCTTCCAGACAATCCATCTGCTGATGCTTTGGATTTAAAGCAATTCCTCCTTAAATTACGATGTTGTTCCTATGTAGCAGCTACACGCTAACAATCTGTACATTTTAATTTAAAAATATTCACAAAAACCAAGCAAGCGTGGGAGAGGTAAGCCTTAGAGCTGCCGATTGCCCAGGGCTGTATATCAGCGGCTGAGGTCCCTTCCCTGGAGCGGGCTGTCCGACTCTCATTATAAGCAAATCAGACTGATTAAAACCAGCAACATTGTAAATTATGGATTTTCACCGCCACCGCAGCAGCCTCCTCAGCCCTCGCCAGAGGAAGCAGAAACCCTCTTTGCCTGCCGGGAGAGCACACGGTGCAGCCACGCTGACTCACACCCAAAAAATACAGAAAAAAACAAACCCAGCGTATAACTGATGCCAAGAGCACCCAGTAAATATATGAAGGAATAATCCCCTATGAAGCGTCCTAAACATAACCTTGAAATACACAGTCAAAGCGCCAATGAAGTCCTGCCTTTGCAAATTCCCCCCAAGAAAAAGGGGGTACGTTTCATCCCTAAAAAAGACAATCTGAGCAAGCAGGCGGGGGCAGCACCAGGGGCTATTTCTACCACTAAAATCTTCCCCACCGAGGGAAGGTGACGCACTGTCTGGTCCTCTCACCTGCCTGTACCACTGCCACAAATCCCTCCCCCATCTCCCTGTACTCCGCCTCGTTTCCCTATGGCTGGACCACGTCTTCTGTTGTGCATCTCACGCAACCACTGCACTACGAACAGCACTGATTTAGATTCTTCTTTAATTACCAAATTAAAAAAATTTCTGATAAATGATACAGTCAATTGAAAAAAATCAAAATCTTTCCCTTCTCTCCATTTTCATACCTGACATCATGAGCACTTTCCAGCTAGATTTAATGAATGGGAAGTGTTCTCTCCTTATTCCCTAAAGGCAAATACTACTCTCCTACCTCCTGGGGAAAAAAAATTGCTCAAAAACTGCTTCCTTTCAATTAAGAGATAGAGAGAGAAAGACGAAATGTTTCCTAAATTAGCTTAATAGTATCCAGAAATATTCAAAAAGCCATTATAAAGGATATATATCTCTCCATATAACGGAGCATGTGCTCGTGGTACGAATGGAGTGCCACTGTTCGACAGACCCTACACATACACACCGTTACCAGAAGAGCTGTGGGAACGCGACCTGGTTTGTCCCTTCCCGCTTTAAAATCATTGTCTTACCACAGCCTCATTCCAGCACCAAAGATACCCGTGGGGCCATGGGGAAGAAAAAGGTGGGGAAAAACAGCTCTGCATTTCCAAAAATTCCCCATTTTTTCTTGCCTTTTACCTCCTCTTAGTGTGCTGCTTTTCCACGAGGTATTTTAAGATGTTCGCTCTCGAGCTAGTACCGCACTTATCCAAGCACAGAATGAAACCTGTCATGCGACTTGCACTGCTAATCACAACAAACCACGAAAATCTGAATGAATCGTGCTTTTCCCCTTCTTTCCATCACTCACTACGCTTTACCATTCACGATCCATCTGCATAATTAAAAATTTCAAAAGAGTGAGAAGAAATTCTAAAAGAAACAGAAACATTGTATTAAATCAGATTTTGGTCTCAGCATTACCCCAAATATAGGAGAATGTTATTGCCATGAATGTTTTCTCCCCTTTTATGGTAAGAGAAAACGCTCTGCAGGTAAATGTCCAGCCTATTTCGTAATGCTGAAGTTGCACGTTTACTCTTGGAGGCACATCTGCCCAGCAGAAGAGTCTGTCTCATCCAGACCAGGGCAGTACAGATGTCATCCAGCATCCCAGCAAAGCAACATTTCAGCTTTTTTTCCTAAACAATACAGATGTCCTAGCGACCTGCTTGGCATTTATATAGAGCATCTCTAAGGGTAACAGAACTAAGCGCTGACACTGAATCATCTCCAGACAGGAAACTCTCCGAAGAAGGCAGTCCCCACCACTTCAAGTAAATGAAGGCTAATCTTTGCATGTACGTAGGCTTTTTTTTTTTAGAACTGGTGTGTTAATTGCTGGCTGACTTCACTGAGCTCCGGTAACAGCGGGGGAGCCGAGACGCGGCTGCTCTCGCATCCCCCAGTGCAGGAGGACGCGCTGGTCCGGCCGGCGCCTCGGGGGGGGCAGCACCCCCTAACGCCCACCAGCCGCCTCTCCTCGGTGCGCCCCGACCCGCGGACTCAGTGCAGACCTGCTCACTGCGAACCTTCCGTTAGAGAAGGGTTATCAGCAGGCCCTCTCCCCGCACGTGCATCCGAAGACCCAAGTGCTCTCCAAGTTCCTGGGGACTCAGGTTTAGAAGCTTTATGCAGCTCTGTATTCGACCGTTTTAATTTTTTTAATAAGTATGTAATTTACAATATTGGACAAAATATGGAATAAATACCGCTTGTCACTATCCAATGCTACAACTTCCCTTAAGCCTGTAATTACTTCCACGAGCCTTTTACTATTACACCGACCTCCCACAGATTTCTCCCTAAGTAAGTTCAGGATGAATCTGAAGACTGCTGTCTGAGAAGACACAAAATTATTTCAACCTATTTATCCCTCCAGTTTGATCTATCCCAAGGATGAGAAGAAGAGAAGAAAGTCGCTACTTGTACTTATCGGCAGTCCTCAAAAAGTTCACGACAAGACTCCGCGTGGCTGCGCAGGTCTCGGCTCCGCGCTGCTCACCGACGCCTCGCCGACACGCGCGGTCCCCTCCGGCAACGCGCTCTGGAGGAGACGCGGGAGGCTCACGAAGGAGGAGGGGGTGAAAAGGGTACAGCTAATTTGGGCTCTTCTCCCTGCGCAGCAGCACAAGTGAACGATGGGGAACGGTGCCCGAGCCAGGCGCGAGCCCCCAGCCCCTTCCCGCCCGGCGCCGGGACGCGCGGGGAGCCCCGTTCTGCCCAGCCCTGGGAGCCTGCCCTCCCCGGGGGTCCTCAGCCCAACACACCTTGCGGCGTCCAGGAGCCCCCGCTTTGGTGGCCCAGTCGATGTCTGCCTAAATACGCAACAGACGTACTTCAAGATCACCGTCCAGCAAGGTTTGCAAAGCACAGGCTACACCAGGGGACCCGCAAGACTTTTCCAGCTGCGCAAACCTCCGTCCCGCGCGCCAGCGAACACAGAGCCGCCAGGATGCAGCGGGAAAGCTACCTCTGCCTACTCCTTGTAACGGGTTCGAGTTTATCTTTAAACATAAGGTATCTTTTCATGTCTTTTGGGCAAGAAGTACTCAAAATGCATTAATGTCTTGCTCTATTAACAAAGAAACTATGGCAACACACACATAGTTGCCAGGAGAATTACTGAAACAAGGTTTAATAGTTAATTAGCAGCCAGATGATGTCAGACTCATCTATTAAGACCAGTTTATATCTGCCTATTAGAACTTAATGTCCCAGAAAGCTGGCTTGGCCAGGATTAAATAGTCTTCCTTTTAGCCCAATTACCAGTAATAAAACCAATTTTCTAAAGAATAGGGCAGAGTTCTCCAAAATGTGGCCAGACTATGTCTGTATTTCATAGCACAACTTTCACTCTCCTTTTGTTAAGGAGCAATTTTCTAGATGTCAGAGACGTGAATCAAAATTTAATGTAATGTGCGTGTTATAAAAATGGAAATTGCAGAAGTTGCTCACAGAACACCTTGACTGCCGGCAGCCTGCATCACGCGTGGAGGAAATCAAAGACTTTGCTAAATTTATATTTGTGCCAAGGCATTTCTGAAGCGTGCTGAAATTATTTTTCTTTTTTTTTTAACTGAGGTGATCAAGAATTCTTAAGAAACAATTTTCAGTGAAAATTAGTTTCTAAAATGCAATAATAATTATTTTAGGGAAAAGCATTAAGTTGGCAGATATACTTGTAGGGTGTTTTGTTTTCCTAGCTGGGCAGGTCCACCATGAGGAAACCCCGTGATCCTCACGGCTCCTCGTGGCAGGTAGGGGGGACCATGTCCAGCAACACCATTAATTGCAAATCAGGAGTCGTTAGGGACTGCTGGTTACGTGGTCTCCCGAGTCCAGAGGGAAACACACTGACATGGTGAGTCTGAAATCCAACACTACGGAAGACCTGGAGATGTGAAGCAACATACATCTCACTGTCAACTTAATCCAATGGCTTTGGCCAGCATCACCTCAAAAACAGTAAAGAAAAAGAATGTTTGTATGGGAGGAATGTGGTATACATTAAACACTAAATAATTGAAAAAATATTAAGATTACCAGTCAATGCAAGCACAAAAAACGCCATAAATCTGTGCCAGTGAGTCACCGACTCTCTATTATGGGGCTATCAAAATAATGATTATTGGAGTTTCAAAATCAGACAAGGTTTCTACTAAGCTAAGAGTTTTGCAAATACAGTAGGGGATGACCCTCGCACTGAAATAGCTGAGTTTCTGATTAGGGTAGAAAAACATCCCGAGTCAAGATAAAGCAAAACAGAGATGAAACGGGCCAAGGCCACAGAGCAAGTCCGGACCCCACACAGGAGCGGCCATTACACGGCGTCTTCCTCGGCTCGGCTCAGCACGGCTCCGCTCCAGCGGGTCGGCTCTCTCTGGAGAGATCACCCTGGTCCCCAGATGAAAAACGAGACTTTACTGGAGTACTGTGAGATTAATTCATGTTACCAAGAACTCCACTTTCTTAGCTGGTGATCCCAGCAAGCTCTATAGAAGAAGAAGCCAGACCTTAAGCCATGGTTCCACCCAGGACATTTCCTAGGACGACAGAACATTGTCTAGAAGCCAGCTGCTGTCCCAGGCTCCCAGAGCGGCACTGTGCCCGAACCACCCTCGGTGGCTCTGCTCCCTGCGCCCGCAGAAACCGCAGCATCCCGGGAAGCCTGCCCCGCAGAGCCGGCTGCCATGCCATTGGGAAGTCTTCCACAACGTCCAACCACTACCTCCTTCCTGTTTATTAAATCACCTATTGCTCTGATGATGGAGATGAAGACAAAGGCGTCCCCTCCCTCCCTCTGGCACTGTCCTCCTGTCCCAGACCAAAGGCCAAGTCCCTCACCCGTTCTTCGTGGGTTGGAGGTCCTGGTCACTGGCAGTGGTCCTCTCCAGTCCCTCCCCAAGCAGCCGCTACGCCCTGGGGAGCGGTGCTGAGCGCACCCAGCCAAGGCTTCACGACTGATCAAGCCCCACCGGTTGCAGGCGCAACTTCTTTTCTCGCAGAGCTGCTCTCTAACAAATTTCTTCCCAATCACTCATCACTCTGCCGCTGCTGTCATCACCGGAGACACCGCATCTGCATGAGCATCCCATCAGACAACCTGACACTTCACTTAGTCTCTGGCGTGCTCTATTCTTAGCAACTCTCTGCTCACGGGTCCTTTAAATCACCTCATAGAATCATAGAATCATAGAATCACAGAATCACTAAGGTTGGAAAAGACCTCTAAGGTCATCGAGTCCAACCGTCAACCCAACACTCCCATGCGCACTAAACCATGGCCCCAAGCGCCTCATCTTTGACCTACTGCATCTTCCACAACTTACTTTCATTTTAGTCTCCAGCGCTGCTTCCCCTGAAATCAATCACAAACTCTTAATACTTTCAGAGGAAAAGACGGGACGTTATCTCTGGACTACTTCTAGCTCTCTCTTGATTACATTGACTCCACTCCCCTTACGCTCAATGCAAAATTAAAGTCTGCAGGTAACAAACTCCTCCTCCACTTCTTAAAGCTTTTTGTACCATCCATCTCTAATCACAAGCCAGAAACCTCCATTCAGCGTCCCAACTTCAGCCCAGCCGCCAGCAGCTGCAAGGCGGCTCGGAGTGCGGCACGGTCAGCCGAGGAGATGCCGAGGGGAGCAAGCGCCGGCTTCCCCGACAGCCGCTGGGACCAGCCATCGCCTTCGGGCGGCCGTCGAGCAGAGCCGGCACCCGCGAGCAGCCGCCTCCCGAACGCCCGCCCCGAGCCCAGCCGCGCTCTGCCTGATTTTGCCCGATTTCAACTCATCTGGCAATTTCGCACTACAACGCGGGGAGCCAGGAAAGCGAGGTGTAAAACGGCCTCCCGCCGGAGCTGATGCGCGAGCCTGCGGGAGAGGTCACCGTGAGCCGCGGCGATGCACAGAACGGACGGCGCGCGCAGCTACGCGTGAGACCAGGCCAGACCTCATTACCACTGACGTGCGTTGGCAGCCCTGGTGTTTCAGGAACACAAAATGCATGATTTCATGGAATTTTTCATGCGTTAGCATCCACTCCGTAAAGAAAAACATTAAACAGCTTTAAAAAACTCAGCTCTTCATGTGAACATCACAGGAGAGATACAGAAACGTTCTCTTCTCTATGAAGTGAACAGCTTAATAACACATAACAGATGGACCATATTTGGATCCATCTATCATAAATACAATATTCACCATTTGGAGTAAAACGAGCAGTGCAGCTCTCCATTGTCCCCACTTGGAGGGGTTTTGTTCATTAAATAAGCAGAAACCAAGTGGCTGTGGAAGGAGAGCAGAAGATTCTATGATTCTATGAAGACGACAGCACGTCTTGCCGATGATACCAACCTGAGTGGGGAGGTGGACACTTCGGAAGGGAGAGCCACCCTGCAGGAAGACCCGGACAGGCTGGAGGAGTGGGCTAACAAGAACCTCATGAAGTTCAACAGAGACAAGCGCAAGGTCTTGCACCTGGGAAAACACAATCCAGGAGTGCAGCACAGGCTGGGATGTGCCCAGCTGGGGAGCAGCTGTGGAAAGGGACCGGGGGGTGCTGGTGGACAAGCTCAGTACGAGTGACCAGTGTGCTGCTGCGGCAAAGAAAGCCACCGGGATGCTGGGTTGCATCAACAGGGGCATCACCAGCAGAGATAAAGAAGTCATTATCCTACTCTACTCAGCGCTTCTCAGGCCACACTGGAATACTGTGTTCAGTTTTGGTCCCTGCTCTGCAAAGAAGATGTGGAGAGACTGGAGAGGGTCCAGAGAAGGGCCACAAAGATGATCCAAGGACTGGGAAGCCTGCCATAGGAGGAAAGGCTGAGAGAACCGAGTTTGTTCAGCCTTGAGAAAAGAAGGCTTAGGGGAGACCTTATCACCGTGTTCCAGCATTTAAAGGGTGGCTACAAAGAAGATGGAGACTCCCTTTTTACAAGTAGTCACATGGAAAAACCGAGGGTAATGGGTACAAGTTACTCCTGGGGAGATTCCAACTGGACACAAGAGGAAAATTTTTCACAACGAGAACAATCAGCCATTGGAATGATTTCCCCCTCCCAACACTGGACACTTTTAAGATTCGGCTGGACAGTGTGCTGGGCCATCTTGTCTAGACCATGCTTTTGTCAAGAAAGGTTGGACCAGATGATCCTTGAGGTCCTTCCAACCTGGGATTCTATGATTCTGTGATCTTATGCAACAACGGGGTGACCCTCGTAACCGCTTTGCAAGGGCCTCACGCCATTCGTGCACATGGAAATCAACACACGGTCCTGCAAACCCTCCGGAGCACAGACATTTTCTCCTGTGGGCAGCACCGCTGGAAGGAGTAAGACTGTTGGCCTAATTCACTGCTCAAAGAAGGGCTGTAACTTAGGAAGGGTTGCTTTTCCTGCACGTGTTTTGCTACACAAACCCCTGAACAGCTACAAAAATAAGCAATAATTAAATTGCAACCTAATCTGTTGTCTTTATTTATGATAAATTATGAATTACTATATTATGGACACTCATTAAATTCAGAAGGCTGCTAAATAAAATATACCAATATTTGTAACTCCCTGATCCAATGCCCACATAATTTAATAACACTCTTGCGTGACTTCAGTGAGGCCAGCAGCAGGCTGTGCTTGGTGGATTCAGGTCCTGTTGGGAGTAGGCGCAGAAAGGAGTATAAATCTAAACTAGGGATGTGATGACTCAGACGAGACCGTTAGAATGAGGCAGTCGATAAAAATACCCAAAAGACGTAAGGCAAATCTTAAAAACACTGATTTGGTTCTAAACCAGCAAGGTTGGGCCATTTTTTCTTGCCTGTTGCCTAACCGAACTCTGCAATGAGATGTGAACCAGGCCAGGGGCAAGCTGTGGAGCGGCTGGCAGGGACCCCAACCCGCATGGCTCCCCGAGCTCGGGGGGCTCTTCACACCAGCCCCCCCCATGCAAGGGGCTGCTGCAACACCGCGGGAGGGACGGAGACAGCACCATGGCTGTGCCCCCCCCTCGGCTCTGCAGCCTCCCACCGTCACCCTCGCCGCACCCCTTGGGTGACACAGCTTCGGGGCTGACGGGGGAACGTCGGCGGGGGAAGAACAGCAAACCCCCCGAAAGGTGGTGCGCCGGTACCCCCGAGAGCACAGGGGGACCGGCTCCCTGCCAAGCGGGGAACAAGCCGCCACGGCTCGCTCTGCGGCCGGGACTTCTTCCGCAGCAGATGCGTGGACGCAGCTAACACGAACGCTTTTCACTTTCCAAATTAAACCCCTCCGAGGACAGACACTAATTTCTTTCAAGCCTCAGTTCTGCAGTAGAACTGAAGCTATTTATCTTATTATTTTAAAAAGCAAATTTTTCTTAGGAAACTGGAGATTTGCCTCTTTCAGAAGTAAGGATTTTCTCTCTGTAATTGCCATTAAGTAATGGACACTCATTTAATTAAAGACTCTCTGTAATTTGACAAGAATCTCTAGAAATAATTTCTCCCTCGAATTACCTCGTGGAGAGGTTTTCTGACAAGACGTAATTGAGAGAGCGACCTTCTCCGGGAGCGGGGGGAGTTCAGAGCCCAGCCGGGAGCCCCGGGGGTAAGGGCTGCTCCTCTCGGTGCCAACTGGGATGTATTTGAAAGGCGATCAGTGGGCTATTAAGCCCCCCTTAATCACCCTGGAGTCCCAAAGTATTTTTGCAGAAAGAAATCAAACACTTGGCTTAATTTGTCCTCATCTCTGTCAATGGCCCAAGCGAGCGGGGGAAAGGAAACTGTTGCCCGAGAGCTTTTGAAAATCCTGTTCTTCATTACTAGTGTCAAACGTGTGCTGCACATTTCAATGATATTTTGAAAGATGCGTACATTGTAAGCTATTCCTTGTTAATTAATTATGAAATGCAAAGCCATTGCCAATTTACCATCGCAAGCCAATGTTACAGCTGCTTTCATATCGACACAATAAGCTCAGACTTTAAAACAGAACCTTCAAAGGCAGTAAGTGATTAGCAGGAAAATCAGGCCCTTTTCATGGTAAGTGACAATCGAAGATACCCACTGTTTTGAACAGAGAACTCACTCCGAGACTTAAATATTGTATTTCTGCTGTAATATCTGAAGCTGCTAACTCAAAATAAATAAAGACAGAGAAGTGGTTTTCTCTCTTCTGTTTTTCCCTTATTTTTCAGTTTCCCTAGCTCACGTCCCAAAGGTTCGCCCAGTCGCTCTCAGTGACGTCTCTGCACAGCATCTGCTTCTTCCTTGCACGCAGGCTGCAAAAAATGAACACAAAAATATACACATGGAAAGTTCTGCTCCAGCTGACTTCAGCTTCAGTGACTGGGCTTCAGCGTGACAGCGTATCTTTAATAACCGTATCTCACATTAGCAGAACATCTTTGTTTACGCCAAACATACCACATAACATTCAGCAGTATAGGAGGAAGAAGGATCGTAATTAAATCTGTACTGTAATTGTCAAAACAAACAAGCAACATTTATTTTGCTCATTTGCTGATATGGATTCGCAGTGGAAACCGAAAAATGAACGTGGTGGATGGAAGCGGATGGAAGAAGAGGTTGCAAGGCTGGGCGATGGCGACGGACGGGCGTCAGGACGCGGGCGGCCATCGGCGGCGCGGGCAGGGGAGCGGGAGGAAGCGCCTCTTGCAAGAGGCGATTACGTCTGAGATGGAAGAGCCCCAGCGCGGAGCCGCGCGTGGTTACAACCAGAAAACGCAGGGAGAACAGAGCAAGCCCCCCCACGCCCTCGCTCCAGTCCCTGAAAGAGCTTTCCTCCTACTTTTAATTAACCACCAGTAATTAGCATCACCCAAGCAGCCTCAGCAGAGTGCCTCTTAGTGGCTTTTCGCTACCCTCCAAATGCAGCGCGTTTTAATTACAGGCTGATCCTGGCCAGCCCGGCGGCTCCGCGCGTCTCCAGCGCCGAACCCGCCCCGGCGCCGGCGAGAGGCAGCGGGGGGCTGCGGGAGGTGGGGGCGGCAGGCGGGGGCCGCAGCGCTGGGCACACCGAGAGGGGAGAAGACGGGAGGGTTTGGGCCCGTCGCCCTACTCGGGGGGCGCTGACCCAAGTAACAGCGATGGGACGAGAGGAAACGGCCTCAAGTTGTGCCAGGGGAGGTTTAGGTTGGACATGAGGAGAAATTTCTTTCCTGACAGAGTGGTCAGGCCTTGGCACAGGCTGCCCAGGGCAGTGGTGGAGTCCCCATCCCTGGAGGGATTTAAAAGACGTGTAGATGATGGGTTAGTGGGCAGGGGGGGGTTGGGTTGACGGTTGGACTCGATGACCTTAGAGTTCTTTTCCAACCTTCGTTATTTTATGATTCTATTCTATGATTCTATGACCCCCATGACGCCACCTCAGGCGACGTGAACCCCAAAGGCTGGGCTCAAACAGGCTGCGGGTTGACGTCTGTGGACAGCACTGGGGAAAGGGCCTCGGTGTCAGAGGGACTGACAGAGCGGGGTGAGTTTAAAACAATAATAAGCGCTAAGTCTAAAAGAAACAGAAGCTCCGGACAGCAGAAGAATTAGGTACCATTTTCCCGTTCCTTCCCCTAGTTTATTTCTCCAGTCCTAGTACACCGGCTGCACAGCCCCGCTGCGTGCCCACCACAACACCCCTTCATGCTCCCGGCGCCGAGTTTGGGGAGCACAAGTCCAACAGGGGGGCAAAGCCCGGCCTGGGAGGTCCAAGCCAAATTCAGTGGGTCCCTCCTGCGCGGTCTAACAGGTCACTTCTTCTTGGACCCCATCTCATTAGTCAAAGTGGCCGACTGTAACGCCCGGACACTCGCACACTCAGGGAGAGGGAAACGTCGCGACCCAAAGGGGCCCTCGGGGCCAAGGACCAACGGCACGGCCTAAACAAGGGGCTCACCCTGCAGACTGGCTGGGACGCGGGTGCTGGGGTCACCCGAGCACACACCTCTGTGCGGTCAGAGCCATCAAAAACCATTAGGGTTCATCTGCGGGTAGGCGCGTCCCCACATCCCGATGTACCACGTATCAGCTCGCTGAAGCACTTGTGGGAAGGAATTTATGAACGTGGGACATATATTTGACAATACTGTAAAGGCTTTACTCGAGCTCAAAGCCTACCCAACATCATGGCATCAAAACCTACTTTTGCAATAAACCTTATGCAAAATTTGCAACATGCTAGTACACAAAGAACTTGCAAGCACTGGGGCTTCCCAAAAAGCTTAAAGAAAACAAACTGGGGGAACGGAGCTTCCACTTATGTTAGACATGGAAAATCTGATCTTGGATCTATCGGAACTCCTGGCAGCGGGTCCATAGGAGGAACACCAGAGTAAGGCAAGCTGAGGGACGTCTATCTGAGGGACGTCTATCTGAGGGACGTCTATCTGAGGGCCAGAAGGAGTTGTCCAGATAGGTTACATTCATATCCTAGTGAGAAGAATTACGTTTTTTTNAACCCAGGATTCGAGGTGCGGCCTCACCAGCGCCGAGTACAGGGGCACAAATGCACCTATATTTATGGCAACATAAGTAATTTTTTACGTTTAATGGTTATTCTTGACTGCAGTTACAGACCTGACCGTTCCCCTGTCCAGTGAGAAGGTTACTGCTGGCGGCAGAGAAGAGGCAAGAGCACTCTGACGCTGCTGGTCAGACAGACGGCTCCGAGCGGTGCAAAGCCTGTATCCAGATTTTGCTGAGGTTTGCAAACCGCTTGGAGACTGACAATGGCCTGGACGCTAACGAAACCCCTGGGCGGCCTCCCCAACGCCTGGAAGGTGCTTTCAGCTCCTGCCCTGGCTCCCGTCCCCGCGGCGCGTGCCGGCACCGCTGTGGGCGCGCGGCTCTGCTCCCTTCTGCCCGCGGAAAGGCAACAGCCCCGCGACCGTCCCGCAACCGACGGCAAACTCAGCGAGCTGCTTCACTCCCCTTTGTGCTTCCTTAAAAATTTGGACAATGTCTGGATTTCGCTTAAAATCACAGTGGATGGCGCAGCGCACAGAGGAGCAATGTCTGAAGTGCAAAAAGCCATAGATGCAGATGACTCTCCAGGCTCGAGTAATTAGACAGAAAGAGGAACAAACATTCGATGAGCGCCCAGCCAGACGGATACGGCCACAGCTGGCCTGTTCCCTGGATCACTCCCTGCGTAAATGTCAGTTTATTCTTACTGTGTTCCTTTATGCTCTGTGACATTCACAGAGCAAATTTAGAAACAACAGACTATTTCTTTATATAGCAACAGTCAACCTGGGGAAAGCAGGGTCCCGAGACTGCAGGAGAACAGATTCTCCAGTCATTTTTTTTTTAAGGGTTGTCAGGTCATATTACCACTAACAGACTGACAAGCTAAAGAGAGGAGCAGGGACGCTCACGCTGCTTTGTCAAGAGGCACACTGGAGGGCAGGAGATATTCCTGCCTGGCTCCCCTTGTCAGCTGCCGCTACGACCACGCGTGGAGACGGGGGGTCTGGATGGCTCAGAGGTCCGATTCAGAGTAGGAACCGTATGGAAAGGTAGGGAGTGATGCTATCTGGTTAAGAAAAATGAGGGAAAAACGTTTCAGTAGCTTTTTACGAGGGAAGGGTTCTGACGGAGTTCTGCCGAACAGAGAGACAAAGCCCTGCCTGCGGCGCTGAGCGGCCCCGATGCCCGACCAGCGAGGAGCACGGGCTGAAATGGCAGAGGGGATCCCGCCTCCAGCTCCTGCGCTTCTCCAGCACCGCGCAGAGCAGCAGTGGGTCCATGACCAGACCTCCTCGTTGCTATGGAAATACAGATGATAATGAGCAGCAAGAGTAATTGTAGAGATGCACCAGTTGCTAATGTGAAATCCAGCGCACTTTATCATGCTGTAACAATATCCCAACTCCTGACGTGCAGTCGCACAAATGTATCTTAGAGAGACGGAGCCATCTGGGAGAAGAAAAAAACCCCAATGCTTTGTATTAAAAGATCAGAGAAATGGCTTACAAGAATATTCGAAGTAGACGGACCATCGCTAATCTACCATATCGCTTGGAAAGGCCCTGACAACATATTTGGAAGATTTTAAACATTAATTAATAGGAAAATTAGCAATATTAATAATTAACAATGCTTTTCCAAGAAAGAGTGAGCCACATTAAATCCAGTAACCATAGGTAATTGAGTCCTCAGACTTGGCATATTTTTTCTGTGTACCTAAAGAAAGCAACAAAGGCTGCTCGAAGCAGAAAAGAAAAGGAGCCTACCTACTTCTTGTTTAACTTCATGTTTTATGCAGAAACAAACACTGAGGTATTGTGAAAAAATTATTAGGCTCACAGCAGCAACTGGTGTGTGACTGATCACAGGTGAGCGGGGAAAAGTCCCCTGTATTTTTAGGATAAATATCCCTACAGCTGTTTGTACCGTGGGAGTCGATCCTCCCCGAAAGTCCTGTGCTACGCGCACAGGAGGCCAGGCAAAGAGCAGGAAAATCCCCGGCTCCTGCAGAGCACCCCAGGGCTTCGCACTCCAACCGAGTGCTGGTCCAGCCTCCGGCCCCGCGCTCGGGCCGGTGGCAAGTGTCCCGCTCTGCACCGGGACCTCCGCGCGGCTCCCGAGGCGGGCGAGCATCCCGCTCTGCGTGGAGCACCCCGCGCTCCCCCGCGGCGCCCGCGCTGCCGTCCAACAGGTCGTCCCCGCTCCGTGGCGTTACCACGACACGACTACGTTAGCGAAGTTGCATTGGTGGCTTCTCAGTCACCCTTCAGGTCTTTCGTCCAACACTCCCCCATTTGCCCGCCCTTTACTACACTCCTGATGAGGGCACGGAGCGTTCGGGTTTCAAGTGAGAACTTAAAAATGGCAGAGAACACGACAGAATTCAGCATCACAGGTTTTTTTTAAATTACAAGAGAGCCTTTAAGAGGTGTGAGGCAGAAAAAATGGGTCTTTTGGGGAACAACCATCATTATTTTATGCAATATCATATATTCTATCATTTATTCTATGTTTCCTGATGATCATTGCTTTTTCCAAATAAATCCAGAAACGTTGGGAGTTTCCTGCAGAGTCGGTGTGTAACAGGCCTGAGACAAGAGCTCTTTGTAACAAAGAGTCTCCAAGAATATTTTCTACGATCAGCTGCTTCTGGTTTTTAATCAGAAGAGGCTTTTACTACTTGCCACACCAGCAAATTCATCGTGGGACATGACAGTCAGCCTTGTTCCTCCTGCTATTTCACTGCGGCTAGTAATGCCTGCGGCAACATTGGGAAAATAAACCAAAAAAAGCTGTTTATACACCAGCCAGATCAGTGTGCCTGCTTCTCTACTGCAGTAGTGAATCTATAGGGTTAAGAGCACAAACCATTTGGCTTTTACGTGAAGGTAAGCAGACTAACTCAGCAGCAGCTCGGTAACAGATACACTTCTATCATTGCTTATCACCTGTGGGTGTCTAAGAAGCATTTCATCTGCAAGAGCTGCCGCGGAGGATACACTTAAAAATGAAATGCCGTTTTCTTGCTTTTTAACACATATATACTGTAACTCGTACTGTTGCATATACCGCAATCACAGGGTTTAAGGGTAGTCTCTGCTACAGCATTTCATTCCATTTGAGTACCATAGAGAAAATTGAAAAGAAAACCAGAAGTCTCATGAAAAAGGGCTGGAGTTGTCCGTTATATTCATTTCTTGGCAACTGGATGGATTAGCACCATGGAAATACAGTTGATGTCTAGTTTGGGGTTGTTTTTTTTTTAAATATGCGTGTTAATGAATGCACCGGCATCAACCATGAATTTCTCCGTGGCTCAGGAGCAGATCGGCGGTGCTCTGCTTCGCAGGAAGGGTCAGCTCGGCCCAGCACCACTCGCTGCCGCAGTGAACTACACCAATAAAAAGGCCTTTCTTCCTCAACAGGCAGGCAATTATATATGTATTTAAAAGCTAACAAGTCCTTCATTTACTTACATTGCGATGTGAGCTGTGTGCGGTATCTGCATGTGTGTACATCGTACTTGGTGTTAATTTACACATTCCCAGTTGAGATAGCTTTCCCGCGACAGCCCTGTCAACACAGCAATGACGACTTGAAAACAAACTCTGGATTTTCTTCCCAAGAGCAGCCACCGGTGGGGTTTGCACCGCGCGCCTGGCTCCAGGCCGCTATTTTCGGCGCACAGTCCTATCTTTGTCCCGGAGGCTCGCGAGCAGCAGACGTGCTCCCAAAATACCTTCCGTTGGGATCAACGGACGTGCGGCTCATCAGAGCTGCTGCAGCATTCCAGTGCCTGGGAGAAACGCTGCTACTCGGCCTCCTCTCTTGACAAACGCCGCTGAAGGGAGGACAGGCACGGCGGGTCGGCAGCGCCGGCGGCTGCCCGGAGGTTTGGAAGGAAGGCAAACCACCCCGGGCAGGCTGCGGCACCCGCGGCAGCGCAGGGCACCAGGAGCCCTCGGCTCCAACCTGGCGAACACCAAGAGCGGGGCAGGACAAAGCGCGCTCCCGAGCCGGGGGGTTCAGTCTCCCTGCGACTGCCGACGTCCCCACCTGCGGTTCCGTGCTCCCCACGCATCGAGTCAGGCACGGTATTTCACAGAGCTCTGGCAATGGAAGGGGTTCTTTTTTGCAAAGAAGGAAAAACTAGGACCAAGACAGCATAAATGAGTCGTCGTTAGTCACACAGGCTTGCAACGTAGATAAATCTGGAAAGGAAAAAAAGAGCCACAAGAGATTCATGAACACTTGAAGATATTTTTGCCAGGTAGGCTTGACCCCCAGGTAGGAGCAGCGATCCCCCTCAGTGCTCCCTGAAGTCAGCAACAAATCTGTCCTTTATTTTGGAGGTGTCAGAACAGATTTAGCCAGTGGACAGACTACACTGATGCACCTGAGCTTGCCAGGCATGGGGACTGCCCAGCCGGTACCTCCAGGAGCACGGGATGCGTGACCGACCGTAACCGCTCAGGATTCTTTTCAACTCAACAACAAGAGAGCAGACCCAAATTCACAGGCAGTGGGGATGTCAAACAGAATTATTCACCAAGCTTAACTTCTCTGGGGAAAGCAGACATCCCGCTTTTGCGGTAAGAAATTCTCTTGAACACGGTTATGTACCAACTCGCTCTGGAAAGACAATCTCTCCCGAAAAGGACTTTAAACACAAGAAAGAGGGAAACCTCGTCTCTATTGCGGCAGTACGCAGAGGGCATCGCCCGCTCCTCCGGCTGCGGCAGTCACCGCTGTGGGGTGCAGCCCTCGCCCCGTTACAAACTGCCGTGGTGCCGGCGTGGGGAGCAGAGACCACCCTCGGGAGAGCCCCCCTCCTCGCACGGCACGGCAGCTCGGGGCGCTGGTACCGAGCAGGGGTGGCTGGCGGGGCCCGAGCACGTCCCCCGGGGCTCTGCGTTCGTCCAGCGTCCCCACCGCCAACGCCCGGCGCCGCCGGGCTCCGGGGCCGCCCAGCTGCCGGCTGCCCACCCGCGCTGGCTCTCCCCTGGCAATAAACCCCCGTGCAGCCTCGGCGGGAGAGTAAGAGAAGAGCCGGCAATGGAAAACTCCCACTTACGGCAGGGAGGAGGAGGACAGGGGCCTCCCGCAGAGAAGCGGGGGTACCTTCGGAGATGCCGAACCACGTGCATAGAAAAATGCAAACCAAGGCAGAGGGAACACTAACTAAAATTATTTCCAAAGTAGTATTGAGGGGCAATCAGCGATGGAATTGTTTATTGATGTTACCCAACATTTTCATAAATAGAAGCGATTTGTTCTAGTTAAAAGAAACCTGTTATTTTTTTAAATAATTTCACACACTGATCTTTATAGCAGAAAGCCATGTAGAAAAATATACAACATGCTGAAAATATTCATTAATCAATCCCTAAGTTCGCCTCGTCACAACTGTGCTTGTTTTGACACCTGCTTGCAATTTTCCTGCTGTGGCATTTAATGTGCAATAAAAACCAACGGAACAAAGCGAGCAGTGACTGCAGGCGCCCGCTGCACATACCACACCGGAGCCGACGACAGAGCTTTTTGGCTGTCACTGGTTTTTAGGGAGTTACTGAGGGACCATCACAAATCCCTGATACATTAGTGTTCTAGCAGTAACGGACAACTGGGGGCAGCTCCCAGATTGCCAGTGGGTCTAACTCAGGACTTAGCCGCAGCCGGATGATGGGGCCGTGGCCAGCCGGGCGTCCGAGCAGGGCAGCGCGGTACCGCCGTCAGCGCCCCGACGCGAGCATCCCTTCGCCCGTCAGCTCACCCAGAACGCCTGTCTCGTCTGTACCGCTGTGCCTAAAGCTCAGGACTCTCGAGTTACTCCAAAAATCCCAGTATTAAGCCGACAGGCAGTACCTGTGTTGGGAGGGGTAGGCCAAGCACATCCGCATATTGGGGGAGAAAACCCAAACCAACCACCTGCCCACCCGCTCCCTGTTATTGCCCACCGGGTACTGCTTTATCTGCATCTCTTCCCACAACATGGGTTCGTTTCTTGAACAGGCATCATTTGCCATTTGGGGAACTCAAAGCATTACGCTGAGCTCATAGCAACGGCTCAAACCCACGCTGACTTTCCTGGTAGCGCTTATTACTGGTTAAAGGTGCAACGATGTATGAAAGCAAATGAAAACACGTCAAGGTCAGACCCGGGAGGTACTCGAGTCACCGAGCTCTGGGCACTGTCGGGGCGACTGGCGAGTCTGCCCGAGTGGGGACGATGAGGAAGGCTCCCAGCCCTTACGGAGACGGGCAATCAGCACCGGCTGGAGGGCTCACCATTTCATCCCGGCGCTGAAGGTCCTGCCAAGCTGTTTCTGTGCTGGAGGAGCCACTAATCAATGGCGGTTCAGAGTTTTGAGCAAATCTAGAATCAGGCTTGAATATGAAATTATGGGGACTGCTTGAACGTGTATGAATTATTCATGCGATAACCACATGCGGCATTGAGCCTTTAAAGTGCAAATTATTTGGGACCAAGCTTTAGCCTTATTTTCTGTAAAGAATAAAGCACGTTTTCCAACGGTGCAAACAATCCAAGTCTAATGTATATAATTTTCCGTGTTTCCTACTTTCTGGTCTTGCCTGCCTGTTTCCATTAAGACTCAGGAACCAGTAAAAAATAAAGCACATGTGCAGTATATAGCTTTCCCGTGGATTATATGACATTTGTTTTACAAGCTAATTTAGCACACTACATACCACAGTTTAAAAAAAGGTCTTCCACAAGAGATGTAATATCCTTCTGACAGCGAAACCGCACTGACTCATGGAGGCAACGCTGCGTCCAGCCGACATCAGCGGCAGCGACGGCAAGAGGAGATTTACCCACCGACGGTCTGACTCGGGAGGGAGCTGAGCCTCCACAGCCAGCGAGAGGGAGGGCTGCCGCCGGCACAGCCGGACGCACCGCCACGGACACACAGCCATGGACGCACCGCCACGGACGCACCGCAGCCACGGACGCGCAGCCACGGCCGCGCAGCCACGGACGCGCAGCCCAGCCGCACCGCAGCCGGCACAGCCAGCCGCACCACAGCCACGGACGCGCAGCCACGGAAGCGCAGCCACGGACGCGCAGCCACGGACGCGCAGCCACGGCCGCCCAGCCACGGACGCGCAGCGCAGCCGGCACAGTCAGCCGCACCACAGCCACGGACGCGCAGCCCAGCCGCACCACAGCCACGGACAGACAGCCACGGACGGACAGCCCAGCCGCACCGCAGCCACGGACGCACGGCCCAGCCACGCAGCCACAGTGGGCTCGGGCAGGTTTCATTTCTCATGGCAGCGGCTTGCGAGTGCCTGCAGCGTGCGCTGACGGGGAGCGTCACACCTCGGCAGTACGCTTACCATCCAGCGCTTGGAAAGTGTTTTTTCTATACCTGAAGTAGTGCAGAAATAGCAATAAAAAGCTATTTGCGAGGAAAAGAAAAACGCGTTTCACCCAACATCCAGAGACTCCTGAGCTGTGTACATGCACCGAGCTACTCCTGCGGTCGGTGGAAAACAGATTTGGAAGGATCCTGACTGACCCCGATGGTCCTGGATGATTAACTGACATCTAATGCAGGGGACTTTCCAACTATATAATTTACTCCATTTTTTGGGTGATTGTAATTAGCATTCATTGCGGCCCGCACCTCCATAAGTGTTTCACCTAACCCTCACAGAGAACCGCTTGCTCAGAGGAGGAACCTGAGCCTCAGCCCAAGCCCTTCCAAGCCCCTTCCTTCTGACCTCTGTCAGTATACTCAGTCACTAGAACTAAAAACACATGCGAATTCTTCAAGTGACCATAAAGGGGACCTAAGCAAGCACTTCTCCACCTGCCCTTATACTGAATATCCTGCCTATACGCAAACAACATTGAAGTCCAATGCTAGGAAGCGTCTTGGCTGTTAAGTTCCTGAATACTGCAATAGTTTCTTTTCAATGGAAGTTTCTTCCCGGTTACTACTGAGTTCCCCTGTTCCCTTCCTTTTTCCCCTGCCCGGGTATCTGAAATACATATATCATGGCCTTTTGTTGCCACCAGGTAATCCCTCTAAATTCACAGGACATAAATCATATGCCAGTATTTTAAGCAGGGATGCCAACTTTTGCTTAGTTGTGGATGTTATTTGGGTTGTTTGTTTGTTTGTTGGAGGCTGAGGGGTGGTTTTTTGGTCAGGGACTTAACCTGAAATGAAGGAAGGAAGAAAGAAAATTTTTTTTCTGAGCAAAGACAGCTTTATTTTCCCTTGTACAGACAAGGGAGACCCAAAGCAATGTGCCAGTATCTACAGTGCCATACTTCTGCGTCTTTACTCTCATCTTCACCACTTTGCTTCAGAGCTACTCAGTGCACTTTCTCCAGTGCTCCAATACGCTGTAACCAGCACATTACTCAAATAAATATAAAAGACCACTTAGATATGTGGATGGCTAGGCCGTAGCAAAACTAAAAACTTGGACAATAAGGTAACCTTCTATGCTGGAATAGCCTTTTGCATTTTAACCTGAAAGCTACTCAGAGTACCATCAGCCTCAGAAGCCCACCAGCTGTCTGCTGATGCCACTAGAACCAAGTAAGTGTATTTTTTAGAATAATAAATGAAAATTATCAGCTTCCAGAACTGTCAGCTGAGCTGTAAATACATTACATAGCTGTTTAATTTAATTACACAGCATCAGCCTGCAAGGTTTCGGTGTGCACAGTCAAATCAGCAAGCCGCTGAACTCGGAACATCATTCAGTGCCTGCATCTCTTCACTAGTCCCAGGTATTGGAAAAGACCCTGAACAACAGACTAGATGTAAATTAGCACATCAACATTCACACACTGTCATATCTTATTGCTTAGCAGTATTCAGAGCCGTCTGTTCCCACACATGCTAAGCACTTTTAATTTTCCGTAACTGTCACCTAAAGCAGCTTAATTCCTGAAGAACAGCGGGAGAGGGAAAGAGGACACTGACATTTATCTTCTCTTGTTAGGAGAAGCTAAGCTGCTCACAAGCTATCCCGCCTCTCTTCACCGAGGGAGATAAATGCCAAAACAGAGCTTAGCCACGGTGGTGTTCTCCCTGCCGCACACCCGTCCACACGCGGCACACGCAGCACCTCGCCCTTACACACCACCCGCCGTCCCTCCGCTACTGCCACCTCGCCCCGTGTTACCTCTCCACAGCTTTTAGCCGCGTCACACAACAGGAAGTTATTACTCATGATTAGCGCGGGTGCCTCGTTAAGGATCCTAGGATAAGGTGGCAGAAAGTGCACGTTAACAAAAACGCTGCTGTGAAACGTTCCATAGACTCTGCTGAATGACAAAGCGTTTGAAATGGCGGCTGGAGAGCAGGTCCCTGGAAAAGAATGGGAAAAGTCGTAGCTGCTTTTGCATCTCTCAGGTGACCACGAACGACAGGCTCGGCACGTCCCCTGCCCGAGAACGTCCAGAGGGAACACGCTCACGGAGGCTCGGCCACGGCCACGGCGAGCGGAAAGCTCAAGTCCTGACCCCAGGGCAGAGGAACGCTGCTGCAGGCAGGCGTCTTTGCTCCACGCACGTTTCCCACCACACTCAACTTCAGGCATTCCCACAAGAAATGAATGGATATTTAAAAAGAAACACACCTTATGGACTCGTGAGCATGCACCAGGCTACCCACCCCCCTCCAGCCGATGCAGGTGACCCCCCATCGGGCGAGAACTGAACCAGCTGTAGGCATTTTAACCTGCTTACCACTTCACAACCCAAGTTTCACGTGACTAAAGTACCAAACCACAAAAAGAGCAACTTTTTTCATTTCCAGGGAGGCTTTACTTGTCAGTGACACACGCTGGCGTTCCGCCAGCCACAGCATGAGATGACGGGCACTGACGGTGCCGGCTCTCCTGGCCGGCAGCTGCCGGCGCTGGTGTCCACGAGTGACCTGGCACCATCGGCTCCATCTCGTCGCACCTGTACCCCTGGAAACCCGCAGCATCGGTGGGAATGCCAGCAGAGCTGGGAGGGTCACCACACCAGCACCGGGAACGTGGTCAGTCAGGTGTTTAGACCCCTAGCAGCGTGCTCCTGCATGTGATTCCGAATTCACAGAAAGCCCGTTTCAAGCCGGTTCTGAGGACCGCAGCCTTTACAGAATAGACCAAGTATTAATTTGGTCTAACATTTCACCTGAACTGTATTTCCAATCACTTTTTCTTGATAGCCCTTTTCCCTCCCTATCACTCAAGTGTCCTGTGCACTGCTGTTGGGTTTGTTAATTTTTTCTTACTTAGCTTCATGCAAACAGCGTCAGCTGCCCTCATACTTTGTTTTCATAGAATCATAGAATCATAAAGGTTGGAAAAGACCTCCAAGATCATCGAGTCCAACCATTTTACCCCAATCTCCTCTCTTTAGACATCCCACAGACACATGAGCCCCTCAAGGCCTTGCAGGACCTTTCCTCCCTCACCTCCCCTGGGCTGCTCCTACAGGAGGGAGGACGTGAAGTCCCCATCCAGCGCCGCTCAGCACCGAGGGGCAGGCGGTGCTCAGCGGGTCCCGCGGGGCAGGGTGTCCCCCCGGCTGCGCGCCGGGCGAGCCAGGATCAAGCGTGCAGGGTCCAGTGGCCGGGGAGGAGGAGGAGGGTCCCACCGACCTGGCGTCGAGAGGCCGTGTCTGCCCGAGAGCGAGAGAGCGCCCAAAGGGTGCAGCCGCCTCCCTTCAGCCTCCCGGCAGCGCCGCTGCAGGCTGCCAGGACCGGGTGGGTGGGTGTCTTGGTTTCGGCTGGGATGGAGTTGATCTTCTTCCTATTAACGGGTGCAGTGCTGTGGTTTGGATGTAGTGTGAGAATAATGTTGATGACA
Source organism: Pelecanoides urinatrix (assembly GCA_013400755.1). Classification (NCBI taxonomy): domain Eukaryota; kingdom Metazoa; phylum Chordata; class Aves; order Procellariiformes; family Procellariidae; genus Pelecanoides; species Pelecanoides urinatrix. The sequence goes on along the minus strand of VZTQ01002791.1, from coordinate 266,271 downwards.
CACTGATGTTTTGGTTGGTGCTGGGTCATGTTTACGCTAGTCAAGGACTTTTCGTCTTCCCGTGCCCTGCCAGGTGCGCAGGGGGCTGGGAGGGAGCGTGGCCGCGACGGCTGGCCCAGCTGGCCAATGGGCTATTCCAGATCATATGACGTCATGCTCACCGTGTAAGGCTGGGGGAAGAAGAAGGAGGGGGGGATGTTCGGAGTGATGGCGTTTGTCTTCCCAAGTCCCCGTTACGCGTGATGGAGCCCTGCTGTCCTGGGGATGGCTGAACACCCGTCTGCCCATGGGAAGCGGTGAATGGATTCCTTGGTTTGTTCTGCTTGCGTGGTGCTCAGCGGCTGGCTGGGGTTAAACCACGACAGTAGGCTGAGCCGGTACCTCCGCAGGCAGAGAGCCGGCAGAAAGCTGGCCCGCTCCGCACGGGCACGCTGCAGGGACCGGTGCCTTGCAGTGACACCAACGGTGCTCAAACACCCAGCCCTCGGGAACCCCCCGCCTGCCGCGGCCCTGCCAGCAGTCATAGAATCACAGAATCATACAATCACTAAGGCTGGAAAAGACCTCTAAGATCATCGAATCCAACCGTCAACCCCCCCATGCCCACTAAACCATGTTCCCAAGCGCCTCATCTACACGTCTTTTAAATCCCTCCAGGGATGGGGACTCCACCACTGCCCTGGGCAGCCTGTGCCAAGGCCTGACCACTCTTGCAGGAAAGAATTTTTTCCTAATGTCCAACCTAAACCTCCCCTGGCACAACTTGAGGCCGTTTTCTCTCATCATAGAATCATAGAATCACTAAGGTTGGAAAGTCCCGCTCCCCACGGCGGAACGCCCGCGTAGACGCTGGATTCGGATTCGGAGAAACGACGCTTGCGGCTGTCTTGGCCGGGTCTGTGCGCTGGACCTCCACGAAATGCAGAAGTAGGAAAGTTTGCGCTTTGCTCACCCTCTCGCGGGGTCGACCGGCGGAGTTGGCCTCAGCGCGCCCGCCGGGCTGACGCACGGGAGCTTCGCCAGGCGGGAAGGGGCCAGGCGAGAGCAGGCGGCAGTGGCCGAGCCTGCGCAGCCCCGCGCAGCCCGCGCTCGGCCACAGACCCCATCTGCACCTCTGCTAACGGCGAAATTGTCCAACGGGAAATGGCGGAGGAAACACGGAAACACTTGCAAAGATTTGAAAGAACAAGATACGTAATGAAATGCAGGAAACACTAGATTTCCAGTCTCTACGCACACTGTACTCTCTCCATGATAGGCAGTTTGGTTTTGTAAACAGTTGTCAATTAAAAGATTTTTTAAAATATATATGTTCTTAAGCCAACACAAGTGAAAGACAACTCATGGTCTTAGGTGAGCAATAGCAATGGTTTTCGATAACTGCAATTTTCAGTGTTCAAAGGGAGGCGTTTTGTCCCCTTTCACCAGTGCAAATGCAGAATGTTTCTTCTGCAGATTCCTTCCAGCGCTATTGAGAACGGACCACGACCTTCAGCGTGGAGCGTGACAGCAAAGTTATTATTTCTGAAGGAGAAAGAGAGCCAGTAACCCAAACGCTGTGCTTATTACCACACACTTTCATGACCTGCAGTTACCAAGTTCTCTGGATTTAACCTATTTCTGTGTTACACGAGCCACTGAAAAGCTTCACGCACGGAAGGGTTTTCAATCCTAGACTGAACGCGGAGCACGGGCTCTGCTGGGGAGGCTGGGGGGCAGCGAGCATGTGGCAACAGCTTGTCTCTGGGCAAAGCACACACAAAAAGCCTCGGATCCGGGGGAAGCAAGATTTAAAGCAAAAACAAAGCAGCGCTGACAATACTAAACACAGCTTTTCTGACACCTCCTTGTAATTCCCACTCCCTCCTCCCCCCGCTTACTTACTTAGCTACCACTTTGATAGTACATAAAAGCTTTTTTCTCTTGTTTTTAAATAACAGGGAAAGGCATCTGTGCTCTCAACCCACAGCCACGTAAGAGTCAGGCTATGAAAAAAGTTTGCCTTGCAATCTGATCAGTGATTACTTTAATAAGTAATTTGCAGAGTATGGAAGCTTAACATATCTGTATCTGACCCTAAATAAACAGGATTTGGGATTTTATAACCACCTTACTGGCATTAGTCCATAGTTTTCCCATCAGAAGGGCAATGTTTCCTCCCCAGGGCTTGAAATCCGTGCCCAGCTGAGGTGATGAAGCCGGCGGCAGAAGCAGCGCTGGGCGGCCGGCGGCAAGAGGAGCCAGCCCCGAGCGGCTGCGCCCTGCCAGCGAGCCCGCCGCGGCAGGAGGAGCTCGGCTGGCGGCGGCTGGGGCAGGGACGGCGCGGCGGGGCACGGACGGCGCGGCGGGGCAGCCCCAGCCCCCAGGGACCTGGCCGGGCCACGCTGTGGGAGCGGGCGAAAAGAGCAGCACGTGGTTTATGATACTTATCACCTTAGGAGAGGGCGAGAAACTTCCCTGGAGTCAAGGCTGGGACTGTCCCGTCTCCCAGCGTCCCTCTCCCGGCACGCAGTGGGATGCCCCAGACCTGGGGCAAACCTGGTGGGTCTGGGTCGCCGCGGAGGTATGGGACGCATGACAAGGTCAGGCTTCGCTCCCCGTCCTCGCCAGGCCTCTGTCACTCCGACATCCCCGACAATCTCGCAGCATGCCCTCGTTTCCCTGAAGGTCCCAACCTCTGGAACAAACAATTTCGGGGGAGAATCCTGATCTGAAAAGCTAAAGCCCAATGCTGTGGGGAACGCTGGACACCTTGCTCCCAGCGGATCAGAAAAGGAGGAATGTAAACAGCTTGCCACTCTGCAACAACGGCACTCCTAATTCGAAGTGATGTGAGTTGACGAGGACATGTTGCCTCCTGCAGCTGGAGGCACCCGGCAGCACCCGGCAGCACCCGGCAGCACCCGGCAGCTGCAGGATGGCAGGTCGGAGCAAGAGGCAGGTTCGGCACCAGCACGCGCCGTTTCTTCTCCGTACATCGAACAGCTCCACACACGAAGCACTCCGGTTTTCGATCACCTGGGCGAGGCAGGAGGGATGCATTCTCTGGTATGTGTGTAACCCTACAGCCTGCCAACACACGGTTTGAAATTAAAATGGGGATTATTTTAAGCACGTTCCCCCAGGTTTTGCAGCTTCTCGCCCGTTTCCATGGGGATGGGCGCCATGCCGTGCAGCTGCCGAGGCTTTCCAGCCTCCCGCCGTCCCCACGAGGACGGCAGGGACGCAGAGCGGGCATCGTCCCTCCAGCGCTGCTCAGGCTTCAAAAGCCCCCGGGCCCAGCACGTCCCTGAAGCTGGAGCAAACTGAGCGGCTAGAAACAGCTTCAAGACGCATAAGAGTTTTACCACGGAAACACACTTTTACAGAATAGTGTTTCTCAGCTTGGAAATTCGCAGCAGGCATTCGCAGAGCGGCTCTTTTATAAGTTTTAGACCCATGTCGATGAACACGTGCAGGGGAGACCAACCACCACAGACGCGGGGCATCGCTGGCCCGTGCCCCGGATGGTGCCCGCGGCCGACAGAAGCCAACCCCGAGGCAGCCCGGCCCCGAGCGAGGAGGGGACATTCACCCACCCCGCGGCCCCAAAACCCCACGCCCTCCCAGGACGGGGGTTCCTCTCCTCGCCCAGCACGTCCTCCCGAACGGCTGCCCTTGCAGCTGGGTGGTTTCTTCCTCCCCCAAACTCCAGCCTGGTGCCTCCTCCCAGTATTGCCTGAGCCAAAGAATTTCAGAGATTGTTCCCTGAGAGGGGAAACAAAACCACCCACAGCTACTTCACCTGACCCAAAGGCTAACCCTGAGCACACACTGCTTTAAGTCAGACTGGAAGAGCTGTACCTGTGGGCTGCAAAACTGGGGACTTGTTTTAAAAAGTTGATTTTGATGCAAGTAGGATAAGCCCAGGAGATCCCCTTACAAAAAGCCATCTGCACTCCAGCGGAGAGTCAAATAAGGGATGGGCAAACAAGCGATCAAGACAAAATCACAATGAAAATAACTGGGCTGCAGCATCAAAACCTTGTAAATCAGCTGGAAATCTAACTCAGTGTCAGGAAACAGGCAGAAAGCCCTCAGACCACTCACCTCGGTGTAAGCAAAGGAAGGAACAGCCCAGCAGAAAGCACCAGATGGCTTTACATATTCTCATGTATATTTACACACAGTTTTTTAGTAAGCCACTGTGATTCAGGAGAAGCCACAACCAAAACGTACCCTTGAAATTCCTCTTTAGATATAACTGCATATAAAGATCCACCATGCTGTGTTTTTCCCCCCCCTCTCTCACATAACACAACTGTGGGCAACGCTAATAGCACTAAGTGTAAGAATGCCTTGTGTTTCCTATTACTCAGTCCTGTTTCCCAAGTCCTAGCAACTCTGCTAAATGCTTTTTTTAATGTTTGGGTTGAAGCATTTCTGTTGGCTTCACAATTACAGGTTTTCGCCATTTAGTATAAAAAATAAAAATAAATAAATAAAGGGCGGGGGGGGGGGTAGCAATAAAACTTGCTTGGCCATTTCCCAGAACGACAACAGAAAATACTTTCTGCCCACATGAAAAACAAGCCTTGTGACTGTGGGCTGAGCCACTGCAGTGCCCCGTGCCCTGCCGTGGAGAGCCGATGGTTCAGAACAGAGAGGCAGCTGGCACCCGGACTGGGCCTTCTTCGGTGCTGGCGAACAAATTCACTGACCAAGTAAGAAGCTTTTAAAAGCCTTAAAAAGCCCTTACAGACAAAGGCCTATTTTTCCTGATGGAAAGTGGACGATTCACTGCAGCTTACTGAGGCCACCTTCTTCCCGCAGACCGTAACTCAGAGTGCTCAACCTTGCTGCCCTATATTCTCCTTCCCGCCCTTTTTATATTATTTTTCCCCTCTCCCCCCCCACCAATCCATTAACTTTCTCTGTTCAGAAACAGGGTACAATGTACCTCGCCAAAAACCAGCCGTCAAAAAGGCATCACTAGGTAGCATCTCTAGTTGGACAGGCTGGAGCTTGCACCCAACTGATGCTTCTGCAGCAGCTACTGAACACGCCGAGTTTGCGGTGTAAATGGAACCGGCTGAAGCCAACACTCGCAAAGCCAGGGGAACCGATCTCTCTCGTACCACTGCTTTCTGGAAGCACGCACAAAACACTCTCCTTTCAAAGTCAGCTTTTCTAGTCGTTGAATCCCAACTCCAAAATGCTCGGAAATATGTCAAAGGTTGTACGCGCAAACATGGAACAGCCAGATGTGCCCGCCGCAGCCAAGGACAGTACCAGAAGCGTGTCCGAAAGACGCAGATGCACTGTCCCCCCACCGCGGCTCGGAGGGAACGCAAAGGACCGGTCGCACTTGGCCTGCACCCGGCTTCGCAGTCAAGAGACCTTACTTGAACTGGAGGAAAACTGGGGGGCAGGGGACCACAGAGCACCAAGAAGGGAAGCGAGGAGGAGGGCGCAGGGTCATTGTTCCTTGGGCGCGACTCTCCGTAGCACAGCTCCACGCGGGTGTCCCTGGACGGAGGACGAGCCAGCGCCGCACACAGGCTGCATCGGCACCGACCTGCCTCGGGCTAGATCCTGCCGAAGCAACAAGTCCCAGCATTAACAAAAACAACGCTGAAAAAAAACGGACAGAGTTGAGAGAAGATCCATAGGACAGACTCAGGAATACGAAGTTTACCCTCGGAGTCAGGGACTCGGAGAGCTCAATCCACACATCGCACCGACGAGGACGCCGGGCGGCCGTGATCCCAGCCTGCCGCTACGGCGAGACAGCAGAAGCTCCCGCGGTTTATCAAGGTGAGATCCAAGAGCAGGGAGCTGAGGCTGGACAGACGCAGGCCGCAGAGAAAGGATGATTTCTAACTGTGAAGTTAAGGGCGGATAGTCCTCCCGGGCCAGGCGTTTTACACCGAGAGCAAACACGATACTGCCCACCCCCAGGAAACCCCACCATGCTCTGGCTTAGCCAGACTAGTTTGACTTGAGGCAGTAACTCAGTAGAGTCTTGAAACCGGACCCAAGGAAGTCAGGCAAGAGGACAGTAAGAGTTCTCTTACCTCAAAAACCTACACATTTGGAGTTTGATTTATCTGAGAGTAAATACTAGGCCTTGTGTTACTACTCACTAGAATATATGTTAACCTTCTATTTACATACATCCTGTCATAATTAAAGGGATTAACCATTAGATTTAGACAGTCGGGCTCATTCTTGTATATCCATCACTGGGAACCATCTAGGGGTAAAATTTCATATACTAACCTATCTTTTTCCTTTTCTTTTTCCTAATTTATTTCATTTTAAATTGTCATCACTAGTAATTCTTCCACATTATGTCACACACAAAACCAAAGCATTAACTGGCTTCTATGATTCTTTATGTAAGGAAGTTATTGGAATGTCTTAAGAGATCTCCATAGCAACCATGCCGTGCCAGTAAATATGAGTTCACCAGAACAACACTGTAATTGCTCTGAGCACACACTAACAAGCAATGATGAAAAAGCAGGCAATATTAAGAAAGTAACATCGTAATAAGTCTCCACTATCACAAAAGCGCTGCTTGAAAATGCCTTATGAGATGTTACAAGGTTTTTGTCAATGGTCATTCACCTGCAAAGCTCAATTTCCCTATATTGGCTGTATACAGGCTCAGTTCAGAATGAAATGCTTTCTGAATTATGTAGCAAAGCCTCCAGTTTAAGCATTTTCACTTGGCTGACTTGCTGTTCCTGCTGACCCACCACATTCAAGAGGAAACACACTTTGAGCACAAAATTCTGGTAAAGCCCACCAGCGCTGCACGCACCCAGCAGCCACATCGTCTCAATCTCACGCACAGTATTAGTATAAAGGGACGGGGGGGTTGGATGGATTTTGCAGTTTTCCTTCCAACAGGAATTTTGTCCTGCATTTTAGTCACACCACAGCACACCCCTTGGGCAGCGAGGTGTCATTCTGACAGATGTTTTCTCTACACCTCTGCAGTAAGAGACGCAAGGGTTAACAATTCCATGGCATATTCTGAATTGCTAATAAATACTTGCTGCTGATATCAACTAGTTACTTCTCCAGTAAAAGTTTACCTGATTTAACATCCCTTCAGCTGTCAGAAGCAGCGCAGCCAGCCTCAGGTTTGATCACCCTCACCAAGGGGATGCCAGCAGACCTAGTGCTCATGTAAACTAGAACATCACCATGCCCTGAAGGCTCAAATTAACATATATATTTAACTCCAAGTTTACCTAGTGTACAATTCGAGTGCCCTGAGCACCCGGGGATTTTTGCCAGTGCTCGGTNCGGGACGGGACGGGACGGGACGGGACGGGACCCGCCGCGCCGGGCGGAGCGGGGCTCAACAGGTGCGGGGCAGGGCGACCCGGGGCAGGGCGACCCGGGGCAGGGCGACCCGGCCCGCACTCACCGTCCTCCCGCTCGTCGAAGACGGGTCTCTTGGAGGAGGAGGCGCTCGCTCCCATCCTCTTCTTCCACTTGCCCCAGTGAAACATCGGGGCGAGGCGGATGGCATGCCCTGCGCGCCGCTTCCCGCCGGCCCGGCGGCTCCCGCGGGCGGGACCAGGCGCTGCGAGCCGCCGCCAGCCGCCGCCANCGCAGCCAGCCTCAGGTTTGATCACCCTCACCAAGGGGATGCCAGCAGACCTAGTGCTCATGTAAACTAGAACATCACCATGCCCTGAAGGCTCAAATTAACATATATATTTAACTCCAAGTTTACCTAGTGTACAATTCGAGTGCCCTGAGCACCCGGGGATTTTTGCCAGTGCTCGGTTGGTGTCACAGGGCCAACGCGTTCTTCGTACGTCGGGAGAGCTCCCGGCTGTCCAGCACCCCGTCTGCTGCCTGACGTCTCTCCCGAGCCTTCCCCCACCCACAGCCAAAGTTTCCTTCCTCCGGCCCTCTGGAATTTCACGCTGCATCTGAGAAGTTTAATGCAACTGTGGTACTTCACAGTATATTTCTACAAAAAAATCGTATTTTGGGCAAAAAACCCAAAGCAGCCTTTTTGCAATGCCAAGCAGTTTTTAGAAGTTTGCTGGCCAGCCGCACTTGCTCCTTCCTTGTTAAAACCAGAGATTTCCTTGCACGGATTGAAACTTCACTGCCAATCCGTCCCCGCGCCGCCCGCTTCTCGACTACCCGTTACGCTCACGACAGCCGCCCCGTTTCCGCGGGGCTGCCCGCGGGGCAGCGCGCTGCCGGCGGCTCCGCGATCCCCGCGCCCCGTTCCTGCGGGGAGGCAAGACCCGGCCGGCAAACCCGCACCCGGGGCACGGTCCCGCTGCCCGCAGCGCGCCCCGGCCGCCGCCCGCTCCGCCCGGGCACGCAC
>VZTQ01002791.1:246319-257607 GCA_013400755.1 Pelecanoides urinatrix | reverse complement strand
ACCGCGCCGGGCCCCGAGCTGCCCGCCGGGCCCCGAGCTGCCCGCCGGGCCCCGAGCTGCCCGCTGCCCTGCGGCCGGCCCCGGGGGGGAGCGGTCCTGCCCCGGCACCTCCCGCTGCCTCGGGGGCACCTTCGCTGCCCGCAGCTATCTCACACCGCTGGGTTATTTTTAAACTCGTGCATAAACATCACAAGCAATAGGAAAGGCAATCAGATCATATTATAGCCAAGTCTGTTACCAGCATTCGGTTGTTACTTAGGAAAGCGCAAATAGCTCATCTTAAATTAGTCACTAGTACTCGCTACCGATTTTTAACCTTATTAATGTGAAGACAGCCGCATTGATTTTTATTGAGCTATTGTAATAACATAAGGACTTGATTTAAACTAGTGGGAAGCTTGGAAAAGCAACATTTTTCTTGTATAGAGATTCCACAGCATTTCAGAAGCTCCCTCGCTATGGAGATCTTTATTGCACAGTGTCTGAAGATGTTATATGGGAAGTTTCGATACAGAGAAGAAAAGCCTGAGGTTGGTAGTTTAGGCCTGAAATGATGGTTCTCACAGATCACCACAACAGATGCAATGCAAGAAACCAAATAAAAGTTAGAACAATAATTAGTGCCTGAACCCCCATCTTCTCCCCAGGTAGAACGTGAGCACTTAACACAAGCGCATACTGAAATCCCCAGGTTTCTCCGGTACGCGTTAAGGGCATCGCGGCGGCCCGGGCCGGTGCAGCCTCAGCAGGCGATGCTCGGCCAGCGCGGCGTGGGCTGGTCTCCGCGGATAAGCTCTGCAGGAGGAGGGCTCGGGGTGATGCTGGGGAGCCGCACACGGAGGCAGCCCCGAGGAGGAGCGAAGGCCCAGGAGCAGATGTCCCACTGCCTCTCAGAAGCTGCGCCTCCCTGCCGCGCTGCCCAGTCCCTTGCTCGAGCAGGTGAAGCCTCCAAGACTTGCTTCATAACTTTAAAACAGACAGTAACTCAGATGCCTCGTTTTCCCAGAATTATGTCCAGAAGATCACTATTTTCCTCCGTAAACTACTGGCCCTGCGACTTCACTTTCAAGTGATCAGGAGAAAAGTACGGCCCACAGCCACTAGCGCAAGCAGTTTGCCAACACAGGAATAGCAAAGTGTGCAACGGTTCCCTTCTGCTGCGTGAACTGTTAACACATACGGAGGGCGAGCTCTGGTGAGGAGCCTTACGCTGCATTTTTGTTCTGTGCAGCGCTATGTAATGGAAAAGCTGCATTGCCTGAATAACCAGGGCTTGTATCTCTCTAGCTCTAGAGAGTTCCTGCTCTTCTGTCGGTGATAAAACTCAGGATTGCTGCAGAGCTCATCAGTAAAAGAATTCATCCCAGGTCACTACAGGCTTTGCAGAATACGGAGCTGTAACGTGCTTGTGACACCATTTTTTATGGCTTGTTGAATTGAAATGTCTCATGGAATGTCTAATTAAATGAATTCCTCAGAAATAGCTTAATTTGAATTGAAATGTCTCATGGAATGTCTAATTAAATGAATTCCTCAGAAATAGCTTACAATGTTAGCAGACCACATCAGAAATGTCACGGCAAGTGACAGCTCTTTAGCCATTAGATTGTATCTGTTATATGATTAGTAAGTACTTTCATAATTTCTGAGATGCTGCTTCCTAGGTTTTAATTTAAAATCTATGCTGTTTTCTTTCATAGTATGTTTTGAAAAGGATATGTTAGTTATTGTATTCTTTACAGAAAATTTGCTAGGAGTTAGTCATTACTTAGAAGAGCCTGAAAGTTGTAAAAGCATTACAATTGAAGAACAGTTTTCCCAAGGCAAAGAATAGTTCTTAAAGAATGTTTCTTCGAAAAATCAGAAAGAATCCCTCTCAAATAAAAAGATAGAACACTTTTATACAAGACAGTAATTTTTGCTTTGTTTAGGCATAGGTTTGTTTTTAAATATATTGCAAATCTCTGAGCTATCAGCTTTCACTCCTTCCTTCCTCTTTTCTTCACGTTCTGTAGGAAAAGTATGAAAGATGCCATTAAGTGGCTTCAGCCTGTCTGCCATTCAGTTGTCATTTCTCTCTCATTCTCCACTAATATTTGGATAATCAAATCCATAGCACAGAATCAGTCTTTTTCCAAGAGTTTGCAAGATGTATGTAGGAAAAAGGAGTGGGAAGTAAGCACGTGATGGTCCTAATACCAGAGGAGGGTTTCATTCCACCACATTTCTTGATTCCTTTACCTGCGAAATGGAGGAAGGTGCAGCATGGGGCTTTGTTTAATTTCTGCTTCGTTAGAAATGTAATAAGCAGTTTTACCTTCAAAAAGATAAGTCAAATAGCAGAGAAATAAAAGGCCTCATAAGTTGGGGTTTTCTAGTGCTATTCAGAGCACTACTGACTAAGTGCTGCTCAGAATTCTTGATAATACTGCAGGCTAATTAAAACTAGGTCCTCTCGTTTACTCCCACTTTCTAGGAAATCAACCATAGGCATACGTACATGTCCTAACAAACACCTAACAAATCACAAGAAAATTATCATCCTGCTATCATCCTCATGATGAGGTCTGCCGGTTCACAAGGCCTGTCTATTGCACAGCCAAGACAATCAGCATTTTAGTCTTGTTTTTTAAGGGAAGAGCTATCAGGTATCTAAACCCATCCACAATTACAGAGGCTTTTCTCTGCTCAGAATGAAACAGCAGGATCTGCCCTGACTGCTACCAGGAGTTTGGTCCTGGGCTCATCACCCAGCACGACAGCCACAGACTTCTCCTTGGGGTTCACGGGAAGACGGAGCCATGTATGAAACCTAAGCCCTGTTTCAATCTAACTTGTAATACAGAAATTGTGAGAGAGAATGTTACCTTGAAGAGAAAACTGGGTGAAGTTTATCATGAATTGAATCGGACTGTTCTTGTCAGGTGTAAATTCATCTGATTTTTGCCCTCTGCTTTGATTTGGGAGAGCATATTCTTACTCTAAATACCAAACCTGGTATTTGGAGGCTGTCATGCCATGCTGAACTGCCACCAACAAAGATGAGAGAACCAAAAGAGTTTAGAAAAGTTCCTCCAGACTTCTGTGGCACAGCAAAGAATCCGGGCCACCAACAACAGTGTTTGGATGTATTTTGCCCTTGGAAATTATGTTTTGTTTATCTAAGTTGTTCATGATGTTCCAGTTTGAAAAACAGTATTTTCGCTTGTGATCGTAAGTCATATCTGACAACATCTGAACGATAAAAAGGAGAATGTGTTGGAGGGGAAATGAGAGACATGTGAACATTGACTTTGGAGAATGCGTGGAAGGAAAAGGGGAGAATAACAACACTGTCATTAAACATGGTGTTTGTTATACAGGCTCTGACTCATGTAGTGGTGGTCTTTCCTTTGGGCAAAATTGCCACAGCTGCTCACTTCATTAGGAAAAGTGAAATTTGTATTTAATTTGCAAATATTTAGCATAAATGGTGTTACATAAACTTTTCCATTTTCAATATTTTAACACTATTGCAAGTAAATTCCAATTTATTTAGAATTCTAACTCTCCTAGTCCTCTTGAGTAATTCAGAGAGAGCTCTATTGTTGTCTCCTCCTCTATACCAAACGAAATTGAGGGGAGGATGAAATGCTCACCATCTCGGATCAGTCTGGGAACCAGAGAATGCTGGGTCACGATTGCCTGTGCACAGTCATGGTGCAAAATTAGTGCCAAAAATACTAGACATAGCCCTCCCGTTTTCTCTCAGACAACAGTATTTGCTCTCACCCACAGTGCAAGTGTGCTGGAGGTTCAAGCAGACAGGTCTGCCTTATTTCTGTAGCAGCAGAATCGTATTCATTTTCTATTTCTAAAACTTGAAAACAGGGCTCCCTTTCTGTTCAGTGGGCACTCATATCTGATACCACTATTCAAAACCAGGGTAGTAGCGGGCAGTGAAAGATGCTGATCCCCCCAGTGAATAACTGCACGCCAAGAGTACCAACGCAGATTACCCACCACAGTCACACAATTACAGACATATTATGAAAAAGCCCATTCAGTAATTAATACTAATCCTGCAGGAGAAAAAAGTAAGATACATAAACTGTTCTACAGTGGTCCAACATAGGAAAGGGAAATAGAAAATTCTGCCTTCTCACATATACGGGTCTCCAGGGAAACAGAGATCCACTTTGTTTTTGAAATTAGGAAGTTTAATTAAAAGCTGACTTTTACAATAATTTATCCTTCAAGACGTCTTTGGATGTAACTCTAACTACACCTCTAAGGGGCAAATGTGCATGCTGGGTGACCGAAGAGGTTATTAGGAACAGACTGTTCTTGAAACCACTAAGAATTCATTACTCCTTTTTAAAATTTTTTTCCTCTTCCATTTTCCATTCTTCTTTTTGTGTTTTATATTTTACCAAGAGCCAATTAGGCATTTTACCAGTGAAAGTCTTGGGGATACTATATGCTGTCTGTTTGTCCTGGAAACTTAATGTAAAACAGATCTGATGATTTTCTTAAATCAGAAAAGAAAGAGAAGAAAAGGTTCTATTTTTCTGCGGAAAGCAGGTTTACCAAAAACTTGGCAAACCAGAACTGTTGTGGTCAGTAGGGCATACAGAGTCCGTCTAGTCCACCATCCTGCCTGATGACAGCCTAATGCCAGATACTGCAGAGAGGGGATGGTACAACGCCTGCAAAGCAGACAGATGCACAGTGACCTGCACGCCAAACCGGGCGTCATCCTGGTCTCTTCTTGTGGAAATGGACTCAAACCTGAAGCACATCCATATATACTGCGCTTCAAGGCATATGATGGTGGAAAATCAGCTGATCGAAGCATATGTGACTACTGGCTAGAGAATAGATAAGATGCTACGTAATAGCCCTATTGCAAACTTAGAAAGATGAGGCTTGCATGACGCGTGTTTTACCTGGGTGTAACCAGAGACTTGCGAAAGGCAAGGGGAGACTTGCAAAAGGCAGAGCAACCACTCTCATGTCTTCTCCCATCTGTGTTTACTTTTGCATATCCTCTCTTTTCTCACAGATTCCAAGAGATTGAAGTTCTCTTTAATTTCACCAGCCATGAAATCATCTCTAACTTTACGGAATTACGTATGCTGAACCAAACTAATCAGGTTTCTGTATAGTCAGTACCACCTATGTGGTGTCTCATCAAAATCTCACTGATATTCAACAAAGCCAACATGCATTCATCTAACTGGGAGACGTGATACCTGTTTTAACCTAGGACAAGCCAAATAAATTCTTTATGAAAACCCAGGATTACTCTTTTAATCAAAGGATTTGTGTCAGGAATTATTTCCTCCAATTGTTCTCAAACGCCTCAGTTCTGCACGTGAATGTGTATCCTTTGAGGAATGACTGATCGTTCTCATTCCCAAGCATCATGAGCTGTATATTTTATATCATATCAAAACTAGTATGAGGGAAATAGAAGATAATATTTCAATTTTTGTTTCTCAATCTCACACTTCAATTTAGCAGTATGGATCCTGCAGTTTACCTCTTTACGTTACCCTCCACTGGTAGCTATTACTTATGGTTCTCTTTCTGTCTTCTTACTGGTTGCATGGAATGGTGATCATTTTCCTCTTTCATCAGTGGAAGTCAGGATCAAGTTCCCTGATACCAGTGAAGTTATCCTGAATAAAACCAGTACAAATAAAAATAGAACTGCCTGAAGTAGCATTACATTCTTTATGGTTATCTGTTCTCAGTGAGCTGATGAAAATGGTTTCTAAACAAAAATGCTACCAATTATCATAAAACTGCACAGGAGGCAAATAACAGAAGACACTCCTAATTTAGGTGTAGAAACAAGGGGGGCAATATACCATGACATTACATTCCTATTAAAAACCCTTTACTGAAAATAATGGCTATCATTGCAAGGTGTTTAAGATGATGAAAGGAATATTACTGTGATTCTTAAAATTCACAGGTCTTCTTCATCAGGAAGAAAGCCTACAGAGAAAAGCCTATGTTTATTTTAAAAAGTTCCTCTAAAAGAACACATAATTCTTTCAATAAACATTACATAAGGGGGACATTTCACACATTTTCCTATCATTAGTGTTTCTGTATATAGTGCTCATTCTATTTTTAAAGATGCTAACAGTAATCACTCTGATCCAGCTGTTTCAAAGTCTTTTAACACCACTGCAGTTAACTAATCACGTTCTCTTATTGGGATCACCCGCAGCGGCCCACAGTGAGCATGACCAGGCAGAACAGCTGTAGTGCAACCTTAAAACTAAAACCTTCTCCAGGCTGGTAGAAAAAGGGCTGCACCTCTCATTGCAGGGTAGGGCTCCTGCTGATTCCACAGGTGCCAGCTGTGGTGCAGAGGGATTACATGCCTGTTAGCAGCAGGTGCTCAAACCCCTACAGTGATAAAAGCGCTTGCCTCCCTCTCCGCTAAACTTCTTCCCCTTAAGCTGTTGTGGTAAGTATGTGCTAGTTCAGTTGGTTGTTTTGGTTTAGCCTTTTACAGGGTAAAATATATATCCTGCTTAATTTTCTGTATACTGTAATTTTTTCCCTTCCTTAATCCTGTGAAACAGTAATTTTATTTCTGGTACTATTTGAGCAATTCAGCCCTTTAAATTTTTGGTGACTTCTGCTTCCTTTCATTTTCTTGTGTTTCCTTTCATTTGTGTGTCTGTTCACTTTTCTGCTTGTGTTATCTATTTATTTAGATTAACCAAATGTTTCACTAAGAAACTAATAACATGTTATTATATTTTAACAAGACTCATTCTTAGCATTCAGTCATCTAGTTCTTTCACTTATGGGAGTAAAAAAATCTGTATAAAGCTATAGAGAGTAGTTTTATATAGAAAGCGATGACTTTTCTGGTATTATTCAATGTCTCTTACTTTAGAAAGATGAGATAAAACTTTGCTTCCTAACTTCTCTGAAGCCAAATGCAAGTACAACTTGTGTAACGTAAGTGCCTGCCAACCTGAACAGGTAGCTGGGGAGAAAAGCTGAACACTTCTCTCTGAAGCTTCGTTATCACTTGCACTTTGTAAGATGATGCAGTACCCTTAAAGTCCATAATCGAACAGTTCCTCTGCATGAGAATCTCTCTGGCACCATTCACTCTGTCACCCACATCAATCTATGCCACTGTAGAGAAGTGTCAGTGGTACTGACATAAGCAACAGTCAGTAGTGACAAAGCACTGTAAAGAATTCAGTTTTGCTTCCCGGTGCCCTGGGGAGGCTGAAGAGGAGCCTGAAGAGGAGCCCACACACCTGAAGAGGAGCCCACTCAGGTTATCACTGAGTTGCAGGAGACAACTGGCTGCTGTGCTCTAGTGCCAGGGCAATGTGTGATGATGTGCAGGGGCAGCTTCCCTCTGTCCCTGCGTACAGCATTTGAAGTGCAGCATCTTTGAAACCAGGACTAGGGAGGGAGGAGGGCTGCGGTTCGCTGTCCACCCTGGAATATTTGATTCTGAGCCCTCTGTATGAAGACTCAACAGCTTAGAGCCTGAAAAGAGATCAGTGCCCAAGCTTGGTCTTTTCAGAGATTGGCATCCTTTAAAAGAAGAAAAAAAAATCTTGTGATTCAATCAAATGAAACACGTGGCACTTCCTTTCTTGCCTAGCAAAACAGTTCAGTCTGAAAGTAGAGACCTATACATCTTTGGAGATAATCTGGCAATCGCCTTTGTCCATCATAAATTACGTTAATGTCATTGCAGCTGAAGGGTTAAAAAACATACCCTGACACCTATGGGAAATTCTTTTTTCAATGTCCAAACAGGTTCTGTGTTTGTCAGAAGATTCAAATGCAGGTCTTGGCGATCCCATCCAAGCTCTTGGCCGTCATTGTTCCTCCTTGTTCTGACATCAGTTTCTGAAATGCTGTCACTAGGATGACTGTTTCAGATGGAGACCTGACTGCATTTCAACATGATGGGTCAAGGTCCCCCCAGGTCTGGATAAGGCTGTTACCGCAGCCTGCCCTTGGGATGTCTCTGTCTGCACAGCAATTGCATGGTTTTCTCTTTGTACGTTCAATCCCTGCGTGGATTTTGCTTTTAGGAGGGAATTCCCAATACAAAAAGCTGAAACCCTCAGTTATCCCCCAAGATCAGAAGAGATCTATATAGAATATTGCTTGTTTGCCATCTCACATGCAAACTTGAATGATATTTTTGTTGTTGTGATTGGATTTGTAAAGGAGTTCCTTGGGTATTGAAACCAGATGGCCCAAATTGCTCAGAGCCCCAAGACCCAGGAGGGTAAGACTTTAATGCAAACCTCGGAAGCAGCTCAGCAACCTGAAAACGCAGTGACCAACCTGACAGTGACTTGTGCAGTGAGATAAGCATACTGGCTTGCTCTGTGACTGAAGCTTTAACTCTGGCTTGCTAAAAGTAAAATGAACCTATTGAGGGATATATTGATTGACTTTTGATCTATTATTTCTTTTTGCCTTCTCATTGGGATAAAAGTCTTCCTAGCTACTGTCATGTTAAAGAAATGGTATTATGTTACTGTGCTGTTACTGCATAGAGAACTCGAGTGAGTTGGACAACTAGATCTGAAAAAAGGACATTGAAAATCTTGTTTTGAGATGATTTACTTAGGTTGGGTATCTTTCTGGATTCACTTTCTCTCCCTGAAACGCTCATGAAAATGTTTCTCCATTACTATTGTGTTACAGAATTCTAAACAGAATGCTGAGATCAAAACTACCTGAAATAATCACAGCTTTAATTAATGGAATGATGTCACTGGTTTTAATCCTAATTTGTTTCTTATGTCATCTTAAATAAACTTATCCTAAAATATTTTTGGTTTTGCATAAACAAATACAAAGCAATACTTCTTTCAGTACAGCTTTGCCATTGATCCATTTTTAATTTTCATAAATTTTGCCCTCTGGTTTATAAATATTGCTTCTAATTAGGATTTAATCACCTCAGTAGCCTCAAAGAAAATCTATTCCAGGAAAAGCATAATGAAATTACTAGTCACACCTGCTTTTTCTTAAAATCAGCAGTAATAGCCTAATTAGTAGAATCTGTATTTTCCAAGTGGAGATGCATTCAAGCTGAGGAATAGGTGCTTTGTCTTATTCAGCCCAGGTAATTTGTATTTTTAAGAAGCTTGTGGCCCTGAAACAAAACAAATGTGAAGATTTAGGCCTATTTAGTTATGCATTTAAGCCAACTGTTCCCATGAAAACAGCAGTATCATAGACAACAGCTTTTTCTTTCAGAATTCAGATATTTCCTATAAAATGAAGTTTTTGAGGTTCCACATGCTCTACTACAAAAAGGGCTCCTGTCCAGGTAGTCTTTGGAACTCAGAAGTTCCTAAATGAGGGGATTGTTCAAGTGAGCCAAGGTAAGACAGCTCTGAATTTAATGGAACCAAATCTTTGCACTAATGCAGTATCTCTGGCAATTTGAGATGTTCCAGTCTCCAGCTGTATTTGCCACAAAAGACATTGTATATGCATGGGATCTAATAAGAAGTTTACCCGTTTGCCTCAAAATAAATGCCAAGGCTCTGTATTTTGCCATGTGATAGTTCTTACAGTTAGCGAGATACTCTTTCCTACAGAGTACCGTATGCATTTGAGGTTACAGTCTGTGACAAAATGTGCCAGGTTCTCTTCTACAAACTTAAAAATGCTTCTGTAAGAAAATAGTTTCTAAGGGAATCTCATTAAAATAGCTTTGATTTCTCATTTACTTTAATAAGCACAGTGTAAGTAAAAAAAAAAAAATCAAGTATCTAAACTCTGAAATTAATTTCCTGTATTTTAAATCCTACTAATGCTCCTGATCAAACTTGGTCAAGTCACTGGGAACATAATTATCTGGATTTGTAAGATTAAGTACTCCTCATGTCCTGGTAATGGATTTCTACCCTCATGCTAATTAAGAACATATTTTATTTCAGACCAATACAGCCCCTGGCTAATCTCTGTGTTGTTCACCCCACTGTGCAGAGGCTCTGCAGGGACACTACCCCTTCAGCAACGGCCCGGTGAGTGCCCCCGATGGGGCTGCGTTACCGGGAGGGTTTTCCTGGGGGGCTGGGGGTCTTTCCATGGCTCCTGCCTTTACTTGGGATGCACCCACTCTGCGACTTACCCAAAGAGGGGAACCTGCGAACAAAACTGCTTAACTGGGGTGAGGGATACCGTGGACATGGGCCCTGGAAGACAAGCAAATAAGTAGTAATAAGGGGGGAAACAGGAAAAAATGTTTTAGAAGTGTGAAATATGTTCATCTGATTCGTGTGATGAAGTGTGACTTTCTGTCCTACATACCCTTGTATGACCACAAGGATAAGTCTAGCAGGGTGGTTAATGTATATAGTATGTATATAGTTCCTGCTTCTTGGGAAAGCCACTTAGTGAACATTCCGGTATAGTAAGAGAATTTAAAAAGGGGGATTGATAGAGGGAACTAACACTTAAGGGTTAATAGCAGAGCCATTGTCTGGCCTAAGCCATAAACTAATTAACAATTCCTGACTGAGATCCCANCACCGGAGAGGAAAAAGACCCTAACCCTAATTTTACTGCGCATGCTTGGACTATGTAAATGACTTTTGGAACTCATTTTAATACGAAGCGGGGACAGGTCATGCATATGTATAGACGTATTGTGAAACTTTATGCATCTACAACACCTTGCTGTATATATTTATGATGAGTGTCGCGTTACGGTGTGTGTCTTGGTGGAGCGGAGACTCCCGGCACACCCAGCGCTGTTTGCTTGCCTTTTATTCATCTAATAAATTGGAATCCTGTTTTGGGACTCCATCATTCATCACAAAAGCAGTCTGAGAGAAGCGGAGGAATGCTGTCCTTGTGAGCTGACCCAGGCGCTTCTAGCACAAGATGAACGCCACGTCACACCCAGCGTGTGGGTGCTGGGGAGCGCAGCGTGAGGGTCCTGGACGGCTTGGGCGGATGCAGCAGAATGCAGCTATTTCTAGTTAGTCCCTGAAAAACGGCCAGTTTGGACTGGAGATACTTCACTGCCCTTCCCGGTAGAGTGAGCGGACTCGGAGGCCCTCTCCAGACCAGCGGGCGCCCTGCGTTGTTCGCGGGCTGCTGCGACCGCCCGTCCCTGCCCCGTAGGCCCCGCCGCCGCCGGGGCAGCTGGGGCCGCCCGCGGGAGCACTGGGAGCGGCTCTCGGCGGCTGCTGTGCCCGCTCCCCGCGCGGGGAGCAGCGGGAGGCCTGGCCTGGCGGGGCGGGCGGCCGCCTGCCCGTTGCCGCGGAGACGCG
>VZTQ01002791.1:206367-246241 GCA_013400755.1 Pelecanoides urinatrix | reverse complement strand
CCCGGCCTGGTCCGAAGCGCCGGTCGCGGCCCTCCTGCGGGCGGGCGGCGGTGCGGAGCCGGCCTCGGCGGGCCGGGGCTGCGCCTGCGTGCGGTGCGGGGCACGACGGGGACGGGGAAAACCCGCCGTTAGGAGCCGCCTCCGCGGGGCTGCCGCTGCCAGGGCGTCCCCCCCTGCGGCCGGGGCAGCTCGGGGCGCGGGCCCGCGGCCGCCCCCGCCTCCCGTCTGGAGAAGCCGAAGCACGGGGCGCCCTCGGGCGAGGTGCGCCGGGGCAGGCGGAGCCGGGCCTGGCGGTAAACAGGGGCGCAGCCAAGCGCCCGGCCAGGGCCCTCGCACCCGCTGCGGTCGGTGGAGATCAGGCCGCCCCTGGCACGGAGAGGGCCGCAGGTCGAGACCCTCCCGGCAGCGCCGGCGGGCGCGGGAGCTGCAGGTTTGCTGGCGGAGAGGGCAGCAGCCGCCCCCCGGCGGGCCCTGGGGCAGGGAGGGCGGGGAAGGCCGCGGCGCTGCAGGCCCAGCGGCTGAGGCCCCCGCGGCCTCGGAGATGAGCTGGGCCGGGCCGGGGCCTGGCCGCGCCCCGCTCCTCCAGCCGGGGGCCGCAGTGAGGGGCGAGGGCCCGTGTGAGAGCTAGCGGCGAGGGGAGGAGGATGAGGCACGACCAGGAGGGCAGGCGGGAGAGCCGGCAGGAGGGTGTGCGTCAGAGGGAGGTCACTTATTGCGTGTGTGTGCGTCAGGGCTTCTGCCAAGCCTACGTATGACGTGGGGGGGGAATAGCCGCAAGGGCCAGTTGGTGATTTTTATTATTTACTATGCCTTTAAATACATACTATGATAAATCCTATCGTTATTGTAAGTGTCTATATATAAAGAACAATTTGACTGTTTTGTCACATACAAAGAACACATAGCACTGGGGATAATCTGCAAATTAATATAAAAAAGAAACTTGCTTTGTGTATGTTCTCTTTCCAAAATGCATTGTTTTTCTCAGCTCATTACCTGCCTTCAGCTGATCAGTTTGAATTACTGAGTCGGTATTCCAGGCTTGCGGACAAATGGATGACAACTACTCCAAAGAGTTTAACAGCAGCGGAGATAATTTTGGAGATGAACATCTCAGAAAGAGAAATTCATCTGGTTCTGATTCATCCGAAGCGATCAGGAAAGCTGTTGAACAGTGTCTGTTGTCATCTTCAAGTACTCTTGATATTAGCAGAAAAAATATTAAGCATCTTACTGAGGAAATACATAGACTGCCCAGCATAAAGGTGAGTAAATCGTTATGAGTAGTTCTCATACCCTTGGCTTGAGTATAGCACAGAGCAGTTAAGGGCTCATTGCTTTGTCAGATGAGTGGAAAAGCTACAGATTCTTAGCTATGATCTTTAATCCCTGTTTGGTTTTTTTTTTAAGAAAAAGTCCTTAACTAAATCACTTCCATGTGAAATTAGAGTTGCGTATCCTTTAATTCCCTTTAACAGTGTTCTTTCTATAAAAGCGTAGAGCAGTTCACAGTTTTCACGTTTGACATTTTGCATGCCAAGGAACAGCCCTTCTCTTTCTGGGTTTGAAACATGTTTGTGTTTTTCTTTGGTAGTACTTTCATCTGGAAGGAAATGTCATATCAACAATTCCCGAGGATTTATTTCAAAAGCTGCCACATCTTGTTTGGCTGGATCTCCGGTATAACAAGATTAAAGCTCTTCCCCCTGGAATCGGTTATCACAGGTAAGATCATTGGTCATACAGATAACTTAATAACGATTGTATTTGTCTTCTATTTGCCCTACTGTAATTTCATTGTAACAGTCAGGCTTTTATATGCTTTTGCATTTGGCGTTGACCTCAGTGCAGGAGAGTAGCAAATAAGCTTAATTTTGTTTACTAAAACGCAGATGAACTGAAAGGTCCAATTAATATTACATAGTGAATTTCTGAACTCTTAACTTTAGAAATGTAAGACCTGTTAGTCTTTTTACGTAGGTTTTGCACCATTTTCATTTTATTGACTGTAGGTGACTATTTTCAGTGTTGTAGGTGAGGTGAAAACGGGGACCCACAGTTGCAAACCTCCTGTCACTCCTAAGTGACAGTGAAGGACAGTTTAGTCAAAGAACGTTACCCATCAATCTGGTTTTGGTGGTTGTCTGACATGTATTAACTGCTGGAAGGATTAATTGGCTGTCACGGATTCAGATGGAGCGTGCAATACACCGTATTGCTGTGACCCTGAAAAGTGCACTTGCTCTCACGTTGCCATGATCGCCAAAACTAATTTCTCACCCTTTTTTTAACGTCCTTGGACAATTCCTTGCTTCTTGCTCCAGAAGTGGAGGAGCACAAATCACAACATATGGTAATTAACAGGAACAAAGAAATGGCTTTGTTACTAGAAGGAAGAAAAAGACCAGCACTGGACAGTTTGCTGGTAGTTGTGGTTCTAAAAGAAACCTCTCTGAAGAGTGAGTAAGGAGGAAAAGGAGGCAACCCTTGAACAGTATATGCTACAGAATTTTCCGAAATAAAAAAAACAAACCACAATTTAAAAAAAAACAAAACAAACCACAGTTTCATGGCATCTTGTGATTGAAACAAAGTGCTTAAAGATATTTTAAGATCACTTGTTTGTGAATCATTATATATTCAACTTGTGATTAGAAAAATACAGTAAATGAAGGTTATGCCTCTAAAAACTGGCTGGAAAATGTCAAGTTTAATGATGTTTTCAAATCTTCTAAATACAGCTTTCATAAATTATTTTTAACCTGGACAGGACTGATAGTATTTTAATATGGTTTATAAATTATATGATCATCATTGCACGAGTGGTTGAAATCCTTTGAGATTAAGACATTCTCTCTGTGCATCTTCCTCAAAAATAATGTGTCAGTCATTAGTTCCTACATGTATTATGCTTTATCTTGTTTGTCTTTTCCACTGACTCCAAACAGCAGCTCAGCTTTTAGAAAATGCCCATTAGAAATATTCACTGAATATTACTTAGCTTTCTCAACATTATTATGTTTCATTTTATCCTTATTACATGTTGAAGCATAAGATATATTTTAAGATGTTTGGAAATTCTCTGGGTATCCTTTTCTAGAAGCAGCCGAAAGTGTCATTTTCGTCAAAAGCAGAGACTCATTGAAACATGGTGCTAGTTTGGAGCCCGATCGATTGACCGTTCGAGTTGCTCATGAGTCTTTTCACTGATTTTAATAGATATTTTGATAAGAGTTTCTCCAGGTCAAACAAAACCATCGCCTCAGTTGTGGAAATGGTGTCTAGCCCGGCGCGCAGGGAGGGGAAGTACCACTCTAAGGCTTTTCTCTCTAGAAATCTCTGCGAGATCGGGATGTTCGGCCGGGCAGGGACCAGCCAAGGGCATGTTCCACACCACTGTTGCTGCGGAGGTTGCCTTCAGGCCGGAGCTGGCAAGAACGAGCATTTGCCGTGGCGCAGGGCCCGAGCTCTCCATGCACAGGGCGTAAACGCCGAGGGGTTCTGAGGCAGCGGGATCGCCCCGGTGTACGGTGGTGCCTCAGACTGCGGGTGAATTCGCCTTTCGGAGTCTGGAATCCTCTGTCACTTTCATGTCGTTTTTTTGCTTTGAACGAAATTCAGTCCCCCACATCAAAAATGCGAACACGGATACAGTGCTTTCATTTTTTGACTGAATTGAAATGTATTAAAATATTGCCACAAATGTTAATCCGGTGTTGAGCAGCTGCCAAAATGTTTGGTTTGTTTTTCTTTCCAAGAGGTAAAGAAATATAACAGAAACTACTAAGCTTTCTTGTTTGTTTTGTTGAATTTTAACAGTAAACAAGTCAAATTGCAACACTAGTAAATAAAAACCCATTAACTTTTCTGTTAGGATGTAGAATATCGTTTGATCTCATATATTGCTGGATATTGAAAGCTATTTGAAAGAATGCTATTAAAATGGCAAAATGAAGCAGTCAAAAATTAGGAAATAGGTAAAGTATGGTTTCTGTATAGTCTCCCATTTCATAACTGCCTGGGTGTCAGCGGCTGTGTGCTACAAGGGGAAAAAGAGACAACGTCCCTGCATTTGGATGAAGTGTTCCTGTTTCCCAAACACGCAGTAGCCCAGAGGTTCCCATGAGATGCTCCAAACAACAGTATGTACAGCAACTCTGGGCATTTTACTTGCTAAACAATACCAATTTATTTCTGAGCACGGTCATACTGACGTTTTTTCAGAAGCTTAGGATTTGTCTAAATGTTAACAGATTTTCAGATTAATCAAAAAAAAATTATCTTATATGTAACATAAATGCCAGAAATGTTGTATGTGACCCATGCCAAGCTTCTAGGCTGCTTCCAAGAAGAGGAACACTAGAGCTTTTTAAAAAAAAAAAAAAGTAGCTGATGAAATTAAATACAAATAGGGCATATTTCCTTCTAACCTCATTATCAAAAATGGCTGAGCAGTTTTAGCTCAAATTTAGCCTGAGGAATGCATTCAACCCAAACAGTTGAAGCTTAGCAATATTATAAACAGCTGAAAATGATGTGTTTGTAATTGGAACAGTCAGTATCAGACTTTAAAGTGATAAGCAGGCTTTGCAAAGAAAGATCAGATACTAAATGCAAACTTCAGATTGTCATACCAGAAAGCTTTGGGGTGTTTTATTTTCCACCACTGATATTGGCAATGGAGAAGTGTGGATTTGCTTTGTGGAGTCCTTTCTGTAGTAGGAAACAAAAGCAAGAGAAAAATTAAGGAGGAAAAATATTCTTGTGTTTCTATATAATTAAATGAACTTTGCTCTTACAGTTGCTACTATTTTCTGTTTTATTGAAAAGGCAATTGAAAACTCTGCTTTTAGAAAGGAATCCTATAAAAGAACTACCCACAGAGCTTGGTAAGTACTCACTTCTTTTTTTGAAGGTTTTGGCTCTTAGTATTTATTCTGTGGTTAGACTTTAAAATACTTTATTTATCTAAAGAATTTAATTTACAACAAACATGTGCTATGAGAGGGGGAAAACTACTTATTTATAATGATTCTCTTCATTGATAAGAGGGGAAAATTCTGTATTGTTTCTCTGACTAAGGCTGAGAACATGTCTTGGGTGTCAGACATTTCAGGTATCTGCATAATAAGACACAAATAACTACATGTGATTAGAGCTGGGAACTTCTACAGCAGTTTCTTATACTTACGGATGTCTTTACAGTTTGTAACTTCATTTTACTAACTCTTTTTGCATTAGCAGTTACTACTTTAGAATAACAAATATTTCCAAATCAAATGTTCCTAAGAAAAACAGGTTGCATGGATTCCTGGGATGCTCCAGCTGGGACTCCTTAGGCTCTCGGAGTCCTCACAGCATAAGTGTTGAGGTTGTTGGGTTTTTTATCCCTGTTTGTTGTCTGAGCTGTAGGGCTCCTTGCTCTAGTACTGGGAGACTAACCTCCAAAGCTGCATCTGGAGTCTGGGCTTGTGTCACCAAAACAAGTGGCTTGAACTGAAGATGGCCAGGCCGTTAGGCCTAGCTTCCTTCTGCTGACATAGCTGATGTTCAGACTGTACTCAGCATACATTTTTGCAGCTGCCTATGGTAGACCATGCTGGCTCCTGTGCTTCATTGGACTTCGTTGTATTTGTTTTCACTTTGCAGTAATCTCTACATGAAGTATCTTACCTGCCTCTGTCCCTGAGATGACGTCTCTGCTAGTAAATGTGCCCAGGAATATCCCCAAGTACTGAGGCCAGCTGTTCCTGTACAATTACGCTGTCTCGGCCCCAAACTGGGCGGCAGAACTCCCGTGGGGCACATCTGGAGCGTCTCGCGCAGGAACTGCCTGGGAGAGGCCTGGCTGGTACAGGCAGAGGTGTGTCAAAGACCAGTCCAACCCTTTCGTGCTACAGACAGTTGTATTCTAAGGCCTGAGAGTGTTCCCAAGCACTACTAAGTTTTCTGTTATTTTAACAAAGCTTTGCTATTCACACTTGGTGCTGTGCAAGTGTGGTCCCTCCTGCTCCTTGGGCAATGCATTAAGGAAGCAACCAGGCACAGCAGTAAATACCGTTACATCACTGCCATTCTAGCCCTGTACCTTTGTCCAGATTTTGGCAGAAAATGTTGCTGATGCAATACTGACCCTCTTGCTTTCCACCTAGTAGTTATTCTGGGGCAGTCTGGACTGGTCCCTTTTTGAGGCTTCTGGCACCAGGGTCTTCCACGCAGACCTGGTACTCTTCAGCTCTCTGGGGCTCTGCTTTCTTCAGGCCTGCTACCCACGGGCTTCGGGCCAGCTCATCGTCCCGGGTCAGGCCAGATTCCCCTCTGGCCTTTCCGAGCGCTGTGCTGAAGTCATTCACGACCAACGTGCTGGAGGGCGCAGGCGTGCTGTGCCCTGCCTGACCCGATGGCGTCTTCATACGTGCACAGGGAAGAAGAGACCCAACTGACTCCTGCGGTTCAGATGCTGTTTACTCGGACACAATTCACACGCACTACCAGTTCTGCTGTACTAGTTAGCTTTTACTTGCATCCTGAAGCAAGGCTTAGTCCTGTGGAGTCTATCTCCTAGAAGAATTATTTGAAGTAGAGCTTTGAACAGGGGATCAAAGCGTGTAGGAGTGCAGGGAAGTGGCCTCAAACTGGAGTTGCACTTGGTGACCTCTGCAGTCCTGCTGTTGCCCATCTGGCCGCTGGAGAGGAATGGCTGGTAGCCCAGGCAGGGGAATGGCAAAGGGCATCAGTTGTTCTGTTCCTGCTTCACACGAGGCAGCCTGTTCCTGGAAGAACTCTGATCTTTCTACCCCGAGCTGAGCGGTGACTGAATAAAAAAAATACTGTTTGCTGATTGAAACATACTTGTGTTTCTCAAAGTAGAATGGGCCACTGGTACGCTCACCTTTCTGCAGTAAAACTTGTCGTATGCGATGCTGTTTTCTGGACAGATCCTAGATCAGGACTCTCTTCTACTGTAGTACTTCAATCGTTACAGGTTTCCCAGATCGGTATTGAGACGAGGGAATTCCTGCCATATGTGGCACTTACCTGTTTCCCCTGGCTCTGTGGATGAGAGGTACCAAAAAAAGGACGCCAGCATTCCTGCTGTGTTGGAGGTTTTGTTCAAGCCGCAGCAACTGGAAAAGAGCGCTGCAGGATTTCCAGGGCAGGTTCTGTTGGGCAGCAGCGCGGGGATGACAGATGGCTGGAGGCATTTGCAGAGGCTGGCTGCAGCCAGGCTTCCCAGAGCTGCGTATGTGCTCGTTAGCGAGTGGTGCGGCGATGCCCTGGCTGGGTAGGGGCGGCCCAAGCCAGGCCGTCTGCTCTGCCAGCTCTCCTAGCAGGACTTCCAGCATCATTTGCCTTAATCACTTGCACGCATCCACTGCGGTGTTTCTAACAGTCACAAGGATCCTGGGTAAGGCTGGCGGGATTGTTGTGCTGGGGTGATGCTGTCCTACCATATGCCTTACTCTGGATGAGCTGTTCCCTTGGCAGAGCGTGTGTGTCCGTGGCATTGCCACCTAGCAGTCATATATACCACAATTGCTACTATGTAGTGCATACAGATATGCGTGTATGTGCATATACGCACACACGTGATTTGCAGAACTGTGCCTCCCTCTGCCCCACAGCAACTGAGCTGCTTCAGACTTGACTCCTTACGTAGTGGACAATGTGAGACTTGGACTGGCACAGTGATTTGAACCTTAACTAAAGGATGGTAGATGTAGTGCAAGGATTTGCCTTACTCCAGGTCACCAAAGACTTCTCATTTCTCTCTGGTGGAGCTGTGCTGGTCAGGACTTTCACATCCCCTGCACGTCCCAGGCAGCCTGCATCGCAGGCTTCTCCAGTCACAGCGACCTGAGGAGGTTACCAAGCAGTCCGCCTGGTAGGCTGGGAGAAAACCTGGGAATTGTGCCTGTGGCATAGTGAGGGGTTGTCAAAATCTAGTATATTTTTACAAAACACTCATGTTTTGACAAGACAGCTTTTTCTGACAAAATCATGTTTCATGAGCTAATTCCCAGCCCACTTTTCCTCCTACCCTTCCCTATTGCTCTCTTGTCTGTACACTTGCCATCATAACCACCTATATCAAGAAACAGAGTAGGAGCTAATGCTGACAGCATCAGCACTAACTTATTTGAGTTACTGTCCTGCAGTGGCGGTTCTGTGATTCTTTGTCTTCTCTTTTCGTAGTAGGTAGAACACCAGTTTTATGATGCTGATATCATCGATACCAAACAAAAAGTTTGCAGTGTAAACTGAGATGAGTTGAGGATGATCCATGATGACTCTTATCTCAGCTGTTAGTCTTCATTTCTTAGGTATATTTTTCATCTAGATCTGGAATGAATTTGTGATGTTTGCCTTCATTGAACTATTTTTTTTGTTATGTTTTTTTATTAAAAGCTACCTGTTCAATGAATGAAAAATCTTTGGAAAGGGAGCAGAAGTCTGAATGGTAACAAAACAGCTTTGTTATTCACCTGTAGCTGTTCCTAGAGCATTTATACTGGTTTACCTGATTTAGTAGAATTATCCTGTGTTCTGAATTTAATTAGCAGAGATGAAAAATTCATTGCCAGCCAACATGTTTCAAAAAATGATCTCAAACTCCAGTGTGCTGTGTGCTAGGTGGGCAGTGTTGTGGGAAACTTGGGATACATGCCTTCAGTTTCCAGGACTACCAGTGGCTCGCTGGAGAAGTCAGGAGAGTCACCTGGCTTTGGACAAGCCACCTGAGGTATAGGCAGTCCGTTTCCTCTGCTGTAGAGTGGGGATGACCATACTCTTACAAAACTCTTCAAGCCTACTAAAGAGAGCATGGCATAGGAGCTAGGTAATATCATTGCTGCATCTACATGAGTGTTCTTTAGAATAATTCAGGAACAATTCTAAAGCATGAAGAATCTCAGTAGGTGATGCAGATTAAAATTTAAGTAAATGATTTTGAAAAGGATGCTGAAGGGTATAGTGCCAATTTGCCATCCTCCCAGGCGTGCGAGTGAAGTCAGCGCACACTGCCGCATCACGCAGCACGAGCTGTAGCTGCATGTCCTGTGTAACTCCCCCACTACATTCAAATCATGTTCAAACCTGAGTGGTTTTCAGCAAGATAAAAAAGAGACTTCATTTTTCCAATGCTGGAGTCATCTGTGTGATTCATTTTGATACCTTCTATTTAAAAATAGATTCAATTTCTTCATACTAAACTATTTTAAATCCAATTGTATTCCCAAATAGTTCTTTACAATTTACAAGGTGCATTTTCAAAGCCATTTTTTCTTGTTAATAATCTAGCTCTTCCATTTCTGCATTTGTATCTTATGATTATTTGAAGTAATTTTCTAATTGTGAATCATGACTGTATGAAAAGGCATTCTGGTAATTGTAGCTCACTTAGGAAACTTTTGTTTCTAGATAGGAGGCTTATTAAATTTACTGTATTCTAACAAACCTCAGCATTCCTTCTCATCAATGCCATATTGACCACAATCAATATGATTGTTCAGAGTTGGGAATGCTTGCTTGTTTGACAGAGATACACTCATATGAGCTCTGTGGATATATTTCTTCACAAAACCAACAGCAGTAATTACGCAACAGCATATGTAGTCTCTGTGCAATAAACATGGATTTTCCAATTTTATGTGCTTTTGTTACTCTGTAACTTAATTACGTCTACAGCATTGCAGGTCTGTTGTATTTTTAGTTTATGGTCAAGTAACTCTTCCTTTGTGCTGCTTTTTTTTTTTTTTTGGCCAGTTTGTCTGCCTGGGGTATTTCCCTTGATCTGTGGTACCACCAGGAAGGTAATTCCTCTTTTCTGACCTCTCCTTAGAACTCTTCTCCTTCCGCAAGGCGTTGGCAGGCTGATTCCGCATTGTTCCCTCATAAACTTACGGTAAAAAAGCAATTTGTCTGTTTTGCAGCCAGCATGTGGTACACATGTGGTGCAGTTAGATTTTCATCTAAATGTTTCCCCAGGGATTTCAACAAATAATTTTTTCAGTCCCATTCCTGTTCAGTTTCCCTAAATCACCTCACTTGCAATTTGAGCACCATTTCAGAATAATGATTCAGACAGTTCTGGTTTTCATTGGTTCTCCGTTTGAGTTCAACTTTAGCAGACTTCAAAGTAACAGTTCTGATTAATATTTGAGAGTTCTAGTTCCAGCTATGGTCTGTGTGGGCAGAAAAAAGTTCAGAATGTTTTTGAGACTTGAGCTGAATTTTCCTTAACTCTCAAGTAAATAACTTCATTGGCATTGGGATGGCAAAACTCAATTTTTCTTACGCTACTGATAAGTTACCAGCCAGCTCTGACCCTGTGGCTGATCAAAAAACCAGATAAACAATGGAAAAACTAGAATGTAGTTGAAAAGAAATAAGTTTTAGGTGCATTTGTTCTCCATTTCAGTGAAATTGGAACAATTCTGCATTCCACGGCAGAATAAATGTTGCAGTAAATTCCCTGTGTAGCTGTGGTATAGTTTCGCATGGAGCAGGTTGTACGTACTGTCTCCTTGATGTGAAGGATCCATTTCTGCTTGGATCTCAAGTCTCTTCCAAGGGAGTGGACCCAGAGGGTCCAGCAGTTGTCCCCATCGTGATGCTTGGAAGAACTCCTTCGCGCTCCCCAGCTTCCCGGAGAACCCTAGTACCTACTTCAGCTGCTCACTGCCTTCAGTTGCTCTCATGCTGGCTTTTATTTTTTTCTTTTTAAGTGTACTTTCTCAATATTGCTGTAGTTGACATTTCTAGAGAAGTAACGTCAAATGGAACTGTTAATCACATTGTAAAATTTGTTTTGTAACATTCCTTTCAGCTTTAATTACTGGTAATTTAAAACCAAATAGCTGTGCTGTTGGTAATATATTTGTCACTTCTTCAAGTAAGGTTTTACAAAAACATTTTAAAAAGAGCAAATACACTATTTAATACTGTAATGAGTAAAGCAGATAGACACAGTCAGAATTTTAAGCAGTCACTCTGTAGAAAGTGAGGCAGATTAGACTGTACAGTTAAGCTGTGAATGGAAATTTAAAGTGTGACTCCAATAATACAATATGAAAAATATATTCTGAAAAATACATTCAGATTGACTACATTGAGATTGTGTTGTTCTCAATGCTGCACTTCCTACATACGTTATTATAAACCATATGTCAATCTAAAATAAATGTCAGGACAAAACATGGTATTACCTTTCTTTTAGAGACTTGGCACATTTGTTTTGAAAGGTTTAACATATTTCAACTGTTGTGATTTTGTTTGGATCAAAACTGACTGAAAGTAGTATTTAATTCTGCAAATCTAGTTAGGAAGACAAAATTGCTAATTTTATTTTACTTCTATGAAATATGATTTATAAATATAAATAATCAGCATAAATCTGATTTCTGAAATTGTGCATATTTTGCATGTTGTTCCCATTTCACCAGACAGTAAGCAGAACATGACAGACGACTTCCA
Source organism: Pelecanoides urinatrix (assembly GCA_013400755.1). NCBI lineage: Eukaryota > Metazoa > Chordata > Aves > Procellariiformes > Procellariidae > Pelecanoides > Pelecanoides urinatrix. The sequence goes on along the minus strand of VZTQ01002791.1, from coordinate 234,766 downwards.
CCCTGCTAGTAATCTTCCCTTTACGTGTGTAACCTGTGCTGCATATACTTTTGCTTATGAGACAAGTAGGAGGCTGCGTCAGGCCTGGGAGACACATGAACTCATTAGCCCTTGGGAGGCTAAAGATTTATGTCACTCTCTTGTTTATTGTGGAGGGATGGTGGCCCTTTGTTTTCTTGGGCAAGAATAGCTAATAGTGAGGCTAGGAGTGAGAAGCAATATAGACCCAATGATTTCAGAAGTAGAAAATCAGAACAATGCACTAGAAAGAAAAGAAGGAAAACTTTAAAATCTTTGATTCCTTTCCTTTCATATTAAAAAAATAATACAGGGTAAAAAGCTGATTTATCAACACCAGAAATTACACTCATTTATGAGTAAAAGCATAAGATCAGCAGCTAGGGGATTGTACTGGTTAGCTAATAATGTAGTAATGGTAATTGTAATAGAAATCGTAAATACCAGTCATTCACTTTGACTCAACTACTATATATATCTGAAAACTCACCCATCTTTCAAAACGTTGAAAGGTTGGGCCCGATGACCTTTCAAGGTCCCTTCCCACCTGGGCTGTTCTATGATTCTGTATTCGCTAAATTATATTGTTTTCACAGGAAACTTAACTTCATTGACAGCCTTGAATCTGAGACACTGTCCCCTTGAATTTCCACCTAAAGATGTCATAGAAAAGGGATTAAAATCCATCCTGTGCTTTCTTCGGGATTCTGGGAATGGAAAGCCTCTCTGTATGGAGCCAGCCACTTCGGGTATGTTGGAGATGCATTTGTGTGCGTTTACTGTAAACTGTTTTGAAAAAGGCATGAACCAAGGAATACTTTCCTTGTGGGCTTTTTCGCTAATGGGTGTCATCCAGCTTTGCACCTGAAAGGGATATTACCAGCTAGGATAAATGAGGAAAAAGAAATGCTTCAATGTTGTGATTAAAAAATCAAACCGTGAATCTTAAACCCCTAAGTGGAGAAGAAGAGGTTGTATTTGTGTAAGAGGAAGTCTTAATTACATGTGATGTAGTTAGAGATACAGAAGATGAAGTTTCAGCAGAGGCTGTTCTTTAGAATCAGCAGAGAAGAAGCGTGAACAGAAGGCTGGGCCGTTTCATTAAGATGAAAAGTGGCCAGTGTATGTGCCAGGCGCTTCCAAGAATAGTAGAGAGGATAGGTATAGAGGTAGGTGACATTTTATAGGAGGAATTAAGATATTAGGGAAATGAAAGAGGACACTTAATTAGCAGAAGACTCTGGAAAAAAATGGAAATACAGTACCTGGCTTACAGAAAAAAGGTGGAGCTGATAAAATTACAGGTGGGTCAGTGTAGCTTCTATTTCAGGACATAGTCAGGAGGTCTGTGGTGATGAGCCACGGCTGGTCCGCCAGCTGCAGGCGGATTGCAGAACCAGCTTTCTGCTTACTCCGTCGCCGGTCTGCTCCGCCTTTGGCACGAGGCAAGAGGAAAATGAAAATATTCCTTCTGTCTGCCTGTGTGTCATGAGGAAGGTGGGGACATAATTATCAAATCTGTATACAATCTGAAGCACGGGCCCAACTTCTTAAAAAATTCAATGCACTATAAATACACCGTAACTAACTTTTACAAGCTGCTTGATATTGTTCATCCACATACTAGAAGCCTGCTAGTGTTTTTTGTGTTTTCATATTGTGTTTGAGCTCGCATTCGTCAAAGACAAGCACAATTTGCTCTTTATCACACTTTCTCCTTTTTTCCCCACAGTATTGTAGTCATAAATTTACATTAAGATGGTAAAATGAAGAAGTTCTCAGCAGAGGGGAAAAGATGCAACATCATTTGCATTGTTTGTGGTTCGATAGATTCCAGAAGTCATTAATTATAGAAATACTGGGCATATTCCCACAGAAGACCTCTTCTGATACTTAAGCTTTCCTGTAATGAAGGCTAATTACTGTGGATACCACTAGTATCAGACTGGAATTAGAGGTGTTAAAATGTGATATCGTTTAAAGGGAACGCAGTAAATTCAGAGTATGAATGTGCCACTTAAAATGCTAAGCAATATGGTGAAATGTAAAAACATCAGCTCAAAATACCATGATACTGAAAATGAAGTCAAAATACTGATGTAAAGATAATGACTTTTTAAATTAAACTCAGTTCCATGTATGGTGTCATTAAAGGGAACCATGTGCATTTCCAGAACTTCACGTGATTGTCTTCATGTTTTAGACCTTGTTTATAATTCTTGTTTTGAGACAAATTATATCCCAGTGGTGTTACTTAATTACCACTATTTACTTTCAAATTTCACCACATTTTAGTGTGACTTGAGAGAGAGCAGTGCATTTTTCTATATAGACAAGTTTTATCTGCGTTACTAGTGCTTAATGTTGATATCATTTTTTCCATGTTAGTGGACATTTATTTTAGCATACATAATATGTAAACATCTGCTTACTTAGCATTATAAGTCATCAGGATCTCCAGTGAAACTATGGACTAAGATACCGTCTGTATTATCCTCCTAGCTTGGCTTTCATACTTGCAAGAGAACTTCTTTCTACGCAATCTGGAGATGGATTCACATAACATGTTAGAGAGGTTAAGTAGCTCAGTGGGTTGACAAGTTAAACTGTTTTCCCAGAAGGCCTGAATCAAGGCTTGCTTCAGACCACATTTTGTTAGCTTCACACTGATTTTTGATCCTCAAACAAGGATCATGCTAGATAAGAACTATTGTAGGCCAAGAACGAAGTTAACTGGAAGAGGTGCGATAGGAAGCAGTGTTCCTGATACCGCCTCAAGCCACGTCGTATCACAAGTAGTGTAAATTCATCACCTGGGAAAACTTAGTCTTCCAGGAAGGAAGCCAGTGATACATTAAAGTAGACCTTTTAAGATGCAAGACTGCTCTTTTAAATATAGTTTACTGTTTTAGAAGTTCAGTCCTAGTTTAATTTTTAATGTAGTCATAATATTAGAGCTAGAACCCCAAAGTTCTGTGTTTCACAGAATTGCCCATGCTACAAGAACCAGCACAGGCCATTTCTAAATATTATGGAAGAAAATCAGAGAGGTCCTCTTCCTAGGAAGGTAATCAAGGGTTTGTGGAAGCAGATGAGCTTCATTAAGCGTTTTGGGGTTTTTTTGGTTAAATACTAGCATTTTAATATAGGAACCTACACTAGTCATTTAACTTATTTTCTGCTGTACCTTCTGCAGAATCTGTCATGTTTGCTGGTGCATCGTGCTACATTTGTTTACAAAGAGTACTAAAATGAAAGGCGAAAAAGCTCTTAGCTTCATTTGTGCTTAATGTACTTGAGGCTAATGTTTGTTTTTCTGGACATGGGCCTAATGCCAAGTGTAGGTGTTCGCTTGGTATTTCCGTGAACAGCAGAATAACTGTTTAGAATCGAAATAGGAAAAACACTTGGGAGTGGGAATAAAATGCCAAACACCATTAATTTTCAATGAGAACTAATGTGGCTCTTGGATATTCAAAATTATGCCTTTTACAGACTTTCAAAGTGTTTTGGTAACAAATCCTTATCATGGCTGAAATACATTGTAATGCTTCAGTCCAATTAAACTAAGCTTTCTCTAGCATTCAAGTGGACTTTTAGTAAGCAAGTTATGCAAAGCTGAAGCAAAACTTCTGCACAGTAGAGTACAGAGTCTTACTGTACTTATTGATATGAATTCTCCCCTTTACAATTAGGAAACTAATTTATCTTGGAGCAATTTTAATTGTTACCTAAAGTAAAAAATTTAGGGTAGTAACAAAATCATGTCGTCTTTATGTTAGACTAAAGTAGTAAAACCCCTGAACAGAAGAAAATACTCATCTTAGGGACATGTGGCTGAGTTTATTTATGTACCATACTCGTAACACTAGTGTAGTGTTAGGAGCTCAGTAATGAGTTGAAAGAGGTTTTCTTGATTTTGTTTGCAGGCTTGAAAATAGGCTGTCTGCTCTTTATCTTTTTATCTATCTGTGTGAGGTGAACTAGTATTATTTTTCAGAGATCACTTTCTATACTCAGCCGTAATGACTTAGAATTAATTACAGCTGATCACTCTTCAAGTTAGTATGTGAAGTGAGACTTTTGTTTGGAAATTAGCAGAGTAGTTTCTGACAATAGTGTGATGTTTGTATTGTAAAGTGGACTACTACAGCTGGTTTTCCAAGTTCCCTTACACATTTGTTATATGCTTCCTTTCAAAATAAGTAATATACTTGAAACACTAGTTACTTATTTTGGTTTTTAACTCCCCTTCAGTGGTACGCAATCTTGAAAATTTTGAGGATTTTGTTAGTGTTCTTCAAAATAGCAAACCAAAAACATTTTTTCTGCTGATTTTTGTCTGCATAAGAATGTGGGATTGCATTCTGTTCTACTTAATTCAAACACAATAGATTAGAATGACAAAACAAAACTGTAAATTATGCTCTGGAACAGCGTTGTAACTTAATTATGTTATCGTGTTTAATGTTAGTTTAGATAGTGGTATATTTAAAGAAAAACAATCCCATGGACTTTAATATTTAGAATCTGTGGGTATGCACATGAAGTTTGGGAACCTTCTGTAATATGCAAGAGTTTTTTGCTCCCTCCCACGTGGCCCATCTGTTCATGTTGGATGAGAGCAGTGTGTAAGAAGTAGTATATACATGCTTCATGCAGAGAGGATAACAGAATGTACCTTGGAATAATGCTTTTTCTCTAAAATGTGAGAAGAGGAGGGAGATGAAATCCAGTGTGTTTCTCCTCTAGGATTCAGGGAACCTCCTAAGTCTCTAGTTTATATAGAACCAAACCTTTGTGTGTCCTACGATCTCTCAACATCACAGCTCAACGAGCTGCGATATATTTAGCTGTTGTGGTTATTGTTTGGGCAGCAGAAGATCTAGGGTACAGACCTACCCAGAAAAGTGGATGAATTCTGTGGTGGTCTACTGCTGAGCTTGGCACTTCTGTGGGTACCCTAATAACTTACTGGTAACTGTGGTTTGTGTGCTTAAGTGCAAGTCACGCTTTGGAGTGCAGTGTAGATAGACCCTAGAATTAATCATCATCGTGTAAATATGAAAATTCAGTTGTATGTGAACATTAATACCTATAAAGGTGTAATTTGAGATAATGCTAAATTTGTTTAACCTGAGATGCCAGTTGGGATGAAATGCAAGGTGTGCTACAGCTTTCATCAGTACTTTGGTTTTCATCATTATGTTACATACTTAAATTCAGTACGTTAAAAGATCTTTCCTGTTTTGACTCACAGATTGCATTTGGGCACTTGTAGTATGTTAATGATTATTGTATCTGCTTGCTTTGCCTTTTTACTTCCTCTGATACATGGAACATATTTTTAACTCCTATTCATCATGCAGAGAACTGTCTTTAATTCAGTCATACACAGTTCATGTAATACTTATTTACACCCAAATCTACACTGGCAGGCTATAAATGCTGCAGAAAAATGAAGTGAGAGAAGAAGTTAGGGTTATATACAGCCTTAACTCAATCCTTATATGTACATGTATTTTGTGAGTCTTAATTTCCACTCTATTTTTTTCCTCAAAGTAGAGATGCCAGTATAAAGCCGGGATTTTCCGCTTTCACGTCCTCCTCTGCTTCAGAAATCACGGTCATTTATACAGTATATTTGACATGGCCGAATTTAAACCTCGCCGGTGTCCGTGGTAGACTCTCCGTTTAGTTGCACGGGTCTTGGGTCAGCCCGGGGGCTCCGGCGGTGGTACGGAGCCGTGCTCTTGGGGTCGCACCTGTCCATGGTAGAGGCAAGAAGGGACCGGCAGCGAGTAAGACCATGGACGCTACTCTCAGAACTCGATTTCTGCAGGGTGTTGAGGACACGTGGCTCTTAAACTGGGTGTAAGTCAGAGGTATTGAGCACTTCACAAAAATGATTGTAACGTTGAATCAGCTTCTGCATGGTGGAATTGTTAGAAAGCTGGGTGAAGAGCTTACCAAATTATGAGATACATAAATTCTCAATGAAAAGGAAGCCCCTGCTCTGCTCACATTTATCAATAAACTGTTGGTTTCTTCCAGAACACAAATTGTTTTAAACTTGTGAAAAATCTTTGAGAATAAAATATGTATAAAAAGGAGGAAAAAAAAAGAGACCAACAGTTCCCACTTATGTTAGATTGATTGATTGATTGACACTATCTAACTGCTGTGTTTTCTTAGGAAAAAATCTAACTTAATTTAATGGATAGACAGGATTACAGTAATCCCCCTTTAATTCCAACAGAAATGCCACCCGTTGAAAAGCTAAACTTAAGTGAACTGTTGCAGTCCAGTTTGGATTTGTCAGAGGAGTGGCCTAATGAAGAGGAAAAGCTAAGATTTCAGAAGCTGAAAGAAGAAATTATAAAAGAGGAAAGAGAAGAATTTCTTGCTGATGAACGTGTAGGTGCAGTCCATGATTTTACTGGAGCAGGGAGAAACCACAGAAAGAACAGCTCTACTCGAGTCAGCTAGTCTTTGCAGGTGACTAAGCTTCACACAATGGTATAGGACAAGGATCTTGCAAGTGCTGGAAAACTCTGCATTTCTACTGCAAAATACAAAACCAGCTTAATATGCATCATTATACTCATTGTTGAATATGTATTTGATGAATAAATGGTATTTTTGACATAAGTATATAGAATACAAAACAACTTTTATATTTTAGATATTTTCTCCAAAATTAAAAAACATTATCAATCTTTTATATTTTCTCATTTACTTCCTTTTTTATTCCTTTTTTGATAATTGTACCCTTGAATGTCCAAATTCATTCTACTAAAAAACAACAGAATTGTATAATAGAATTTTGTAATAGAGAATAACAAAGGACTCTAGAATCTTGCGGGTAACTTCATTTCTAGTATATGCGATATGCTAAATAACTAAATACAAGATAATATGTTAGCTTCCTTTACATTTGCATACAAAGCATTTAATTAATGCTTTATTTGTCATATTTCACAATATGCAAATAATGCCATCCCTATTTGGGAGAATTTGTTGGTGAATCCTTTCTGAAAAAGGATTTGTGTAAAGGAGAAAATAAACATGCTGGAAATGTCCTTAATTTTTTTTTTCCAACTATTTCCAGTATTTACCATTATATCAATGATTTTTTTCCCCAATATTCATGAACGTTTCTATCGTTACTTAAAAACTATTTATTAACACTAGTTTTTAATAAACTAGAGCTGATTGATTTTTTTTTTAAATATTGACCATTTGATGAGGTTTCAGATTTCAAACAAAAAGAGAAAGCGACTTTTACATTTTCTGTGAATTTTCTTTCTTGCCTTCTCTCTTTCACTCCTCACCCTTTTGCCTCCCTCCATCTCTGATGTCTCTCCCAGAAAATGTACAATACCGTAAGTCACTAGCAAAAAGCCATGTGCTTAATTAGCATGGAAGGGATGGGGAAACCTCCAGTAATCGGCAGTTTATTGATTTGGGATATTCGCTGACTGACCTGTGCGTTCTGTGTTCACTGATAGTCCTGCAGCTTTTCTGATGTGACCAGAACCTTGCTGTGTGCCTCCACGCCAGCTCGCAAACCTTGCATTGCCTTAGTTCTCCCTATTCACTATGTTTTATGGTGTATGTTTTACATACTGTTTGATATTGATACTCTCATATCTTAGGGCGTTTTGTTTTTGAAGTATCAACAGTACGGACGAAATCGTGGAGAATTCATGGTTTATGCTTACTTTTTTCCTCACAATACAACCTTGGGCTTGTAGTGGTTTTTGTGAAGTAATTAATTTGGTAAATTACTTGTTTTTAACTTTAAATATTTTAATGAGTATATTGAAATAAAACAGACTGCGCATATGCAGGATCACTAGTAAATAAAAAAATGCATTTTGAGTGTATATCACCCTCATTAAATGTGCTTAGTTTTCTACTGATAATTAACCATATCAAACTGTCCATTTTAAAAGGAGGATGTCCACACAGAAAAATAAATTCATTGAGGTTTTATCCTGTGATAGGACAATTCAGGCAAAGCAAGCTGAAAAGTGCAGATTGGTAGCAGAAAAGGATCTGAAAGAGGAACAAGCTTTATTTGAGCAAAGGAAAAAGCAAGTATTACAATGTCTTTGTCTTTTAAAAGTTGTTACTTAGCTTCTTAATAGATTGCCTAGTTGACTATTTATAAGGAAGGAAATAATTTCAAATACTTTGCACCGCAAGTGGAAATATAGAGAGTGCTTTTCTTTACAAAATACGGTGCTCCGAGGCAACAAGAAAGGTGACTTACAAAGCTTCTTACCAACTCGGCCATGGAACTCCATGAATTCCCATTCCAATTGAGCAGAAAATAAATCCATTTCAGTTAATTCATATGTTACATTCCATGTAAACTTAAATTTACCTTTGCTGACAGAAAGCTACAGCTAGAGGGCAAACTCTGCATATGGCATAAAAATGTGATCTATCTAGGGTATAAAAAATATAGGTATTAAACAAATTTTGCTAAAAGAATTTTTTTATCTCTGCATATTTTCTCACTATGAGCATACATTTGGACTGCTGTTGAGAAATCAATCTGCTTATTACAGCCTGGACCCAAGAAATGAGACAATGTTAGTCCTAACTTGTATCATCTTAAGACCTTTTTTCTTTCTTAACTGGAGTTCTAAAAGTCACATTACAGAACAAATGCATCTCCGTGGCACTCCTGGAAGCAGCATATGGTTGTGTTATGAACGGGCAATGCCCTGGACGTGGCGGGTGCGCAAGGTGTTGCAGCGGTTTGGGTTAAATCCGGCGTGCTTTGCTTCCTGAGCATCCCTGCAACAGGAGAGGGGAGAACCAGGAGGGGAGCAGGGCCAGGGGATTCCTGCCGCCCCTTCCAGTCGGGCAGGGATCGCTGTTGGCTGAGCAGGATTCCCCCTCCTGAGAAACCTGTATCCAGGTGCTCGTGACTGGGCAGTGAGCAGCCGTTTGGGCCAGTGCTAGTGAAAAAGAGCCCGCTTCTACTGGGCCTTACTTAACCAGCCGTGTGCACAGCGGGAGCGCGGCCACTGGGAACAAAAGCTGAGCTTTCACATGCCGTGACCTGCCCTGCCTTTTAATTGTGGCTGTCTTTTTTTTTTTTTTCCTGACCCTCATTCATTCTCAGGTGAGATGCTGACGCAAAGGAAGTGTTCATTTAGCTGCTTGGACTTCGATGCGAGCACTCCTTAGCCTTATGAACAGTTACAGACAGAATATAGGGGTCAAGAGGAAAACACTGGGAAGACTTTAGGAAAGCGTCCATACCAAGAGACTGGGCACAATGCCTACTGTTTATTAAACTAGTAATTTATTGGGCATTATTATAGTTGACAAGTGTTTTTAAAGAGACAGTGGAAATGAAGAGGATTACTCTGTTTATGTGCCAGACAATGGTAGTACAAGGAGAAGTAGCCTGAAACTTAGGACTGAAAGAAAGAAGAACCGGAGAATCACTGTGGACGTTCAGAATCAGAGTAGATACCTTATTAATGAGACCTTTATTGATGAACCTTAAAATGTGATGGGTCACATTACCTTATCCAGTAGAACTTTCTGTGGTGCGACTGTCCACTTCTTTATGTTCGCTCAAATTTACCCAGTTGAACTTACCAAGTTTAAACTATAGTCCAGAGATGAACCGTGTAGCTTGTTACCAGTCCTTTGAGCAATTTCATTACTCTGCTTGGCTCTTGTTTGAATCTCTGTCCTGCTCTTTGCTGCTATATCCCTCCACTGAACTGGGAAGTGAGGGTGAGTCTTTGCAGTTCTCGTCTTCCTTTGGTAAGTTAATGTCTCATGAAGAGGCCCCTCTTTTTGTTTCTCTTTGTTAGGAATCGGTATGTCTAATAAGCATCATGTATTGTTCAGCTGTAAATGGCTAGGCATGTGAACAAGAGTAGTAACAGTCACCTCTTAAATTATGGCTGTAAAGCTTTGATAGAAATGAACATTTTCAGCAATAAAGAAATGTTTCAGGAATGGCGCAGCCAAGCGAGGTTGATGGAAAAAAACAAACACGTTTAGATTTTCACCTACAAATGCAGATATGGTATGTACGAGAAAATAGCAAGGTAGGACACTGGAAAAAATAATCCATTAATGAAACCCTTTGATTTATTTGCTTTATAGCCCATATATTTAAATTTAAAACTTAGAAGACCAGGACTTTAAATGCCAGCACTTTGGCAATGGCTTTGCAGACCCTTTCTCAAAAATCTATGTGGACGATGGCTCCTGCGTGAAGTGCTGCAGCCCCATGTGCAGTGTAGGAGTTGCCAGATCCTTCAAACTGCTATTCAAAATCTGTGGTGGCTCCAATAATCAGGCTGCTTGGAGGCGTTAAAACAGAAGTGCGTATGTTGAAATATGTTTTTCTAAATTATTGAACGCCTCCAATATGAGATGTTGCTTCTGCCAAACTGAATTTGAAGTCAGCTGGATTTTCTGGTTCCTCCAGGCATTTGTAAATGCTGGCGTAGGAAAGGAGGGGACCTCACTTCTGGTTCTTTCAGGCCTTTTGTATGCACTCAGGAAACTGTTGTGTTGGTTTTTTTCCTCCAAAGTAACAAACATTAAAACAAAAATTTCAAAATTATCCTGTTAGTTTTGCCACTAGAGATTCTTACAATGTAGGAAAAGATGAGATGCTGAAAATGAATAACATGATTTTTCCAGTGCTCTGGTGTGAAAATGAACTGCCACATAGACACTGAGTAAGGCAGAGATAATCACTGAAGGAACCTGGAATGCTGTGAGAGTTTTTCTCTTGCTGTGAAGAATTCTTTCATCTCAGTTTCATGATTGCTGGGCATATTACTTCTAACCTTGGAAGTGTAGAAATAGTCCCAAATTTTCCTGACATGTTACTAGGTTTTAAATTGAAATGAATTACACCTCTCAGTGATAAAAAGGGGATTTGTACAGGTTTAGTGTGCAGTTTTATTGATACCTGCTTAGCAATACCTGGTGCTCAAACAATAAAAAAGGACTCTTGTATAACAGATTACAACTTTTCTAGAAATGTCGGAAAACTTGCAATTCCACATCTGACACAACCAAACAATTTTTTTAATATATATTAAAACTAAAAGCAAACAAAGCAGCCACACTTCCAGCTTACTAGGTTTTTCACTGTTTTGTGTGCGTTTTTTTTTTTTTTAACCTCAGATTTTTTAAACTGAGCCAAATTATGTTACTAAATGCATCAGTGCTTGGAGAAATGTCTTTTTGGGCTGCGTTTATCAAATAGGAGATGACATAGGTTTACTGTCTGACATAGGTGCCCAGGTTAGGAGCCTCAGCTCCCAGTGCACAGGTAAAGGCAGGCACTTAACATTAGTGATCTGAGTCGTCTTCCAGTTTCACTGACGATGCAGGAACCCGGGCTTCTGACCCGGGCAGTTCATTCTTGTTAATACAACTCTTTTTCACCTTTCTGCTCACCCATACTGTGCCATTTTCCAGCCATTCAGCAGTATTTCTTAATCCTGGCAGCAGAACTTTGCTTAACCTGCCGAGCCATGGGCATGCACTGGAGACAGCCGCTGGCCCGGCAGCAGTGTACCCGCCGTCCCCTCCTCTCTCACCGAGCAGCAGCGCTGAAGATCGTATTTGGTTACGTTGGCAAAATAGAAATTTTGATTTAAACAGACTTTTTTCTATATGATACTATATATGATAAAACACTAAAACATCTTGGAACTGATGGCTGGAAAAGTGATACGAGCAGGATTTTATTCCACTTCATGCTTCTTTAACGGAGTTATTACCTAAATTTCAGTCACCAGACATTTTAACCTGATTTTCTCAGACTGATTATTTGTTGCTGCCTTTTATTGTCCTGGAAGTTAAATATATACATAAATGTAATGCTTCTATCTATGTTAATGTCATCGGCCAGTCTTACCATGGAAATAAAGCAAAAGCAAAGTAGGTTTGCTGTGGAGCCAGAAGAGGTTTGCAGGACAGATTTTACGTGCACGGGCAAGCGGCTGCAGAGCCAGTACAGCCGTGTGTTCCGCAGGGCCGGCTTCTGCAGCTGGGGCGTCACGAAGTAAACGGCAGCACTTCACCAGTGACTTTACTGGCACCAGGAGCTCGTTCGGATTACTGGGGAGGATTAATAATACTTATGCTTAACTAATGTTACACAGGCTTTCTGGCGTAAAATTATCCTTCTTGTGCATATGGATCAAACCAATGTGAGTCACTTATTTCCTGCTTTCTCTGCACTCAAGCTGATGATGTAGGTACGACAGTTCCAGAAACTGGTTTGTTGTGTAGCAATATTCAACGTCAAGGGTAATTTCACAATGCTCAAAGCAGGAGCACGGCCAGAAGCAGGTTGTGTGAGGGAAAATGCATCTTTCTGCTATGAACAGTAGGGGTCGGATCTGAACACACAGACTGTTTTTCACTGAAAACTTACTAAATTCGCGCTGAAGCCCTGAGAACTCTCCTGATGGATAACGGCTCCCGGGGGTTCCACTTACCTTGTTGAAGCTGTGCAGTTTGCTTCCTCTGTGTGCAAAGGTCTTTGTTTTGGCCAACCTGACGATTGTTTTTAGGACTACAGAAATTCAGTTAGTATAGAATAGAATTGAATTTTGAATGACAAGGGAAGGAATAAGTATGTTGTTACGTGATATATCTAAATATTCCTCATTTTTCTCTTCCGTGTTCCCACATAAATAAATGGGGAGATTTATGTGTTCACTCACAGAAAACAATTCTTAAATTTCTCCTGTAAATTTTTTTCTTCTTTAAAAAAAAAAAAAACAAAACCCCACCAACCAACATATTTAGGTACTTACAGTGATATAAGTGATACACACACACAATGATAAAACCCGGTGGGTTTAAAATGGCCTAACGACAGAGGACACGAACCCTGAGTTGCGGTGTTGGCGGTGGCTGCCTGCGTGTGCTCGCGTTGGACGCGGGATGGCACCGCAGGACCGCAGATGGACTTGATGCACTCGCTGTTACGCTCCTGTGTTCCTACAGTTCACATTAACACCCGATAAATGCTGACGTTAATAAGAGCTTTGCAACACGTTCTCGTATCTTTATATTAACAATCTTTAATTTTGGCTAAAATGTCTAGCGTATTTCTTTGTTCTCTGATCATCTTGTTGAAGCAGTTTTCATATTCCTTGAGTGTTACAGAGAATATTCCTTTGTTTAACCCTGAAGATTTTAGTTTTCAAATTGTTCTTGTTGGAATGGAGAGAAAAAACTACAAGGCAGCTACCCTTACTTAATAAAATTTAAAATATTTTTTCCTAAAATTATGGGATTGTCTTGGATTTAGAATCCTAGTTTTGAGTAATTATGATAAAGGTATGGATAGGTGAGTACTGGTTGCTTGTGGTTGCCATTGCATACCTTGACTTTTCCAAAAGTAAAGACTTCTTTTGTATGTATGTGTCAAATCAACGTGAGCATGCCATGTCATTTCTGCTTTGTCTTCACCTTAATTGATAATGTCATAAGGGATAGTTCTGGAAATGGAGGTGTTCTATGGCTTTCTTCTTACACTAGTTGATTGACTTTCTTTGCAGCAGCGTGGTTACAGAAGCATAGTTGTAGGCAATACTATTAAAATATAATTGGCAGTTTTATTGTAAGACAGTTTGGAGGTAAGCTTTTGCACTGAGAAAAATGAAGTGGCTATAAAATATTTCAAATCTACTGCAATAATTTTTCTCGGTGCAAAACCTTGGGAATTTATTAACTTGAAGAATAGGTAAGGTGGTTTGTCTGGGAAATAATTTGGCTTCACAGAATAGTGTTGAATTTTTAAAGGAGTTCAACCTGGCAGAACAAAACCAAAATTTTTTTGTAGCTTTATTTGGAAAATGCTGAGGGAGGGGCCTAGCCCTACAACCAAGTGCTAAGGAGCAGGTTTCTGGAATGTGAGAAGTTGAATGTGGAGGTAGGGCTTTGACTTAGCTCTTCCAGAAGTGACTCCACAGGGCTATTGAGTCGGTATCCGTCAGTATTTCCCGTTAGAGATGTATTCCACAAATAACTGAATATCCTCTGATATAAAGAGAGAGCAGGACTGTGCAGCCCCGTGCTCAGAACATCTGGCAGAAGTCTGGCAGTGCAGGTGCCAGCTGCTGCTTCACTGGGGCAGAGGAGGACACTGAAGCTTCTGTAACCAAAATACAAGGTGTCGGCTCTTCTGAGCCTCTTCCCACCCTCTCTCCTGGAACTACTGTTTTCTCTTACCAGATGGTCCTATTGTCCCACCTACTTTTGCTCCCCGGATTTGGCTAGCGTGATTAGAAAGCACACGCTTGGTCTCCCTTTTCCCAGGCGCTGGTGATCTGTTACTCGCGTTGCAGACCAGGGTTGGACTCGCAGGGTGTTGCCGCTATGCGTACACAGCCCGTACGTCAGAAAACACATTGAAGTATGCTTTCTCATGACACGTTTTTAAGACTGATGCTTTTCCACAAAATTGACTTTATATTTTAGTTAAATGGAAAAATATTGCCAAAACATCTTCAGTTGTTTCTACTTATCAGTTCAGATAATCCCCGAGGGCCATGCTGCCACATTGGTGAAGGTTTTGGGTTAGCAGTCCCAAAATGGGATGACAGCAGTTTTATGAACTTCACCACCACAAGCTACTTTTTATCTTCTTTGATAACTCAGGATGCAATTCTGTGCCATTGACCCATGTTCTTGAAGCTCAGGTATCATTACGAATTACAGCTACACGTGCCGTTAGGACGGCTGTCGCCTGCGGGCTACTAAACGTGATACTGAAGTTACAGGTCAAAGTCATTTTCCTGTTCTTCAGTAATATGAGATCAAGCAAATAACCTCTTTCAGCTGTAATTAAAGGTAAATGCATATCTACCTGGAAAACAGTAAGACAGAACAGAATTTGAAAAAACAGAATATGTTGCCAATTGCAATTACTGTTAGTACGGTATTCTACGTTTGAAAATATATCTATAAATTTCCCAGTTTTTTCCCCCTTATTTGTGGTCCTAAACTTTACGTGGTCATGCCTGCCACCACTTTGATATCTTTAGACCTGAGTAGATTTTATAAAACCATTCTGTGCTTCTACTAGGAATAATATTCACATATTCTTCAGAACAATTACTGAACTATCTAATTACATACCAACAAAGGAAACTCGGCTCTCTATGAGCAGATCTGCAGGCCAGACACTGCTGCTGGCACGTCTTGCTTTTCACCGAGGTCTAGTCCTCACTGCGAACGCAGCCTCTAAAACACCAACTGGGTTTACAACTGTTTCAGAGAAAACAGTCTTCAGGTGGTGTAAGCCAAGCAGTGTAAAATGTCACGGCACCCGAAGGCTGTTTGCTAAACTCCTGAACTGCACAGGTAGGTGTTTAATTTAGCTAGAATGGATTTGTAAAAGACCGGGAGAAGAACAAACCATGCAGACCAAAGTCAAGAGTCTCTGAAAGACTCTTGGTGCAGCAAGTTTTACGAGATCTTAGGAGGTTAAGATGTAGCTGGATGGCACGGTTACCGACCCTCGCAGGAGGGTGGGTGCTGCTTTGGTCTGCGTGGTTTGTTCTTGTCATAAAGTAGTATTTATGTTTTTCACTTTATGGTAGGAGTTTATGTAAAGCATCAGCGTTAATCTGAATTTAAATAATCTAAACGTTTTTTTTTCCCCCAGAACTTGGGAAATAAGACTCTTGTAAATAAATACAAAAAAAAAGACATTTCATCTGTGAATGTTACAACTTAATTGAAGGCAACAAAAACATAGGAGTACAAGATGCAGAATTCAGTTATAGGACTCGACTTCAGCTGTTGTAGTCTGAGCAGAACTTGTGAGCATAGTCATTATGCAACTGCCATTGGCCTCCACAGCTTCATTATTATTTTACTTAAAAAAAAAAAGGGGGCATTCAAGCCAAGCCTTCTTGCAGCTCTGATTCTTGATTTACTAGACGCTGTATTAAACCCTCTTACAGAAATGGAATCATGTTCATGCTGCGTGACAAGTGGGAAAACATGGAAAGTGTCCTCCTAAGGCAGGTCCCCAAAGCGTTCTACGGCATCGTGTGGCACTGGCCGTGCGTCGCTGCTGGCGGCCCCGGACACCCCGGCCCTGAGCTGCCTGCGAGTCTCAGCATCTCCCCAGCAGTCGCTGGCCACTAACCAGGACTTCAGAGAACTACGGCCTTCACAACATTTTTCATTTCAGTATGAAACCAGTTTTTAATTGCCATCATGTTGGCATTATATTTTGCTGTAGATACCAAAAAACGCACCATATGCCGCTGATAACATCAGTTACTACACCATAAAAGAGGGAGCTGAGAAACAGGACCGTACACCTGAAATAATGAAGAAATGTTGCTGAAAGTAAAAGGTGAAGCTACAAGGTGAGTGCTAAAAAGATAAGATTATAAACTGTTCCTACATAACACTATTGATGACTTCCGTTTAATTTTGTTAGTATGAAAGTATTAATTTCTTTTTTTGCTATCCTGTGAAATAAAAAATCTTGCACCCTAATCAACAAACACAGTGACTAAAAGAGAAATCAAAAATCAAGTTAATTCCAGGCTTACTTAAAAAAAAAAATTAAAAGACAATCACTGGCGCTTTGAGACTTGCGCCTGAGCTATATGCATTGCTCCTTCGTGTACAGTGCAATACCGACACAAGAAGCATGCTGTTAAAACAGTTCTTACTTTATTATAGTAATAATTTATTTTAATAATAAACCAACTATTTTATAGTATCTCTATATCATCTTAACACAGTGAGTGTGAGCCAGAGGGCTGACTAGAAATAGAGTATCTCTGGTCCTTTTTGCAAAATGAACTAAACAAATCTCAACTGATCGATGGCCTCATCTTGCCAGGCTCGTCCTGCAGCATAAATTGACATACTTGTCTCGGTTGTTCTAGTCTGTCAGCTCGGCTGCAAAATACTTGAAATCATTCTTCTTTACGAGAGCTTAAAAAAAAAAAAAAAAAGAGAGGGGAGAAGTATGAACATGTCCCAAATTTTTAAGAGCCTGTAAAACGTTTGATGCTATTTTTAGAAAGTATTCAAATGAAGTTTGAGGGGGTTTTCTATTTGGTTTTAATGTATATGGGGAAAACTTGAACTGTACTGTTTGTTTTTCTGACTACAAGATGTGTTGGTTTGCTCCATTTTGCACTTCTGAAAATTAGTGTATCTTTATATGCGGCTGTAACTTGACTAACTGTGCAGGCACATTCTAGTTGACAAGCTCAGGACATAACTACTAAACAGATGTTTAGTTTAGAAGAAAATTTTAATTAGCTTTAAGGAAAAATACACTATATTATACTATCTCGTAACGTGGAAGAGAGGCGGTTACAGATACCACGGCTGTGGCCAGCCAGGTCTGATGAGCACAAAAAGTAATGTACCGTGAATACATTTATTTAGCAGTCATTGATATTTCAGTCCTGTTCTTGTACTGGCTTTCATACCTGCATGACTGTCCCTAGGGCATTGGAAAGGGCTGTCTGCAGTCCTCTTTTTTGTATTTCTGCTGCCCAACATGATTTTAAATTTACAGGCAAGACAGTCCAAAGTCGTCTGCATACGCTGTAGATGGCTCAGCCCCTTGCACTGGTACAGCTCAGTCGCCCCTTCCAATTCCTGTTTGTTAGCGTGCGTGCTGCAGCGTTTCACTTCATTTCACCTGCTGCTTGTGCTGAACTCCCCGTCGGTGTCTCCTCCCGTGAACTGCAGGACCTCATTCAGCTTCCCTGGCCGTACGTCTCTCCTCCTTTCCTCTTTCATTCCCCTGCCTTGTTCACTGAAAGCCTTCCAGCTTCTACAGCAGCCGTGCAAAAGACCCACCAAAACCAGTCAAACTCTGATCTATCCCCGGAGCACCATCGAGCTTAGGCACTGCGCTAGGCAGGGCTGATCTACATAAATAACTAAATAATGAATAGATCCCTGCAAGTGTAAGAGCCAGTGTAAGATACAGCAGTGCAAGACCACCACGTGGTGCACACACCAGCGTGCATATTACAAAAGGCAAAGCCACAGCATTTGCTCGGTTTACTCCCTGTGTCTGTATTTATACTTTTGGCAGAAACGTGTTAAAGTATTTGAAACTGGAAACAGAGCAGTCAATGACTATAAAGCAACTGAAATAATAATTTTACCATGTTTACTAAGATCCCTCAGAGAAAAACTGGAACAGCAGGTCAAACAGCACATGCAAATGATGAAAGCAAGAGGAGAAAAATTAAAAGGAACATCCCAAGGGGAATTGAAGAAAGCAAAACAAGACATGAAGACAGTGAGTATCCTCTCTCTTTCTGGAAGTACAGCAAACGCAGTGCTCTGTGCTGGTGAACAGTTAATTTGACGCTTTGTTAATTTCACAAAAATCTCGGGTACCAAATATTTTAAAATGAAAATTGTTAAACATTGTATTTTTGCTTATGCTAAAATTGTGTGTATGTATGTGTACATGTACACAACATGCACGTATATAAACAGATAGAAACATCTGTAGCGCTTTGAGTCTTTCAAAAGCATAGCCAAAATTCTAAGATAGAAGACAAAACCCAAGAAAAGCATAAAAGATGGCCAAAGATTATTATAAAACTCAGTAGGCGTGGATGATGATTTTTATCACATGCTGTACAAGCCATTCAATGCAAGTGGTTAATACAGCAAAAAGTTGAAATTCAAAATTATCCATTTACAATTGGAAAGAGGACTCGTAAATCTATACCTTGAGACATCAATAAGTGTCCTGATTGGGAAGAGAAAATTGAGAGCTGTCATTAAAGTTCATGTAAGTGTAAAATTTATTTGCTTATTGTAACATTAGGAATTATTTTGTCTTGACTGAAAGTATTCCTTCAGTTTTCCAAACTGCCTAGCTAGTCAAAGTGAAGTTACAGATCTTTCAATAAAACGAGTCAGTGCTTTGCGTTTAGTTTTTCGCTGTGCATAATCAAGACTCTCAGCTCAAAATCAGTTTTGCCTCAGGAGCCCAGACTGATTTTTGATTCCCACGGGTATGCGATTGCAACTGGTGCTGACTGGTGCTGACTGGTGCTGGGCTGGGATGGCAATTGCCGGGCAGCTGTGCCGGAGCGCTCTCCCCAGGGACCAGCAAGCCGGCAGCTCGCTCCGCTGTGCCATCTCCTTTCTCTTCTGCCTGCTGGGTTGTTCCCTGGGTGTCATGTGCTCAAATGATGATTTTGGCAGATTCAGAAAAGCAAACTGTCTTAGCAACACGCTTGCTGAGGACAGAGCCCGTACAAATGCTCTATGTGGTTCTTTGAACGCCATGGCGCATTGTGTAGGTATCGTGCGTTCTAATCAAGCAAGAAATCGCTTTCATTAATGTGTAGAGGTGCTATCAGTGGTACAAAATTTGGCAAAGCCTTTTCCCAGTAAAGAATTACATTGTAGTAATAAAACCCTTTTATAATGCAGAAGGAATGTGAAACAGCTCCGAAACTCTTCACTTACTCCAAAGAGGAGCAGCAGTCCCTCAAAAGACTGTTGCATTGCGGCTCCCTCCCACGCGGCAGTGAGAACTTGTGCCTGTGGGGAGGCACCTGCCTTCGAACCTCTCACTTTCGGGCTGCCAGGTCCTGGGGAGTCCTGGCAGTCACTGGGTGGACACGCTGGAAACACACACGCGGCTGTAGCTGTGCGAACTGGTCGCGTAAAGGCCATGGATTTCAGAGCCTTATATTTTTGCGGTGTTTGCGCCACTTCACACTACGTGTACTTTCGGGAAAAAGAATCCTGATTTCATTCAAAGCATCTTTTGGCCTCAAAACCGAAGTGATGTAATGCGCTGAAAGCACAGCCTCCCTCCTACACGTAACAGGGCAAACGAGTCACACATAGTGCAAAGCATCTGTCCCTAAGCCAGCAAATCGTGACGCTGTCCTAAAACTACCCGAGTCCCTCACGTTCCGCAACGTCACGCACGGCACGACGCAGGCTGCACGCTCCCAGAACGGAACGCGTCCCTCAAGGTAGGTGTGAGAGTCGCGCATGACATCATCACCCCGGCATTCAGGAGCGGGCTCCGCGTGTGCCGTACTGCGGGCTCCCGGCGCTCTGCGGGTGGCACGCAGCGGCAGTTCAGGACGGGCTTGGTTGCCTTCACTGCTTCCGTTAACAATCTGCCCTTTTGTTTCCCAAATACACATTTGAGAGTCCAGATGCTGCTCAGGAGATCCTTACTCGGTATCCCGGTGCTCAGTAGCGTGTGGCTGGCCTGCAGAATGTCTTCTGGTGAGCCGCAGTGTCAAGTATGTCTACACAAACTGCTGCGAACCCACCGTTACGCGCCTTGCAGAGCAGGGGAACCGCTCGGTCTGCAATGGCCCGCTAATATTTTAAAAGTGGTAATTACCACCCAAAAAGGAATGCATCGCGATGGCAACTGGGGAACTGTGGGACTTGAGGAGCTTGAGTTCGTTCACCAGATCTGAGTGACTTTCAGCTTCACAGCACGTCATTGATACGTGGCGCCTCGTGCTGGCGCAAGGAGCGCGTTTTGCAGAGCGCGCACTTCAGACAGTGGGAAGATGCAATTCGATTCGCTTAATTGTTTTCATTTTTTTAAGTTGTTTTAAAAAAGGTATGTGGAATGGACTGCCAGAAGCCAAAGCCTGCAAAGATCTACTCATGGGCTTCGCTGTGAGCTTTTCTGTATGAAATGTGTGAACTTGGCATGACGATCTTAAGTTACTTTGGAACCCCTAAGGTTATTGTGTTTTGAATATGACTCTGTTGTATTCCATAGTATTCATAACGTAGTGAATAGCAAAAGAAATAATGTTTTAAAGTCTCTGGTTGTATTTCTAAAAAGCAGAATATTTTCATGAAGACTTGTAAGAGCTTTACTGAATTTCCATCAACTTTCAAGTTTATTACAATTTTGTGAAATTTGTAAGTGAATGAGTATGAATCTTAATCTGGTAAAAAGTGTATTTACATATCAATATTGAGCTGAGACTATTCAGAAATATATTTATTAGTAATAAGTTTAGTTTAGTAATGTAGTTACTGTTAATTACTTTCAAAATCTGTTTAGCGTTAATGCTTCCAGCCCTTTTATAATCGATAGCTTCTTTATTCCTACAAACTGACCTATGCATGTATTTGCACTGATGAGATTAAAAACCCTTTTCAGCTATTTTAAAACATGCACATATTTAAATGTTAGCATGTGCGTGGGACTGGAGATGTAAATCCCAGCACATTCATATGCTTGCACAGTTCACATGGATGGATACATTGTAGTAATTGTGTACTCCAGCTGTTCTAGGTGTCGGCTTCATGTCTACACAAACTGGGGCTGCAGAAGGAGCAGGTAAAAATCTGGCCCAATAGACAGATGCACTACTTTCTGTTCTTAATTACATATACTTATGTATCCATGCTCTATTTTTTTCGTTTTGTTTTAAATCCAAGGTTGAAGATCTACAGACCAAACAAAAGGAGGACTCCCTCTCCCGGAGTATTGTCTCAGCCTTCGCGGGGGAGTTTCCACCTGAGTCACCAAGAATACAAACCCAAAAGATCTTTTCCAGTAGCAAATTCTGATTGCCTGGAATTGTTAAAGCATGAAATGCTTACTTCATAAGAATGAGAATTACAAAAGCCTCCTCCTCTCACTTAGTCTTCCCGACTGCATTTGACAATGTTAAACCTATAATGATAATCAATATGATTTAACTAACTGTAAAATTTGTCTCTTCTAGAAGATTTCTGGTACAGTATTGTAAAGTGTTTTCTTCAGCCTCTCTGCACATTCTTCTCAAGCACGCTTCTATAGGCTTACAAAAATCCTATGGAAATAAAATTCAAAATTGCCCCTAAGGTCTGGAGCAGCCGCTTGTTTTACTAATATGAGGCACTGCACACTCTTAGTTAAGTAATTTCATGAATAACACATCTCTGGCCTTGCACTCTATGTCCTAGTCATATCAGACCAGTCTGGGTTTTCATCACAAACGCTGCGTTTAGTGTTAAATCGTAACATCAGATTTAAAGCTAGTCTGCAAATGTAGAATAACCTTATTTGTGTTTTACCATCATGAAGGCTGCGTCCTTCTCCTGGACAAGAGGAAGCCGGCGGGAGCCCTTCTCAGGGTGTCTGTGCTTTGTTTCGGAGCCCCGCTGATGTTTGGGAGCGGCCCCTTCTACGCCTGGGAGTCCGTGGTGCGGCCCCTCGGATGCCGGCGGCAGGGAGAGCAGGGGATCAGGGAGCGCCGGCAAACGATGCAATAACAACTGAGCCTGAATCCCAGCAGTGCTGCTCCTCGGAGGTACGTGGAACTACGCAGCGCTAAGACTGGAGCTACCAGGACGGGATATCAGGAGCTTTTACCTTCTACTCCCCCAAAACGGCAGCAATACTCTAGAGGACTTTATCACAGAAATGCGTTGCAGGAGCTGAACCAGTGCCAGTGATATTCCAGTTCCACAGGAGCCCCGGGAAGGGGGTCACGGTACTGAATTTCACAAGTAGCAGAGGTCTCCCCCCTTCCCGTGCCTTCTGTGTTCTCCCTCTGTCCCCACTGTCTCTGTTGTCCCCTGCCGTGGTCCTGTCATTTGTCCTCCTGGGACAGCAGAGGCACCGCAGGCGGGTCTTGCCTCCCCTTTGCTAAGCCTACATGCCTTAAAACACGGGCAATTTTAGTCACGGGAATAACCAGTAATGCCACTGAACCTCTCGCTGGGGACAAAAGTGGCAGTGTTTGGCAGGGAAAGATGAATACACAAAAGGTGGATTTTTTTTTTTTTAAAGGAAAAACATGGAGCAAGCCCACCCGATGCTGCGGAGCAGAGGTTCTGTAACGGTATAAAGATGCACGAGGGCTGGCAGGGCTGGCTGGCGCTGCCTTCAGACCTGTCCCAGGGCTTTCCGTGCTCCGATGCCCACCTCGCTGGCTCCGCCACCCAGAATGGTCGTTGTCTTCCTCATTCATAGGGGTTCGCTCGCTCAGCCAGTTCTGCTGCCACACAGACGAAAGCTCAGAGCAACTGAGTTTGGGGCACTTTTTCTGAATGGACACTATTTACAGTGATGTTCGTTTGATCAACTTTTGACAAGGCTTCCTTTGAATGTCCGTAACGTGTGTTTATGCAGTCTGTCCACTGCTTCCATACTGGAAATTGGGTATTGATTTATTCTGTATATTCCAAAATGGTCTGCATCTGGTCCAACCACTGGATTTAATGAGTGCATGTGACCGTAGAAACTGCCTTAATTTCTGAACAGTTTTGGAGGTAGACTTTATGTAAAAGTGTATCACCATGTTTTGGATGATGCTTCAAAAAGTCCTTTTCCTTCTGAAAATCAGTACAGATTTCTCTGTCCTTGATGACATCAGAACTTTCCTCTGTGCTTGCATGTTGCTCTCAATGTATTTTCAAGGTTTTACAGATAGTCAAGGCTGCCTCAGAACGACAGCTTGTCCTGTCCTGCAACTGCAATTGTAACCTTAAAAAGTTTCCATAATAAATAATACCAAACACCAATTCAGTTGAGGTTTTTTGTTTTTATTTTGCTGTTTAGATTAACCAAGAAAATAATGCATAGTGCTATTCATGTAAGGAAACATTTATAGCCCTTTTTGGCAAGTCTCTACTTGAAATCTACATTAAGCTCCAACAGTTCATGTTTGGGTCTCGGTCCTTTCTGTGCAATGAGATTTAAGCTTTAGTCAACAGCAGAGACGCTTTATTAATTCCATATGAATCCAGCGTACTTGACTGTGTTCAGCACGTCAGATAAAAATGGGACCCTTCCATAAAAGATTAGTAAAAATATACACGTTATTTGCAAAGGATGGTTATTAAAGTAAGTTAATGGATGCGACTTACCAAAATGTAGAATTTCAAAGAAACAGGAAATGAGTGGGACAGTTCTCCAAGAACTGCACCCAAGGCAGAGCTGAACAAGCGTGGGTTCACATGCACGTGAGCCGGAGGAAGGGTGAGGGTTTAGAACGTGTCTTGCTCCTGGTTCTAGCTCATGTTGTCTGTAGTTACCAGTAAAAGCATTAATTTATGTACAGCAATCCTGTTTGGCTAAAGAAACCCTGAAGGAAATACTAGTACTGGTTACAGAACTGCACTGTTTAAGTAATTAAACAGTTTAAGTGCAAGGTTAAAAAAAGGGTTTTCTCTACCTTTTTTCCTAAAAGTCACATTTAAGAAGGACTTGACTTTGGCTTTTCCTGCTTTTGACCTTAGTGTCTCTGAAGTGGAAATCATCCCTTAAGGCTGAACTGGTGGGTCCCAGGGGATCTGTTGCATTTGTAGGTTTGTGGCCATTCCTTCTGTGTGAGGTGTCGCTGAATACACTTCCAAATATATCGGAGGGAGATTTGTCCTGCATACTTCTGGATCAACAAGTGATTAATGAGAGGCAGTGACTGAACAGAGCATTTCAATTAATTTTGTACAAACACAAATGAGATGATTGATTTCTGTGCTGGTATTATTGGTACTTGCTCATGGAAAACTGGGAAGGGACACTTCCACTCCAACAGGAGGGCTGAAATTAATCCATACTGTTTACTCTGTTTTCAGGAACCAGACCAGAGAGGAGAGGAAAAGAGAGAGGATCACCAAACACAAAAACTAATTGCTTTATCCTTTTGTTTTGGCACGCTTTGCAGGCAGAGCACAGCAGGTCTGGCGGTGCCAGTGCCCAGCACGGTGCAGTTTGACTGTACCAATAACGCCTCTGGCTCTTGATTCAGTTCCACAAATAACGCTGGTTTGTGCAGGTATCGGTAAGTATTTAACAAGCCAGATGACACATCTGCAACTGAATGTCGCTTTGAGACCGTAGGAGAATCAGCTGCTCCTGGGTGTTTACCGAGGCTCAAGGCTTGGCGCTTTTCCCAACCAGTTTCGCTTCTGTGGTCTCGCTGTCACTTTTGCCTGTTTTTCAGGCGCTATTGGGGCTCTCACCAGTTATAATCTCAGGGTGTCTGGGCAGAAGAAAAGGCCTAAAGCCTTAGAATTTCCAAGTGGAGCTTTCCCAGTTAGGAGCTACCCTGCCCTCCTGGGTGCACGCCAGGGGTGGTGGCCGCCTGCCATGGCGGGGGGACGTGCGGCCAGCGGCCGGTGGCCAGCATCGCGGCGCGGTGGCCAGGCAGCGGACAGGCCTGGCTGCGGGCGCTGGCTCGGAGCCGCAGGAGGAGCGGCAGAGGCCGGGCGCAGCGGCCTGACGGCTCGGTCGGGGGCTGCAGGCTGGCAGAGGGGCGAGCGCCGGGGCTGCGCTGGGCCAGCGCCGGGGCTGGCCGCGNTCCTTCTGGTCGTGAGGGGCCCACTTTTGCTGCGCTGCGGCTGCACCGAGCGGTGCAGGGAGCGATGCCCAGGTACCCGGGCGGCTGTCGGGGAACAGCCTGGGCCTCTCGCGTTCCTTAGCCCAGTGCCAGGCTGAGTTCAGGCTGCGGCGCGCAGCCCCCGCCCCGGGAGGCATTTCTCCCCCGCCGTCAGTAACGGCAGCGCGGGGCGAACACCCCCGCGGAGGCGGCTGCGGCTGCGCCAGCTCGGGCTCCGCGACACCCGCGAGGAGCTCAGCCCCTTCCGAACGCGACGTGGGCCTGGAAGCGGCGCGGCGGGGCCGGCTCAGCACCGCACCCGCACCGACACGGCCAGGCCCGCGTCCCTGGCCCGGTTCCCCCACGCCGCAGTCAAACCGACCCCGGGCAGCGAGGCGCTTGCCACGTCTCACCTCCCGCGGGAGCGTTACTTCTTCTGGATCCCTTAGTCCCCATCGCTTCGTGTCTCTTCCATCCCGTGAACGGCTCAAGCGTTCATTTAACGCTCGCTCTCCAAAGTCCACGTGGGAAACCAGGCGTTTTGGTTTCAAATAGTGCTGCTCCCACGACGTCATCGAGAGGTTTGATCGATGTCTCTGTGCTAGGAAGGGATAATATTATCCGCATTTGGCAAACGGTTAACTGAGGCAGAGAGGGGGTTAAGCCAAAACTAATGAAATTGTTTCTTTTCGAGGATGTCAAACCAATGCAGCCGAGGCCCATGTCCTTGAAGCAAACACCCACAAAGAAAAAAACTCAGCGCAAACCATTATGTTGGGCAAAGTTAACAGAAAGAAGGCTTACACGGCAAAGTGTTGGGTGACCCTAATTTTCAAGGATTTCAAGCCACAAAGCAAGGTAGGGAAACGCTACTGCATTTTGTGAACAAAGGAATAAAGAGAATTATCTGAACCTGCTGTGCAGCCTCACAAAACACGCTCAATAACATCTCCTTTACAAACAGGGAAAAAAATGCAGAACTTAACTGTTAGCAGAAATGTTTTCTCTATTCCCCCATATTTCAAAAGCAATGAAAATGGCGTCTCACTGCTTGACTTTTCCATATTTGTCAGAGGATGTGCAAGCTTGTTGCCGGGTCACTGCCGTGAATAAGCAGCAGATAATCTACCCGGAAACAAAAGTGGAATTCAATTGAATTACTTCACAGTGGTGAAGTGACAGAAGTAAACATCGGAGACAGGTGAAGTAAGAAAGATTTAAATTGCTATCTAACCTTAAAATCTGAAGTATGTCTTAGTAACTTGGGAGAAGTGATATTACAGATGTTATCTGACTCTGATGAAGTCACCTGAAGTTTTCTCTCAATGATTAAGTGGCCAAAATTTCTCTCCGTATTTCCATGCCCCACAGAACAATTGTGTCTTAGAGCCATCGTTATGTTTCTGATGTGGGCAAAGCAGATGGGAAAAAACACCATGGGTTGGCACAGAAGATCACCAAAGAGTGTTTTGTACGTTGCTGACACAACACCGCACAAAGGCCAGTACGGTATTTCCAGTGAGTCTGTCTGCAGACCAGTTTCTGAGGTCTGTTTGCTGCTGCTGAAACTCTGAGCAGATGCTGACAGATGGACGACTCTGAGCTACCACCGAGATGAGAGCCTGGAAGTCGCTCAGAGCAGTTGTTGCCTCCGCATCATTTGGATCCAAAGTACTGCAGATGAGTTTCACCTGAGGGTTTCGGCTTTCGTTCGTACCATAACACGTCTCAGAAAGTAGAAAGGATCTTTCAGAGGCATCTGGCGTTAGAAGGCGTTTGGCAGAGGAGGCCCTGCTGGTGCTCTGGTAGCACCGGATTGGCGCCGGTATGAACTTATGTTTGAGCAGAAGCCGGTCAAGGGGTGACTCGTGGGAGCTGGGGAAGGAAGGCTCCTCTTTGGGGAAGTCTGGCCGCAGAGGAGGCAGATTTCCATCGGTAACGGCCGAGTGCTGGGATCCTCCGGCAGCTGTAAGCCCACGACTGAGCTGGCTGCACGCGCTGGGTGGTGACTGCCAGACCCCGGCGCGGGGGCCGCTGGAGCCCGTTCACCCAACCTGCTTTCCGTCCCTCGCTGTCCCGGGCGTCACAACCTGCGGGCGGCTCAGTGATTGCGTTTTGGTTACTATTCTAAAACAGGAAAACGCAATGGCACGTAGCTTGATGCGCTGTTCCATTTTGACAGAGGCCACTTGTTTTTCTAACTGTAGTGTCGGCAAAAGGCACTGTAGGTGCCTAGAGTCAGACCCCCCAAGCGACAAAAACCTACTTCAGAGATGCCTTAATACATACACATTTTAGATTTTTCAGACTTCCCGTAAGCCTTTAAATTCACGTACAAGCATTTTCTTCGAGGTGTGACAAGCTGCAGAGCACGCGGCCTGGCGTTACCCGGTCCTTCACGGATGGCGCCTGCCCTCCGCATCGGAGAGGCAACCCCAGGTTCCCAAAGGGAACGCTGGAAGCCACCTCCGGGCCGGCATCCCAGCCCCTCTGCTCCCCCACAAGGTCGCTTTGTAATGCTCTGTTTGGGGTCATTCCCTGTATTCGGAAAACGTTACTTTCTTGAACGTGTCCTTAGTTGTTAATTGTACCAATAATCCTGAACGTGTCTAAATTTTCTCAATCTCGCGTACTCTGAACAAACGCTGATGGAGTTTAAACCCCCGCGCTGAGGATCAGCCCGGACCGAAACCGCCCCTTCGGCGCCTGCTCTGCGGCTCCCGGTTCCACCCGCTGCCGCCCCGCTTCACCCGCCGCGCAGCCCCGGCAGCGTCCCCCGAGCGCCCCGACGCCGCCCCGGGCCGCAGCCGGCGGCCCCCGGTGCGGGCCCTTCCTCCCCTCGCCACACGCCGGCTTCGGGCGCCAGCAGCCCGCGCTGCGCTGCGCGACGATGCGTCCCGCGGGCACGTCATGACGTCGCTCCGGTGACGACTGCCCGGAGCGGGGCATCCGCCTCTCAGCGGGACTCCGGGGCGGCCGGGGCTGCACCCGCCGCTGAGCCGCCGGCGAAGCGCCCGCCCGGCGCCCCCCCCCCC